>JAIOJX010000003.1:121820239-122242739 GCA_022376925.1 Tragulus kanchil | reverse complement strand
CACATCAACGTTACAGACTGCTTTTATTTCCCACGTAACATAAACTAAGACATTTTCTATGCCTTCCATTTCCTTTTTCCCCTCTTTTCATTCAAAACTCAAGTCTTATAATGCTCAAATGGCAGATTCAGCGCCTGCTCAGTTTGAGTAAGGCGGATTCTCTACAAAGAGGTGAATTTAAGAGGGTAAGAATTTCCTAGGTGGCTTATGTAACAGGCCCCTTGTTTGTGTATTTTGGGGTATATGTGTGCTTGTTTTTTTAAAAGTATGAACCGTTATGTCAGGGAACAGATCAGTTTTTTAATTCTTGAGAATGTTATTTTGTGCAGTTGTATCCTGGATGTGTGGCAATCTTGTGAGAATTTGATCATGAATAGTTCTCCTACTAATGTGAACACTTGGTGCCCTTTATCCTTCTGCGGACAACTTCTTGCATGTTTTTCTTTCTTTATAGAAAAAATATGTTCATAACTGAATATGTGATAAAGACCAAAAGGGGAAAGTGAGAAAAATACGACCCATAGGCTTCCCAGGTGGTGCTAGTGGTAAAGAATCCACCTGCCAAGGCAGGAGACACAGTTTGATCACTGGGTTGGGAAGATCCAGGATCTGGAAATGGCAACCCACTCCACTATTCTTTTTTTTTTTTTTTTTTTAAACTTTGGCCTCTTCTGTCAGTCCTGCATTTATTTATTTTCAGACATCTTAATTCTTTCGCCTGCATGGGCCTCCCATTACCGTGGCTCTCTCGTTGCAGAGAACTGGCTCTGGGCACCTGTGCTCCCAAGCGCTGGCTAGTAATTGGATACACTGGTCCAGCCGCTTCTTGGCCTGTGGGATCTTCCTGGGCCAGGGATTGAACGGAAGCCCCTTGCACTGCAAGAAAGACTCTCTACCCACTGGACCACCAGGGAAGCCCCCACTCCACTACTCTTGTCTGGAAAAGTCCATGGACAGAGGAGCTTCCTGGGCTGCAGCAATGGGAGCACTGAGTTGGACTAGACTGAGTGACAGGGCACAGGACCACTATCCTTAGACAGCCACAACTAACATTTTATATCTTTGCTGTTTTGCTCTCCCTTTCTTTTCCCCTGTTTATGTGTGTTTTGGTAGGTTGGTTGCAGTCAAAATGCACATCAACGTTACAGACTGCTTTTATTTCCCACGTAACATAAACTAAGACATTTTCTATGCCTTCCATTTCCTTTTTCCCCTCTTTTCATTCAAAACTCAAGTCTTATACCATCTCTTTCTGGTAGCTTAACATATCTGGCTAGTTTTTTGTTTTGTTTTTTAAAAATTTATTTTACTGAAGTTGGGAAGACCCCTGGTAGGAGGCAATGGCAACCCATTCCAGGATTCTTGCCTGGAGAATCCCGTGGATAGAGGAGCCTGGTGGGCTACAGTCCACGGGGTTGCAAAGAGTCAGGCATGATGAGCAACTGATACTTTTACTTAAGTGTAGTTGATCTACAATGCTTTGTTAATTTCTGCTGTACAGCAAAATGAATCAGTTATCCACAGAAATATATTTTTTTCTTATATTCTTTTCCATTGTGGTTTATAACAGGATATTGAATATAGTTCTCTGTGCTATTCATGGGTTTCCCAGGTGATGCTAGTGGAAAATAACCTGCCTACAAATGAAGGAGACACAAGAGAAGTGGGTTCCATCCCTGGGTTGGGAATATCCCCTGGAGGAGGGCTTGGCACCCACTCCAGTATTCTTGCCTGGAGAATCCCTGGTGGGCTATGGTCCATAGAGTCTCAAAGGGATGGGCACAACTAGAAGAACAACCCATTATTAAAACATTCTTGTGGACCACAGGTGGCCAGAGTTTAATCCAAATATATAATCCTATCGATCTATGAATAAAGATAATAATGACAATGATTATTTTGTACCAAACATAAGGTGGAGGCCAGAAAGGGAATTAGTGGAATTCTTCACTTGGGAAATATTTACAGAATTCATGTTCAGACTCTAATGTCTGGTTATTCTCACACTGGAGTCAAGAAGTTTCACAATAGTGACCTTTTCCTTTTCTATCAACCTGCCTTCACTCTGTTTCATACAACAGACTTTCTTCCTCTAAACATTCTGAGGGTTTCCTGCTTCAGCATGCAGATTCAATTACTGGTAGAGTTGCCTAAGGCAAACAGCCACAACTAACATTTTATATCTTTGCTGTTTTGCTCTCCCTTTCTTTTCCCCTGTTTATGTGTGTTTTGGTAGGTTGGTTGCAGTCAAAATGCACATCAACGTTACAGACTGCTTTTATTTCCCACGTAACATAAACTAAGACATTTTCTATGCCTTCCATTTCCTTTTTCCCCTCTTTTCATTCAAAACTCAAGTCTTATACCATCTCTTTCTGGTAGCTTAACATATCTGGCTAGTTTTTTGTTTTGTTTTTTAAAAATTTATTTTACTGAAGTTGGGAAGACCCCTGGTAGGAGGCAATGGCAACCCATTCCAGGATTCTTGCCTGGAGAATCCCGTGGATAGAGGAGCCTGGTGGGCTACAGTCCACGGGGTTGCAAAGAGTCAGGCATGATGAGCAACTGATACTTTTACTTAAGTGTAGTTGATCTACAATGCTTTGTTAATTTCTGCTGTACAGCAAAATGAATCAGTTATCCACAGAAATATATTTTTTTCTTATATTCTTTTCCATTGTGGTTTATAACAGGATATTGAATATAGTTCTCTGTGCTATTCATGGGTTTCCCAGGTGATGCTAGTGGAAAATAACCTGCCTACAAATGAAGGAGACACAAGAGAAGTGGGTTCCATCCCTGGGTTGGGAATATCCCCTGGAGGAGGGCTTGGCACCCACTCCAGTATTCTTGCCTGGAGAATCCCTGGTGGGCTATGGTCCATAGAGTCTCAAAGGGATGGGCACAACTAGAAGAACAACCCATTATTAAAACATTCTTGTGGACCACAGGTGGCCAGAGTTTAATCCAAATATATAATCCTATCGATCTATGAATAAAGATAATAATGACAATGATTATTTTGTACCAAACATAAGGTGGAGGCCAGAAAGGGAATTAGTGGAATTCTTCACTTGGGAAATATTTACAGAATTCATGTTCAGACTCTAATGTCTGGTTATTCTCACACTGGAGTCAAGAAGTTTCACAATAGTGACCTTTTCCTTTTCTATCAACCTGCCTTCACTCTGTTTCATACAACAGACTTTCTTCCTCTAAACATTCTGAGGGTTTCCTGCTTCAGCATGCAGATTCAATTACTGGTAGAGTTGCCTAAGGCAAACAGCCCCATCAGTTCCAAATCTGTTAAAAAAGAAAGTCCACACTTTTCTTGAGAAGAAAAAAGGATCTTATAATTTATAACAGTTAATAATGAATATTTTACCAAGGGCAGAAAATGAGCAAAGCGGCATGAAAGAATTTGTAGAATTATCTCCTAGCGACCCACTAGCCAAAACAGAAGCTGGAATATTCTATGTCCTAAATCCCAGGGCAGAAAGGATAGATACAATGAAAGAATCTTAAAGAATAATATGGAATGCCCTTAACTCTTTTTAGTCTTTCTTCAAAATGCTGATCAATCGTCGTCTACATAAAAATGATCCTTCAGTATTTGAGGAAAATTCCGTGCTGCGGGAACAGACTAAGGCCAGGAGGCCCCCTTTTCCTTAATTTCTACACATACTCTCATAGCTGCATTGGAATACTGCATTTTTTTTTTTTTTTTTTTTTTTTAGTTTCCCAAATTAAGAAGTGGATTGGGAAATGAGAATTGGTTGCAGATTGAATTTTATGTGTTAAATAAAAGCTTTTCGCTTAGGGAGAGGGAAGAACTGGGAGCTTGGGATTAGTAGATGCAAACTGTCAAATACAGGACAGATAAACAACAGGGTCCTACTGTATAGCCCAGGGAACTATATCTGATACCTTATGATAAACCCATAATGAAAAAGAATTTGAAAAAGAACATATATATGCATAACAGACTTGCTTTGCTATATAGGAGAAACACAACCCTGTAAATCCCACCATACTTGAATAACATTTTAAAAAAGAATAGCTTTCTCAAGACCAAACTGTGCAAATAAACTAATAAAAGATTTTGGTTTTGAAATAAAATTTTTTTAAAGTCTTAGTAAGATGAAGCTAAATGCTCTTTTTTTTAAATAGAGCCAAAAATATAACCAGACCAGGCCAAGGCCTTCATGCTGAAATGCTGACTTATCAACAAATCTTGGTTGTGATCCACGCAGATATGATGTATATTCTTCCCAATGAGGTGCCCTTCTTTGCTCCATTCACAAAAAATCACTACTCAAATCTGGCATCAAACAGCATGTGAATCGCTGACGTACTGAGCTGTAGCCAAGTCTTTGCTAAGTGGCATGTTTAGAGCAGAGCACTATCAATCATTCAGGTGTTACTAATTTCCATTGTAATGAGCTCTTGAGAATGAACAGTAAGTTCACTGTTCAGGAATACATGTGCAGTCCTGCTGGTGAGCACCCGTAAACTTGGACTCCTGTTTAGACTCTCAGAGCTTTGCCTCTGGCACATGGACCTGGAGATACAATTTCTGCAGGTAATTATCCCACACCGTTTGTGTTCAACACTTTGTAGTTAACTAAAGCTTCCATGACATAACCTCTCAGATCCAGCAGAAGCGGAGGCCTGACAATTTAATTATTATTATTTTAAACACAGAAGAGTCTATTTTTTTTTTAAATTGGGGCATAGTTGCTTCACAGGGTGGTAGAGGGTGAGATATTCAGAGAGAGTAACACGGAAACTTATATTACCATATGCAAGATAGTCAATGGAAATGTGCTGGGAACTCCAACTGGGGCTCTGTAACAACGGAGGGGTGGGATGGGGAGGGAGATGGGAGGGAAGTTCAAGAGGGAGGGGACATAGGTACATCTATGCCTGATTCATGCTGATGTTTGGTGGAAAACAACATTTTGCAAAACAATTATCCTTGAAAAAATTAATTAGTAGATGAAATACGACTTGCCCTTTGCTATGATAAACCCATAATGAAAAAGAATTTGAAAAAGAACATATATATGCATAACAGACTTGCTTTGCTATATAGGAGAAACACAACCCTGTAAATCCCACCATACTTGAATAACATTTTAAAAAAGAATAGCTTTCTCAAGACCAAACTGTGCAAATAAACTAATAAAAGATTTTGGTTTTGAAATAAAATTTTTTTAAAGTCTTAGTAAGATGAAGCTAAATGCTCTTTTTTTTAAATAGAGCCAAAAATATAACCAGACCAGGCCAAGGCCTTCATGCTGAAATGCTGACTTATCAACAAATCTTGGTTGTGATCCACGCAGATATGATGTATATTCTTCCCAATGAGGTGCCCTTCTTTGCTCCATTCACAAAAAGTCACTACTCAAATCTGGCATCAAACAGCATGTGAATCGCTGACGTACTGAGCTGTAGCCAAGTCTTTGCTAAGTGGCATGTTTAGAGCAGAGCACTATCAATCATTCAGGTGTTACTAATTTCCATTGTAATGAGCTCTTGAGAATGAACAGTAAGTTCACTGTTCAGGAATACATGTGCAGTCCTGCTGGTGAGCACCCGTAAACTTGGACTCCTGTTTAGACTCTCAGAGCTTTGCCTCTGGCACATGGACCTGGAGATACAATTTCTGCAGGTAATTATCCCACACCGTTTGTGTTCAACACTTTGTAGTTAACTAAAGCTTCCATGACATAACCTCTCAGATCCAGCAGAAGCGGAGGCCTGACAATTTAATTATTATTATTTTAAACACAGAAGAGTCTATTTTTTTTTTAAATTGGGGCATAGTTGCTTCACAGGGTGGTAGAGGGTGAGATATTCAGAGAGAGTAACACGGAAACTTATATTACCATATGCAAGATAGTCAATGGAAATGTGCTGGGAACTCCAACTGGGGCTCTGTAACAACGGAGGGGTGGGATGGGGAGGGAGATGGGAGGGAAGTTCAAGAGGGAGGGGACATAGGTACATCTATGCCTGATTCATGCTGATGTTTGGTGGAAAACAACATTTTGCAAAACAATTATCCTTGAAAAAAAATTAATTATTTAAGAAAAAAAAAAGTGAATCAGCTATATGTATACATATAATCCCTCCTTCTTGGACACCCCAACTTTGAGGCCCGTCTCTTTCCACCCATTCATGTCATCACAAAGCACCAAGCTGGGCTCCCTGTGCTATACAGTAGGTAGGTTCCCACTAGCTATCTATTTTGTACATGGTAGCATAGTAATTTCTGACAATCCTCCTCTCGCTGTCAGCAAATTCAGTAGACAGAGCCAACGTACTAAACATCTGTTGAAGCAACTGCCTTCCCCGCCCCCAGTCCTGTCACAGCCCTAATACACATTCTCATCAACTCTCCCTCGATGGGTTTCAACATTTCTTGTAACTGGTCTTCTGCACTACAGTCTCCATCCTCCATTTCCCACTTCCCAATCAATCCTCCACACAGCAGTCAGAGTGACCTTTAGAAAAACAAATCTATTATGCCATTTTCCCTCCTTAACATCATTCAATGGCTTACAGCTGCCTTCAAGATAAAGTACAAACTTCTACACAGAGTAAACAAGACCCACAAGGCTTTTCATGCGCTGGTTTTTGCCCAGAGGCTAGACTCTGAACCTCTAAACATGGGAAAGATTGTGGTGCCTCATTTCCTGGTTTATTCATCCATATGTAATTAACAAAAAGAGAAGAAGAAGCCAAAAAAACGCCAAACACATATGGATGCTGTAGTTGAAATGGTTTCTTAAAACATGTCTGATTACAAAATGTTGGAGAAATTTATCAAAGCTGAATACCTCTCACTTTTTTCCCTGGTGCTCCTAAACTTTTACTGGTACCCCTAAGATTTTGCATACTTAGCTGGCTAATCTAGGACTATAGATATCTCTCCACCAAAAAAACATTTCAGCACAGAAAACAACAGCATAAGAAAACTCCACATATGCCATAAAGTAACTTGTTTGTTCACCCATCCATCCATCCATCTGCTGATGGTGTGGTCACTGTGTGCCAGGCACTTTACTACCTGCTGCTGCGGACTGGGAATGGATTAGGGATGGGACACTGTCATTGGCTTCAAGGAGCTCACAGTGCAGAAGAGGTTGGAGAAAGGGCTAGCAGAGTCCCTGAGATTTCCTAGTCTTCCCTTGAACACCTCTTGTGACAGGTGCCTTAGTGCTCCTTGCCTCCTGGACCTCTCTGTTTCCTGTATCTTGCTTCACAATTGAAAGGAGGGTGTTAGTCGCTCAGTCCTGTCCGACTCTTTGCGACCCCATGGTCTGTTCATGGAGTTCTCCAGACAAGAATACTGAAGTGGTAGCCATTACCTTCCCCGGGGTATCTTCCCAACCCAGGGATGGAATCCAGGTCTACTGCATTGCAGGTAGATTCTCACCTGTCTGTGCCACCAGGGAACACTTGTATATACATGCATATATGCACAGAACTACAGAGCTGCATAGTTGTTCTAAAGTGGATACCTTTTGCAATGCAGTGAATTGTTATGGAGTCTGCCTATGTGAAGGTTATTCAAGTTCTTTTTCTTTTCTAGGCTCAACCCTTCTTCTTTCCCAGTGGCAGTTCCTAATCCACTTGCTGTCTTGGTTTTCCATAACAAAATGTAATTATCCCTTCTGATGACAATGACTTAAGCAAGCCTTTGAAGTCAAAAGACCTGAGCTCAAAACCATGATTCATACCTTACTAGCCATGAACACTTGGGAAATCTACTTAGTTCATCTTATTGCCAAATTTTTTTAAAACATGGGTTTTTTCGATTACCAAAATGGGCCCCAAAAATATGGATGCTGTAGTTGAAATGGTTTCTTAAAACATGTCTGATTACAAAATGTTGGAGAAATTTATCAAAGCTGAATACCTCTCACTTTTTTCCCTGGTGCTCCTAAACTTTTACTGGTACCCCTAAGATTTTGCATACTTAGCTGGCTAATCTAGGACTATAGATATCTCTCCACCAAAAAAACATTTCAGCACAGAAAACAACAGCATAAGAAAACTCCACATATGCCATAAAGTAACTTGTTTGTTCACCCATCCATCCATCCATCTGCTGATGGTGTGGTCACTGTGTGCCAGGCACTTTACTACCTGCTGCTGCGGACTGGGAATGGATTAGGGATGGGACACTGTCATTGGCTTCAAGGAGCTCACAGTGCAGAAGAGGTTGGAGAAAGGGCTAGCAGAGTCCCTGAGATTTCCTAGTCTTCCCTTGAACACCTCTTGTGACAGGTGCCTTAGTGCTCCTTGCCTCCTGGACCTCTCTGTTTCCTGTATCTTGCTTCACAATTGAAAGGAGGGTGTTAGTCGCTCAGTCCTGTCCGACTCTTTGCGACCCCATGGTCTGTTCATGGAGTTCTCCAGACAAGAATACTGAAGTGGTAGCCATTACCTTCCCCGGGGTATCTTCCCAACCCAGGGATGGAATCCAGGTCTACTGCATTGCAGGTAGATTCTCACCTGTCTGTGCCACCAGGGAACACTTGTATATACATGCATATATGCACAGAACTACAGAGCTGCATAGTTGTTCTAAAGTGGATACCTTTTGCAATGCAGTGAATTGTTATGGAGTCTGCCTATGTGAAGGTTATTCAAGTTCTTTTTCTTTTCTAGGCTCAACCCTTCTTCTTTCCCAGTGGCAGTTCCTAATCCACTTGCTGTCTTGGTTTTCCATAACAAAATGTAATTATCCCTTCTGATGACAATGACTTAAGCAAGCCTTTGAAGTCAAAAGACCTGAGCTCAAAACCATGATTCATACCTTACTAGCCATGAACACTTGGGAAATCTACTTAGTTCATCTTATTGCACATTTACTCATTAACAAAGCAAGGAAACATCTATCTAATAGGGATTTTCTGAGGATAAAATGAAGTATCAACTTGTATTGTGGTGGCAGCATGATCAATGCTCAAAAAGTGCTAGCCAAGAAAGAATGGGCCTTTCAATTAATTATGCCACAGCAATTGGTTACTCCAATTTTGACCCCTGCTTCACATCAGCAAAAAATTAATTCCAGATGGGTTATGGAACTGACTGAGAATGGGAAACAATAAAGCTTTTAGAACAAAACATTGGGTAATATCTTCATGAACTTGGAACAAGCTACGGTTCCTTAAACAGGGCACAAAAGAACCAACCATAAAAGAAAAATGTGATAAACTCAGCTAATGTTAAAATTAAGAACTTCTGATTATCCAAAGACATAACTAATAAAATAAAAAGGAAATCCACTAATAAGGAGAAGATGTTTGCAATGCATGTATCTGACAAACAAATTCATATGAAAATCTGACAAATCAATAAGATAAAAGTCAACCACTCAGAAAAATGGGAAAGAATTCAAAAAGGCACTTCAGTAAAAGGATTATTAAATGACCAAAAGCATGAAAAGCTACTCAACTTTATCAGTCATCAGGGAAATAAAAACTGAATAATATACATGCTCACCAGTATGGATAAAATAAAAAAGCAGAAAATGTCAAGTGTTGATGAGGATACTGGACAAAAGGAATCTCATACACTAATGGATGAGAGTATTTATACAACTACCTTGGAAAGCTCTTTGTAATTAGTATTGACCAAAGCTGAGCATACGGAAATATCATAGAAATTACTTCAAATAGCATTTTTTAAAAAACAACAACAACTTTAAACTGAGATTAAAAATCTAAGCTGGGATTAAGCACATGCTATAGTTTTCAACAACGAGGACCCTGAAAAGAGTTGCTTTGCTCTGTTTTCCTCTTATTAAAGGAAAACAGTCTAGTGTGTATCTTAATTGAATTTGAGTTCTATACTTATTTAGTTGAGGTTAGGTTTCCCTTTTTGCTGTTGAAATTTCAGTTTCCTTTTGAAGAAAGAATGTAAAATATCCACAGATTATCAAAGACCTTGTTTTTTTAATAGTTTTAACAAGACATTATGTAGTTAATATGCAATGCCCATCTGGAGAGAGAGCCAGACTCTCCAGGCTCTGCTCACATGTTTGATCCTCAAGGAGTGGGTCTGACCCAACCTGAGTCCCATCATGTTTTGTCCAGCACAGCACCCTGTGGTGCTCATGAGCCCTGTTACTCAGGATGCTGTGAGAAGGCCCCGGTGACAGTGGAAAGAGAGAGTTCACAGTGCACAGGCCATATACTCTCATACTTTCTGCTTATTTTCTTAAGCACTCACAGTCCATACACCCTCATACTTTCTGCTTATTTTCTTAAGCACTCACAGTCCATACACCCTCATACTTTCTGCTTATTTTCTTAAGCACTGCATTTGGTGGTTTGAAATATTTATTAATTTATTCGGCTGCATGGGGTCTTAGCTGTGGCCTGCAGGCTTAGTCATTCCACAGCAGGTGGTGTCTTAGTTCCCGGACCACAGATTGAACCTGTGTCCCCTGCACTGGAAAGCAGATTCTCAATCACTGGAACACCAAAGAAGTCACCCACACTTTGTGGTTATGCTCTTGTCACTTATACTCTGTAAATGGGACTCCTAGCCAGGCACATCCTTTTATGGGAGGACAGCGGACACAGGAAGTGAAAGAGAGGGAAGGTCTGTTCTTCACCATTACTTTCATCGCGATTAGTTAAGTTACAGGAGAAATAACTGTAGAGAGGACAGACCAAACTCCGTGGACTAGAGAGGCTGAAAGGAAGTAGGTTGGATTGGTTGGATTACTGCCCCAAAGATGTGGGGACTGGGCAGTCCAATAATGACCAACAATCCTCGAAAGACTCAAGGATATCAATTGGCTCTTCCTTTCACGAATGATTTCTCTGTAACACACAGTGCTATGTGAGAGCACTCCTTCCCAAAGAGCACTTTTTTTGATCGAACTTCTTTCAAAATTAGATCAGTTCTTTCAAACTCTGCCACTGCTTTATTGACTACATTTATATAATATTCTAAATCCTTTAGCATTACCAGGGGACTGTTTTTTTAAAGGAAAAGCTAGTGTGTATCTTAATTGAATTTGAGTTCTATACTTATTTAGTTGAGGTTAGGTTTCCCTTTTTGCTGTTGAAATTTCAGTTTCCTTTTGAAGAAAGAATGTAAAATATCCACAGATTATCAAAGACCTTGTTTTTTTAATAGTTTTAACAAGACATTATGTAGTTAATATGCAATGCCCATCTGGAGAGAGAGCCAGACTCTCCAGGCTCTGCTCACATGTTTGATCCTCAAGGAGTGGGTCTGACCCAACCTGAGTCCCATCATGTTTTGTCCAGCACAGCACCCTGTGGTGCTCATGAGCCCTGTTACTCAGGATGCTGTGAGAAGGCCCCGGTGACAGTGGAAAGAGAGAGTTCACAGTGCACAGGCCATATACTCTCATACTTTCTGCTTATTTTCTTAAGCACTCACAGTCCATACACCCTCATACTTTCTGCTTATTTTCTTAAGCACTCACAGTCCATACACCCTCATACTTTCTGCTTATTTTCTTAAGCACTGCATTTGGTGGTTTGAAATATTTATTAATTTATTCGGCTGCATGGGGTCTTAGCTGTGGCCTGCAGGCTTAGTCATTCCACAGCAGGTGGTGTCTTAGTTCCCGGACCACAGATTGAACCTGTGTCCCCTGCACTGGAAAGCAGATTCTCAATCACTGGAACACCAAAGAAGTCACCCACACTTTGTGGTTATGCTCTTGTCACTTATACTCTGTAAATGGGACTCCTAGCCAGGCACATCCTTTTATGGGAGGACAGCGGACACAGGAAGTGAAAGAGAGGGAAGGTCTGTTCTTCACCATTACTTTCATCGCGATTAGTTAAGTTACAGGAGAAATAACTGTAGAGAGGACAGACCAAACTCCGTGGACTAGAGAGGCTGAAAGGAAGTAGGTTGGATTGGTTGGATTACTGCCCCCAAAGATGTGGGGGACTGGGCAGTCCAATAATGACCAACAATCCTCGAAAGACTCAAGGATATCAATTGGCTCTTCCTTTCACGAATGATTTCTCTGTAACACACAGTGCTATGTGAGAGCACTCCTTCCCAAAGAGCACTTTTTTTGATCGAACTTCTTTCAAAATTAGATCAGTTCTTTCAAACTCTGCCACTGCTTTATTGACTACATTTATATAATATTCTAAATCCTTTGATACCATTTCAATAGCATCTTCACCAGGGGTAGATTCTGTCTCAAGATCCACTTTCTTTGCTCATACTTAAGAAGCGACTCTCACCCATTAAAGCTTTATCTTGAAATTGCAGCAATTCAGTCTCATCTTCAGGCTCCACTTTTTGAACTCTCTCGCTCTTTCCACCACATGGGCAGTTATTTCCTCCACGGAAGTTCCGATCACCTCAAAGTCACCTGTGAGGGTTGGAATGGACTTTTTTTCCAGACTCCTGTTAATGTTGCTATTCTGTCCTCTTCCTACAAGTTACAGATGTTCTTAATGGCATCTAGAGTGGTGAATCCTTTCCAGGAGGTTTTCAATTTACTTTGTCCAGGAATTGCCATCTATGGCTGCTACCGCCTTGCAAAATGCATTTCTTAAATAACAAGACTTGAAAGTCAAAATGACTGCTTGAATCACTGGCCGCAGAATGGATGTTGTGTTAGCAGCCACGAAAACAGCATTCATCTCATTTTTGTCTATCTTTGCCAGCCCTCTTGGGTGACTACGTGCATTGTCAATGAGTAGTAAGAAATCTTCTTTTTTCTAAGTGTCAGGTCTCAACAGTGGGCTTAAAGTATTCAGTAAACCATACTGTAAACTGGGTAAGTTCCTGCAGCTTCTACATTAGCATTTGCTGATTCACCTTGAACTCTGGGGCTTCCCAGGTGGTGAAGAATTCACCTGCCAATGCAGGAGACACACGAGACTCAGGTTCGATCCCTGGGTTGGAAAGATTCCCTGAAGTAGGAAATAGAAACCTGCTCTAGTATTCTCACCTGGAAGATTCTGTGGACAGAGGCGCCTGGTGGGCTATGGTCCATAGGGTTGCAACTGTAGAGAGGACAGACCAAACTCCGTGGACTAGAGAGGCTGAAAGGAAGTAGGTTGGATTGGTTGGATTACTGCCCCAAAGATGTGGGGACTGGGCAGTCCAATAATGACCAACAATCCTCGAAAGACTCAAGGATATCAATTGGCTCTTCCTTTCACGAATGATTTCTCTGTAACACACAGTGCTATGTGAGAGCACTCCTTCCCAAAGAGCACTTTTTTTGATCGAACTTCTTTCAAAATTAGATCAGTTCTTTCAAACTCTGCCACTGCTTTATTGACTACATTTATATAATATTCTAAATCCTTTGATACCATTTCAATAGCATCTTCACCAGGGGTAGATTCTGTCTCAAGATCCACTTTCTTTGCTCATACTTAAGAAGCGACTCTCACCCATTAAAGCTTTATCTTGAAATTGCAGCAATTCAGTCTCATCTTCAGGCTCCACTTTTTGAACTCTCTCGCTCTTTCCACCACATGGGCAGTTATTTCCTCCACGGAAGTTCCGATCACCTCAAAGTCACCTGTGAGGGTTGGAATGGACTTTTTTTCCAGACTCCTGTTAATGTTGCTATTCTGTCCTCTTCCTACAAGTTACAGATGTTCTTAATGGCATCTAGAGTGGTGAATCCTTTCCAGGAGGTTTTCAATTTACTTTGTCCAGGAATTGCCATCTATGGCTGCTACCGCCTTGCAAAATGCATTTCTTAAATAACAAGACTTGAAAGTCAAAATGACTGCTTGAATCACTGGCCGCAGAATGGATGTTGTGTTAGCAGCCACGAAAACAGCATTCATCTCATTTTTGTCTATCTTTGCCAGCCCTCTTGGGTGACTACGTGCATTGTCAATGAGTAGTAAGAAATCTTCTTTTTTCTAAGTGTCAGGTCTCAACAGTGGGCTTAAAGTATTCAGTAAACCATACTGTAAACTGGGTAAGTTCCTGCAGCTTCTACATTAGCATTTGCTGATTCACCTTGAACTCTGGGGCTTCCCAGGTGGTGAAGAATTCACCTGCCAATGCAGGAGACACACGAGACTCAGGTTCGATCCCTGGGTTGGAAAGATTCCCTGAAGTAGGAAATAGAAACCTGCTCTAGTATTCTCACCTGGAAGATTCTGTGGACAGAGGCGCCTGGTGGGCTATGGTCCATAGGGTTGCAAAACAGTCAAACATCACTAAGTGCCTAAACAAACAACGAACAATGTGAGACAATGATTTAAAGTGAGAAATTTCATTTAAAGTGTGACTCTTCTCTTCACTTGAATACTTAGAGGCCACTGTAGGTTTATTAATGGGCCTAATCTCAATATCGTTGTGTTTCAGAGATTACGGAGGAAGAGAGTCAGAGGAATAATCAGAACATACACAACATTCACCCATTAAGTTCAAGGTCCTATGTGGGTGCTGTTCATGGTGTCCTATAAAATTACAATAGGAACATCAAAGATCATTGACCACGAACCACCACAACAAATATAACAATAAGGAAAACTTTGAAATACTGTGGGAATACCCAAAATGTGACAGGGACGTGGTGCACAAATGCTGTTGGAAAAATGACACTGATAGACTTGTTCAAACACAAAGTTGCCACAAATCGTCAATGCGTAAGAAATAAATCCTTGAAGCAAAGCAAAGCATAATAAAACAAGGTATGCCTGAATAAAGAAACCCAGAGAGACAATTAGGTATTCATTCATAGCAAACGAGAAAGAGTTTCCTGTAAATGTTGGAAATTCCTGATTGTCATGTGGGAATGTACCGGGAGGATATTTTAGGCCATGCTCTTTCCTCAAGAGGATGGGGTGCACCGCTCACGGCTCTGCCAGAGTTTTCTCTGGTTAGCTGCTGACTGTGGCCACTTCCCAGCCCCCATTCTCCTCCATAAGTCAATCTGGCTGTCATTCCATTTGAAAGAACTGGAGTTGCTTTTCACTTGGGAGAACATAATAAAAATCAGTTGTTCACTACTAAATTAGGATGGACAACCCTTCTCTCGGGAAGAAAAGCAATAACTGATCACAATAATGAGATTTTGCAACAAGTGTTAGGTCTCAACAGTGGGCTTAAAGTATTCAGTAAACCATACTGTAAACTGGGTAAGTTCCTGCAGCTTCTACATTAGCATTTGCTGATTCACCTTGAACTCTGGGGCTTCCCAGGTGGTGAAGAATTCACCTGCCAATGCAGGAGACACACGAGACTCAGGTTCGATCCCTGGGTTGGAAAGATTCCCTGAAGTAGGAAATAGAAACCTGCTCTAGTATTCTCACCTGGAAGATTCTGTGGACAGAGGCGCCTGGTGGGCTATGGTCCATAGGGTTGCAAAACAGTCAAACATCACTAAGTGCCTAAACAAACAACGAACAATGTGAGACAATGATTTAAAGTGAGAAATTTCATTTAAAGTGTGACTCTTCTCTTCACTTGAATACTTAGAGGCCACTGTAGGTTTATTAATGGGCCTAATCTCAATATCGTTGTGTTTCAGAGATTACGGAGGAAGAGAGTCAGAGGAATAATCAGAACATACACAACATTCACCCATTAAGTTCAAGGTCCTATGTGGGTGCTGTTCATGGTGTCCTATAAAATTACAATAGGAACATCAAAGATCATTGACCACGAACCACCACAACAAATATAACAATAAGGAAAACTTTGAAATACTGTGGGAATACCCAAAATGTGACAGGGACGTGGTGCACAAATGCTGTTGGAAAAATGACACTGATAGACTTGTTCAAACACAAAGTTGCCACAAATCGTCAATGCGTAAGAAATAAATCCTTGAAGCAAAGCAAAGCATAATAAAACAAGGTATGCCTGAATAAAGAAACCCAGAGAGACAATTAGGTATTCATTCATAGCAAACGAGAAAGAGTTTCCTGTAAATGTTGGAAATTCCTGATTGTCATGTGGGAATGTACCGGGAGGATATTTTAGGCCATGCTCTTTCCTCAAGAGGATGGGGTGCACCGCTCACGGCTCTGCCAGAGTTTTCTCTGGTTAGCTGCTGACTGTGGCCACTTCCCAGCCCCCATTCTCCTCCATAAGTCAATCTGGCTGTCATTCCATTTGAAAGAACTGGAGTTGCTTTTCACTTGGGAGAACATAATAAAAATCAGTTGTTCACTACTAAATTAGGATGGACAACCCTTCTCTCGGGAAGAAAAGCAATAACTGATCACAATAATGAGATTGTGCAACAAGCTTTGAAAATGCTTAGACCACATTTATACAGAACAGGATTGCTTACACGTCAGATACAGCCATCAGATTTATGGCTCAAAGATACTGAGTAGGTAATAAATGTGAACATCACCCTTTATTGAAACCATTTTGTTTTTTTTTTAAGATAAAAATAGCATTTGTTTGTTCACTTCATATTAAACTATAGTATCCAAAATATTCCACTTTGGATTTTCAAAATCAATTCTGGCAGGATTAGGCTATAATACAGTAATTCATTTTCCAAAGGAAATACCACCAGTGAGGCATCCCCGTCTCACAAACTGTGTTCCAAGCATGATATTAGATTTGTATTCCATATCATTGAAACTGACTTTTCTGGGTCTCATAAACTGCATTTTCAAAAGTAATTAAATGTTTTATAAGGTCAAACTCAGTATTTAATTTTAAATTTAAACAGAACAAAAACTTTAAGGGCTTATGTAAGAAAAACATTGGAAGTTAGAGAAAATGAAAGGATTTCATTATAGTGTATCATTTTCTGTATCTTGAGAAAGTTGTATTTTTCTCTTTAACTTCCTATGTTTTAACCAAAGGGATAAAAAATACCTGCCTTTCAGGGTTTTTATAGGTATTCTGATTTATAAAATATTACAGAGGTAGCTGCAGTATAGTTATTGTTATTTAAATATAAGGTAAATCTATTGACAAAATTAAAAATGCAAGATGGATATAATTAATTTGACCTTATAAATGGATAGTTAGATGCTGAGTGAGAACAGTGTATAGTGATGTGAACTTAATTATTTAGTGGTTGATTATAAAACACAGCAGTTAAAATATGGGGAGAAAAAGTTCCACTTACAAGAGAAAGTAGAATGAAATGAAATAGAAAACAGATTGAGGGTGGACCCCTGTGCTTAGTAATGATACACTTCTGACTGCTGTCTTTGCTGATGTGGGGAGCAAATTCAGAATGACACCTCCTTCTCCTCCTACGGTGCCTGGTGGATCATATTACTGACACGCCCATATCGGTCTAACCATACTTGAAACCAGTTAGGATGGACAACCCTTCTCTCGGGAAGAAAAGCAATAACTGATCACAATAATGAGATTGTGCAACAAGCTTTGAAAATGCTTAGACCACATTTATACAGAACAGGATTGCTTACACGTCAGATACAGCCATCAGATTTATGGCTCAAAGATACTGAGTAGGTAATAAATGTGAACATCACCCTTTATTGAAACCATTTTGTTTTTTTTTTAAGATAAAAATAGCATTTGTTTGTTCACTTCATATTAAACTATAGTATCCAAAATATTCCACTTTGGATTTTCAAAATCAATTCTGGCAGGATTAGGCTATAATACAGTAATTCATTTTCCAAAGGAAATACCACCAGTGAGGCATCCCCGTCTCACAAACTGTGTTCCAAGCATGATATTAGATTTGTATTCCATATCATTGAAACTGACTTTTCTGGGTCTCATAAACTGCATTTTCAAAAGTAATTAAATGTTTTATAAGGTCAAACTCAGTATTTAATTTTAAATTTAAACAGAACAAAAACTTTAAGGGCTTATGTAAGAAAAACATTGGAAGTTAGAGAAAATGAAAGGATTTCATTATAGTGTATCATTTTCTGTATCTTGAGAAAGTTGTATTTTTCTCTTTAACTTCCTATGTTTTAACCAAAGGGATAAAAAATACCTGCCTTTCAGGGTTTTTATAGGTATTCTGATTTATAAAATATTACAGAGGTAGCTGCAGTATAGTTATTGTTATTTAAATATAAGGTAAATCTATTGACAAAATTAAAAATGCAAGATGGATATAATTAATTTGACCTTATAAATGGATAGTTAGATGCTGAGTGAGAACAGTGTATAGTGATGTGAACTTAATTATTTAGTGGTTGATTATAAAACACAGCAGTTAAAATATGGGGAGAAAAAGTTCCACTTACAAGAGAAAGTAGAATGAAATGAAATAGAAAACAGATTGAGGGTGGACCCCTGTGCTTAGTAATGATACACTTCTGACTGCTGTCTTTGCTGAGGTGGGGAGCAAATTCAGAATGACACCTCCCTTCTCCCTCCTACGGTGCCTGGTGGATCATATTACTGACACGCCCATATCGGTCTAACCATAGTCTCTGGATTCACCCAGACCTCTAAACTGTCCAATGGTTCTCTGGAAGCATTCATATTTCCACACATGAAACTTCAGATTTGTTGGGCACCCCAGGGCTTTGGAAACATGGGCAAGAAAAAAAGAAAACTAGTTGTGGACGGGTCTTTTGAGAAAAACATGATGTGTTTGGTGACTGAGGTGTTTATTCAAGAATGGACCTTTGAGAATTTTAGTCTGGGCCTGTTTTCACATTTCAGAGAACTCTAATGTAGGAAATACAAAGTGATTTAGCTACTCATTCAAAATTAATTTATTGAGCAGGTGATATTTAACCTGAAGGGCTTCTCAGGTGTCTTAGTGGGAAAGGACCTATATGCCAATGCAGGAGATGTAAGAGACACAGGTTTGATCCCTGGGTGGGGAAGATCCCCTAGAGGAGGGCATGGCACCCACTCCAATATTCTTGCCTGGAGAACCCCAGGGACAGAGGAGTCTGGTGGGCTAGAGTCCATAGAGTCGCAGAGAGTCAGACATGACTGTGACTGAACAACAAAAAAAGCAATAATTTGTGTTTTTATCTCAAGGAGAGGCACGGTCTAGGACCACATAATGATAAACATGTTTAAGTGCAAGAATATCCACTGGGATTTCAGAAAGCCATGCATTACTGGGGTCAGTTTCTTGTTGGACAGAACTGACCTGTGCATGGAAAGGGAGTCTAGTAATATTGGTTTCTATTGATGAAACATCAGTGACCTCTAGTTTCTGAGACAACAAAAAACTGTTCTCATAGACTCAAATAAATCTTCCTGGAGGTCACCTCTCTCATAAAAAATCAGTACTTGGTTGAATACAGTGTTAGCACTTGCTGGTTTATATACTATAGCAAATTGCAGGGTCCTGCATTAGAATATTCTGTTTACAGACTCCTGCTATCAGCACTGAACTCTTTATACTCATGGACCATCTTGATATTTTCAGGAACCAGGAAGTGGATGTAATACAGAAATGTAATCTATTGTCAGAATGACACCTCTTCACGGTGCCTGGTGGATCATATTACTGACACGCCCATATCGGTCTAACCATAGTCTCTGGATTCACCCAGACCTCTAAACTGTCCAATGGTTCTCTGGAAGCATTCATATTTCCACACATGAAACTTCAGATTTGTTGGGCACCCCAGGGCTTTGGAAACATGGGCAAGAAAAAAAGAAAACTAGTTGTGGACGGGTCTTTTGAGAAAAACATGATGTGTTTGGTGACTGAGGTGTTTATTCAAGAATGGACCTTTGAGAATTTTAGTCTGGGCCTGTTTTCACATTTCAGAGAACTCTAATGTAGGAAATACAAAGTGATTTAGCTACTCATTCAAAATTAATTTATTGAGCAGGTGATATTTAACCTGAAGGGCTTCTCAGGTGTCTTAGTGGGAAAGGACCTATATGCCAATGCAGGAGACGTAAGAGACACAGGTTTGATCCCTGGGTTTGGAAGATCCCCTGGAGGAGGGCATGGCAGTCTACTCCCATATTCTTGCCTGGAGAACCCCCTGGACAGAGGAGACTGGTGGGCTACAGTCCATGGAGTTACAAAGAGTCAGACATGACTGTGACTGAACAACAAAAAAAGCAATAATTTGTGTTTTTATCTCAAGGAGAGGCACGGTCTAGGACCACATAATGATAAACATGTTTAAGTGCAAGAATATCCACTGGGATTTCAGAAAGCCATGCATTACTGGGGTCAGTTTCTTGTTGGACAGAACTGACCTGTGCATGGAAAGGGAGTCTAGTAATATTGGTTTCTATTGATGAAACATCAGTGACCTCTAGTTTCTGAGACAACAAAAAACTGTTCTCATAGACTCAAATAAATCTTCCCTGGAGGTCACCTCTCTCATAAAAAAATCAGTACTTGGTTGAATACAGTGTTAGCACTTGCTGGTTTATATACTATAGCAAATTGCAGGGTCCTGCATTAGAATATTCTGTTTACAGACTCCTGCTATCAGCACTGAACTCTTTATACTCATGGACCATCTTGATATTTTCAGGAACCAGGAAGTGGATGTAATACAGAAATGTAATCTATTGCAGTAATCAAGAAAAAAATATGTTGTGTTTCCTAAGGAGAAGTGTTAAGGAATTGCACAATATTAATGATTTTGTGAATAAATATGTAAAATCTGAAGGTAAATCAGTGGAGTATGGCTGTGTAGGAGGAGAAGATAAATGACCAAAAGGTAGAAAAATAAAAAAATCCTTTCCTAAGTCAAAAGCAGAAACTCACATTAATCTGTGTTATGTATAACTCAATCATTGGGGATGTTTTAACTGGATAAATGTCTTAGGTTTTGATTTGGCTTGAAATTTATGGAAACATGAACATATCCTAAAAATAACTTTGAAATAATCATGTTGTGAAAACTGGCATCCAAAGTAATATTTTTTGTTGGTCTGAATAAAAAGTTTATTTAAAGGGTGAGGGCAGGGCTAGGCATCATGAGTAGCTGATTGAAATCAAAGCTCTAGAGTAATCTGCATAACCATTTCACTAATCATTTTCCTACCGGAAAAATTGATGATGTGTAAACTTCACTATGACCACATGGTGAGCCAGGGGAGTGAGGAACCAAATTCATGATTCCCAGTCCCAGACCACCATTTCATTATTCAAGAAGACCTAGATCGATTGCTCATGGGAGGTTAGCCCAAAAGCTCACAAACTAGGTCGGTGGGTGAAGTGCTTCAATTTACAGGACAAAATGATGGGCATAGACCTAGTAAATTGTACTTGCAATTATTTTCTTAATTATAACTGCAGGGTAATTTCCACAGATAGGGCGCATAATATAGGAAGCTTTTTTCCCCCTTCACATTAAGGAGTAGGGCAATTGAAGGTCTTCCCATCTTTGCTCTAAGGTGTTACTAGAGATATCCAATATCTGCTAAATACAGACTTTGTGATTTAGTATAGTTTACAACTTCCTCACATGCCAAGCAAAAGAAAGGGTGAGTTTGGAAAAGAAAATCAATTAAACTGGTTATCGGGTAACTTGTATACCAAAGGAAGATTTCCTTCAGCCACATTTTCGCCCTTGCAGCTGCGGTTTCAGTCTTGCACACACACCACGGGAAGGTTTTTCAGCCTGTTTTTGTGCTGTTAAAGAGACTAGCATGTAAGAATGTGGTCTCTCCGCTCTTATTTCTCCCCATTTACTGGATCAGTGTGAGAAACGATGCTCGTCCAGCATCAGATAATACGATGTCTTAAATTATCATAAAGTGTAGGAAAAATAGATCCTGGAAACACATTTTATGGGTTTCTGAAGGAAACAGGGATGTGAGTGTTTAAAAAGGAGGAAAAAGGAAGTAAGTCACAACGCAGGAACAAAACTAAACCTGGAACTCAATCTAACAGCTAATGAAAACAAAGAGAAACAATAAAGGGGGAAGAACAAAGCCAGGAGTAATGGGAGGAAAAATGAAAGAGAGAGACCTATAAAAATGAAGACCAAGAGACTCTGAGCCACAGAGGGATGGGGGGCAAATGCCCTGGGGGGGCAGATTCAAGGAAAGGGTGAGGATGGCGGGAAGAGGCCAAGAGGAAGCCACAAAAGAGGCTGAGGAAAACCAAGATCTTGCCCCTGCTTTTTTCCCTTTCTTCTTCTAATTTCCCCCCTTCACATCACATTCATATTTCCAGTGGTGAAAGACAGTGGGAGAGAGAAGACAGGACTCCTGACCTCAAAACTGTGCCTGCTTCATTTTAAAACTTTGTATTTTATATTGGAGTATAGCCAATTAACAACACTGTGATAGTTTCAGGTGGACAGCAAAGGGACTCAGACATTCATAGACATGCATCCATTCTCCCCCAACAGCCCTCCCATTCAGGCTGGCACGTAACATTGCCCGGAGTTCCCTGTGCTCTCCAGTAGGACCCTGTGGTTATCCATGTTAAATACAGCAGTGTGGACCTGTCCATCCCAAACTCCCCGACTATCCTTTCCTCTCACTTTAAATGCTCCTTCTCCAACCAACGTGGCACCTGAAAATAGTCCATCAGAAAGGGTCCTGAATTCTTTCATCTCGAATCACGTATTTTTCCTCCCTCCAAAAGGCCTATGTTAGTTATTGTTCTATTTCAGCTAGTACGGTTGGTTAACGCTGATTTTATACCAAAGGAAGATTTCCTTCAGCCACATTTTCGCCCTTGCAGCTGCGGTTTCAGTCTTGCACACACACCACGGGAAGGTTTTTCAGCCTGTTTTTGTGCTGTTAAAGAGACTAGCATGTAAGAATGTGGTCTCTCCGCTCTTATTTCTCCCCATTTACTGGATCAGTGTGAGAAACGATGCTCGTCCAGCATCAGATAATACGATGTCTTAAATTATCATAAAGTGTAGGAAAAATAGATCCTGGAAACACATTTTATGGGTTTCTGAAGGAAACAGGGATGTGAGTGTTTAAAAAGGAGGAAAAAGGAAGTAAGTCACAACGCAGGAACAAAACTAAACCTGGAACTCAATCTAACAGCTAATGAAAACAAAGAGAAACAATAAAGGGGGAAGAACAAAGCCAGGAGTAATGGGAGGAAAAATGAAAGAGAGAGACCTATAAAAATGAAGACCAAGAGACTCTGAGCCACAGAGGGATGGGGGGCAAATGCCCTGGGGGGGCAGATTCAAGGAAAGGGTGAGGATGGCGGGAAGAGGCCAAGAGGAAGCCACAAAAGAGGCTGAGGAAAACCAAGATCTTGCCCCTGCTTTTTTCCCTTTCTTCTTCTAATTTCCCCCCTTCACATCACATTCATATTTCCAGTGGTGAAAGACAGTGGGAGAGAGAAGACAGGACTCCTGACCTCAAAACTGTGCCTGCTTCATTTTAAAACTTTGTATTTTATATTGGAGTATAGCCAATTAACAACACTGTGATAGTTTCAGGTGGACAGCAAAGGGACTCAGACATTCATAGACATGCATCCATTCTCCCCCAACAGCCCTCCCATTCAGGCTGGCACGTAACATTGCCCGGAGTTCCCTGTGCTCTCCAGTAGGACCCTGTGGTTATCCATGTTAAATACAGCAGTGTGGACCTGTCCATCCCAAACTCCCCGACTATCCTTTCCTCTCACTTTAAATGCTCCTTCTCCAACCAACGTGGCACCTGAAAATAGTCCATCAGAAAGGGTCCTGAATTCTTTCATCTCGAATCACGTATTTTTCCTCCCTCCAAAAGGCCTATGTTAGTTATTGTTCTATTTCAGCTAGTACGGTTGGTTAACGCTGATTTTATATCCCTAAGTGCCCCCTAGTGACAAGGTCCAATTTCAAAATCTCTTTCACTGTATTTCTGTTCTAAACGTTTCTTTTTCCCAGCATCAATGTGGCCATCTCAGGGACAAAGCTTGTGACTTATTATTAGTTTATTTTAATTAGATAGAGAAAAAAGTTTATCGAGTAGGATGCTGTAACAGTGAATTACTGTTTCTATTTATAAACTAACTTACGATTGGAAAACGTGATCATACCCTATACCAAGAACCCTTTTCCCTCAGTTATACTATTGGCATGACAACCCACTCCAGTACTCTTGTTTGGAGAATCCCATGGACAGAAGAGCCTGGTGGCCTGCAGTCCATGAGGTCACAAAAAGTCAGACAGGACTGAAGCGACTTAACATCCATTAAGTTTCATTAAGACTCGGGTTCCTGCTTAGTTTCTTTTCATTAATCTTGTGAACAATGAAAAAGGCAGCAGCGACAAGAATGGCAAGTCTCTTTACAGCTCTTTTCCAGGTATGATTTCTCCTCATCATGTCGGCTAGTCCTCCAGTGTGGGAGCTATGAGGAGGAACATTATAGTCATAAAAGTTAGGCTTAAATCCTAATTTAATAACTTTCTGTGGAATATGGGCATGCCATGTAATTTATTTAAATGTCAGTTTTATATCTGCAAAAACAGAATAATAATAAAAGTCTTAGGGGATTAAATATTAAAACTGTGCCTGCTTCATTTTAAAACTTTGTATTTTATATTGGAGTATAGCCAATTAACAACACTGTGATAGTTTCAGGTGGACAGCAAAGGGACTCAGACATTCATAGACATGCATCCATTCTCCCCCAACAGCCCTCCCATTCAGGCTGGCACGTAACATTGCCCGGAGTTCCCTGTGCTCTCCAGTAGGACCCTGTGGTTATCCATGTTAAATACAGCAGTGTGGACCTGTCCATCCCAAACTCCCCGACTATCCTTTCCTCTCACTTTAAATGCTCCTTCTCCAACCAACGTGGCACCTGAAAATAGTCCATCAGAAAGGGTCCTGAATTCTTTCATCTCGAATCACGTATTTTTCCTCCCTCCAAAAGGCCTATGTTAGTTATTGTTCTATTTCAGCTAGTACGGTTGGTTAACGCTGATTTTATATCCCTAAGTGCCCCCTAGTGACAAGGTCCAATTTCAAAATCTCTTTCACTGTATTTCTGTTCTAAACGTTTCTTTTCCCAGCATCAATGTGGCCATCTCAGGGACAAAGCTTGTGACTTATTATTAGTTTATTTTAATTAGATAGAGAAAAAAGTTTATCGAGTAGGATGCTGTAACAGTGAATTACTGTTTCTATTTATAAACTAACTTACGATTGGAAAACGTGATCATACCCTATACCAAGAACCCTTTTCCCTCAGTTATACTATTGGCATGACAACCCACTCCAGTACTCTTGTTTGGAGAATCCCATGGACAGAAGAGCCTGGTGGCCTGCAGTCCATGAGGTCACAAAAAGTCAGACAGGACTGAAGCGACTTAACATCCATTAAGTTTCATTAAGACTCGGGTTCCTGCTTAGTTTCTTTTCATTAATCTTGTGAACAATGAAAAAGGCAGCAGCGACAAGAATGGCAAGTCTCTTTACAGCTCTTTTCCAGGTATGATTTCTCCTCATCATGTCGGCTAGTCCTCCAGTGTGGGAGCTATGAGGAGGAACATTATAGTCATAAAAGTTAGGCTTAAATCCTAATTTAATAACTTTCTGTGGAATATGGGCATGCCATGTAATTTATTTAAATGTCAGTTTTATATCTGCAAAATCAGAATAATAATAAAAGTCTTAGGGGGATTAAATAAGATATTATAAATTAAGCTCTTAGAGCATATGTGCATATATTTTGCGGTTCAGTCACTACATTCTGTCTGACTTTTTGCAGCCCCATGGACTGCAGCATGCCAGGCTTCCCTGTCCTTCATTATTTCCTGGAGTTTGCTCAAATTCATTCACGTCCATTGAGTCAGTGATGCCATCTAACCATCTTATCATCTGCTGACCCTTCTCCTCTTGCCCTCAATCTTTTCCAGCATCAGAACCCCATGAACAGTATGAAAAGGCATATAGCTAGGGCTTCATAAATGACAGTTATTAAGTTGTGGAGTCCAATAATAATTGATACAGACCAATCCTGTGTCTTGTCTCCTCTCTTTAAAGATATTTGGTAGAATCAACCTGAATACGCTGAAGCAAAGTCACAATGACCTTTACATAAATCATGTTTACTTCTATTCAAGGCTATTTTTAGACTCTCTTTAGAATTCAAGTGCTCCAGAGCTTAACTAGAACAGTCAACCCATCTAGCTCTGTTGTATCATATTTAACAAACTGAATACAAAAGGCAAAGGGGAGATACTAAAGCTTTTCTCTGTATATCCCTTTGTACATTTAAAGATCCTTGAACATATCATTCCCATTTTATCAGTGAGGAAACAAAGACAACAAAGGTCACATCATTGGGGAAGAAATGGGGAAGGAACAGCCCCTTTGGGGGAAGCTTCAAAACCTCCTGAAGGAGTGAGTTTCCCATGGAAGCATTCCCTTGCTCCACCAGGAGCAAGATCCTTAAAAGAGAAGAGTGGTGTCCTTGTAGCCCTGAACCACTGTTACTGACAGAGTGTGCTGAACTCCTTAGTCCCTTCTGGGGTAGAAACAAGCTTAGGGACCACTGGGTGGGTAACCGATCCCAAGTAAGAACCCACTTCAATTTATAGCATAGCATTTCTGCATCCACCTAAGAGGTATGATTTCTCCTCATCATGTCGGCTAGTCCTCCAGTGTGGGAGCTATGAGGAGGAACATTATAGTCATAAAAGTTAGGCTTAAATCCTAATTTAATAACTTTCTGTGGAATATGGGCATGCCATGTAATTTATTTAAATGTCAGTTTTATATCTGCAAAATCAGAATAATAATAAAAGTCTTAGGGGGATTAAATAAGATATTATAAATTAAGCTCTTAGAGCATATGTGCATATATTTTGCGGTTCAGTCACTACATTCTGTCTGACTTTTTGCAGCCCCATGGACTGCAGCATGCCAGGCTTCCCTGTCCTTCATTATTTCCTGGAGTTTGCTCAAATTCATTCACGTCCATTGAGTCAGTGATGCCATCTAACCATCTTATCATCTGCTGACCCTTCTCCTCTTGCCCTCAATCTTTTCCAGCATCAGAACCCCATGAACAGTATGAAAAGGCATATAGCTAGGGCTTCATAAATGACAGTTATTAAGTTGTGGAGTCCAATAATAATTGATACAGACCAATCCTGTGTCTTGTCTCCTCTCTTTAAAGATATTTGGTAGAATCAACCTGAATACGCTGAAGCAAAGTCACAATGACCTTTACATAAATCATGTTTACTTCTATTCAAGGCTATTTTTAGACTCTCTTTAGAATTCAAGTGCTCCAGAGCTTAACTAGAACAGTCAACCCATCTAGCTCTGTTGTATCATATTTAACAAACTGAATACAAAAGGCAAAGGGGAGATACTAAAGCTTTTCTCTGTATATCCCTTTGTACATTTAAAGATCCTTGAACATATCATTCCCATTTTATCAGTGAGGAAACAAAGACAACAAAGGTCACATCATTGGGGAAGAAATGGGGAAGGAACAGCCCCTTTGGGGGAAGCTTCAAAACCTCCTGAAGGAGTGAGTTTCCCATGGAAGCATTCCCTTGCTCCACCAGGAGCAAGATCCTTAAAAGAGAAGAGTGGTGTCCTTGTAGCCCTGAACCACTGTTACTGACAGAGTGTGCTGAACTCCTTAGTCCCTTCTGGGGTAGAAACAAGCTTAGGGACCACTGGGTGGGTAACCGATCCCAAGTAAGAACCCACTTCAATTTATAGCATAGCATTTCTGCATCCACCTAAGAGGAATTGCTTC
The DNA here is from genome assembly GCA_022376925.1 of Tragulus kanchil. NCBI lineage: Eukaryota > Metazoa > Chordata > Mammalia > Artiodactyla > Tragulidae > Tragulus > Tragulus kanchil. Next base: position 122,215,147 of record JAIOJX010000003.1, on the reverse strand, counting down.
TGTTTCTTGTATTCAGAAATTTTAGCCTTAAATGTTTGCACTTTCTATACGTGCCCCTGCCCTATTTCATCCCCTATTTACAGACCTACTTAAAAGGAAAACTTATTAGCATAAAGTTAAAAGAAGCACTCTGCAACTGGAATTTTCTCTCTGATGTAATAAGAATACTAGGCTTTAGCCAGTGCCCCGAAGTGGTAAGCTGCTTTAGGTTTTATTAATTTCTCTTATTCACTTATTTGTTCCAGATCAAATGCTCATGGATGAATCTATGTTCAGAGATGTCTTAAATTCACACCCTGGGCCTGCAGAAGATATGTTATGCTCAAGAAGTCAGCCAGTTTCAATGAAGGTAGGGCAAGTAGGTATTTTCATTGTTCTGAAAACCTCTAGCAGTGCATGGATCGTGAACTGAGTTAAAACAGTATTCTCTGTCACATTAATTTTTTCTGCAATTCTGTTTGGCCTGTTTTAATGTCCACTAACTTGATTTCAGGTATGGCTGAGATATCCTGGGTTATTTAACCCCATAGTATCCTTGTGTGTCACATATACAGAGAGCTGTAATAATCATTGCTATAAAACTTTTTCCACCCCCAGTTGTAGATCTCTTCTTTTGTACTAAAAATCTGTCATCCATGCCCCCTTTCTAGATTCAAGTGATTTATGGGATTACTTCTCAGCCTTCCTGCTCATGCTCAGGCTCAGTCACACCCAACTCTTTGTGACCCCATGGATTGCAGCCAGCCAGGCTCCTCTGTCCGTAGGGATTTTCCAGGCAACAATACTGGAGTGGGTTGCCATTTCCTTCTCCAGGGGATCTTCCTGAACCAGGGATCAAACCCAGGTTTCCTGCACTGCAGGCGGATCCTTTACCATCTGAGCCACCAGGAGCAAGATCCTTAAAAGAGAAGAGTGGTGTCCTTGTAGCCCTGAACCACTGTTACTGACAGAGTGTGCTGAACTCCTTAGTCCCTTCTGGGGTAGAAACAAGCTTAGGGACCACTGGGTGGGTAACCGATCCCAAGTAAGAACCCACTTCAATTTATAGCATAGCATTTCTGCATCCACCTAAGAGGAATTGCTTCTGTTTCTTGTATTCAGAAATTTTAGCCTTAAATGTTTGCACTTTCTATACGTGCCCCTGCCCTATTTCATCCCCTATTTACAGACCTACTTAAAAGGAAAACTTATTAGCATAAAGTTAAAAGAAGCACTCTGCAACTGGAATTTTCTCTCTGATGTAATAAGAATACTAGGCTTTAGCCAGTGCCCCGAAGTGGTAAGCTGCTTTAGGTTTTATTAATTTCTCTTATTCACTTATTTGTTCCAGATCAAATGCTCATGGATGAATCTATGTTCAGAGATGTCTTAAATTCACACCCTGGGCCTGCAGAAGATATGTTATGCTCAAGAAGTCAGCCAGTTTCAATGAAGGTAGGGCAAGTAGGTATTTTCATTGTTCTGAAAACCTCTAGCAGTGCATGGATCGTGAACTGAGTTAAAACAGTATTCTCTGTCACATTAATTTTTTCTGCAATTCTGTTTGGCCTGTTTTAATGTCCACTAACTTGATTTCAGGTATGGCTGAGATATCCTGGGTTATTTAACCCCATAGTATCCTTGTGTGTCACATATACAGAGAGCTGTAATAATCATTGCTATAAAACTTTTTCCACCCCCAGTTGTAGATCTCTTCTTTTGTACTAAAAATCTGTCATCCATGCCCCCTTTCTAGATTCAAGTGATTTATGGGATTACTTCTCAGCCTTCCTGCTCATGCTCAGGCTCAGTCACACCCAACTCTTTGTGACCCCATGGATTGCAGCCAGCCAGGCTCCTCTGTCCGTAGGGATTTTCCAGGCAACAATACTGGAGTGGGTGGCCATGCCCTTCTCCAGGGGATCTTCCTGACCCAGGGATCAAACCCAGGTTTCCTGCACTGCAGGCGGATCCTTTACCATCTGAGCCACCAGGAAACCCCAGCCTTCCTGGGATTGCTGCAATGTGAGGAGTTACTTCGGCTCAAACTCACACCTAAAAGGGTGCAGGGAATGGTCTGACCTCATTGGTCTGGAGCAAGTTGGACTAGCAAAGGCAAGCTGTCCAAGCAGCTTCCGTGTTGGTGAATAACACTGGTGAAACTGTTTCCTGAGTTGGTAAACTTATTATGATAATCCCAAGCATGACTTCAGAGTAGGCAAGAAGGTATGTTTTTAACACTCCAGTTCTCACTCAGTGTTTGTGTGTGTGTGTTCTCATTTATTCCATACAGCTAGACTCAACCTCTTCAAATTTCAAGTCCAATGGGTACATCCTCCTTTCTACTATCAATGTCTTCTCTGTGGAGAAACTCTAACTTTATTCTCTTCCACCAAAATGTGAATTGCTGATGATATGTCACCTCTGAGCTTAAGTATTCCCTTTTGAAGGTGATATCAATAGGACTTGACAATTGGATACGAGAACTGAAAAAGAGGAAAGTCCTGTGTTTCCAGCAGGAGCAACCGGGTGACATTTTCTGAGATGGGGGATGTTGGAGGATGGGCGGGTTTGAGGGGGATAGAACAATGAGATCCCACAGGCAGAGGGCTGGATGGCTCTGAGGTTCTGAAGACAAGTAGAGAGGAGAGGCTGGTTTATAGCAAGGACCTGGAGGCGAACTAAGAAGAATCTAATGTATAAAGTTCAGATGGAAGAAAATAGCTCCTCAAAGCAATGAAGAACAGAGGGAGGAGGAATAGCCATTTCTTTCAGGGAGGAAGTAAAAAGATGGAGACAGGTCAGGTCAGATGGACCTCAGTGTCCTTTGAACTGAACAACTCAGGGATCATTAGCAGGAATAAGCCAGTGGAGTGGCCAGGGCAAAAGCCAGACTGGTGTGGATGCAGGGTAGGGGATAGGAGGAGAAGGATGGAGATCACTCCTTTTGAGATTCAGAAAGAGCTATAGTTGGAAGAATGTACAGGCTTCAGGAAAAACTTTCTTCTTCCTTTTTGATGACTTGTTCATTGGTGTAAGTGAGGTATTAAAGTCCCCTACTATTATTGTGTTACTGTCAATTTCCTTTTTCATGTCTGTTAGTGTTTGCCTTAGGTATTGAGGTGCTCCTATGTTGGGTACATAACTATTCACAATTGTTATGTCTTCTTCTTGGTCTTTTTCTTTTTCAAAGGAGAAACTGGAGTATTGTGAATATGGATACTGAGCTGCCATGGAAAGGAACAAGCTGAAGATCGAGGAGAAAAGGGAGTCCCCCATTTAGGCAGGTTTACAAGAGGACAGAAGAGAGGGCGCCCGAGCACAGGCGGAACTCACCTTGTGGCAGGTGCATCCACTTCCTCCTTCCTCCATCTTAGCAGGAGGAGAAGTGGATGGGAACGAAAGCAAGCTGGGTGACAGATGTGGTTCTCAGTGGTAGCTCCTGTCAACTTCTCTGAAACACAGAGCCAGGTTCTGCACTGACAAGGAGTGATGTGGAAGGTGGGACTTGGGGGTGGAATTTCAAACCAGAGGAGGTTATTTCGGAGAATGACTTCACTAGAGAAATAATTCAGAATGGTCAAGCAGTCCTTTTGGTTGCAACAACAATGAATCAGTTTGAAATCAGAGGACATCAGATGTTCAGTGGCTAAATTATGTCCAACTCTTTTACAACCCCATAGACTGTAGCCTGCCAGGCTCCTCTGTGCATGGGATTTCCCAGGCAAGAATACTGGAGTGGGTTGCCATTTCCTCTTCCAGGGGATCTTCCTGACCCAGGGATCAAATCCACATCTCCTGCATTGGCAGGCAAATTCTTTTCTACTGAGCCATCAGTAAAGCCCCAGGATGTCAGACAGAAACTCTAAAAGTATCACCCCGCACTTACACTTGTCCTTCTTAAACATGCTACATTAAAGCCCATCTCTAGTTCTTTGGGTGACTTGTGACTCTCCACAAGGGAATAAATGGCTTGAAAAGGTGTCTTTTGAGCAAAACAGAAAAAAGTTTCTTTAGGTGGAAAATGCTTAATGACAAAAAGTGAAAACTAATTGCAAAAATTTTTTGTACTGGCTAGGAGGCACACTGTCATTCAACTTCCCCAGACCTGTTCTCGGTATCTGTTTCCCTTCCTATCTCCCTTCCTTACTCTTAGCACCCAGCACAGTGCCGAACTTGCAGGAAGGACACCCAGGCACTAGGTATTGAGGTGCTCCTATGTTGGGTACATAACTATTCACAATTGTTATGTCTTCTTCTTGGTCTTTTTCTTTTTCAAAGGAGAAACTGGAGTATTGTGAATATGGATACTGAGCTGCCATGGAAAGGAACAAGCTGAAGATCGAGGAGAAAAGGGAGTCCCCCATTTAGGCAGGTTTACAAGAGGACAGAAGAGAGGGCGCCCGAGCACAGGCGGAACTCACCTTGTGGCAGGTGCATCCACTTCCTCCTTCCTCCATCTTAGCAGGAGGAGAAGTGGATGGGAACGAAAGCAAGCTGGGTGACAGATGTGGTTCTCAGTGGTAGCTCCTGTCAACTTCTCTGAAACACAGAGCCAGGTTCTGCACTGACAAGGAGTGATGTGGAAGGTGGGACTTGGGGGTGGAATTTCAAACCAGAGGAGGTTATTTCGGAGAATGACTTCACTAGAGAAATAATTCAGAATGGTCAAGCAGTCCTTTTGGTTGCAACAACAATGAATCAGTTTGAAATCAGAGGACATCAGATGTTCAGTGGCTAAATTATGTCCAACTCTTTTACAACCCCATAGACTGTAGCCTGCCAGGCTCCTCTGTGCATGGGATTTCCCAGGCAAGAATACTGGAGTGGGTTGCCATTTCCTCTTCCAGGGGATCTTCCTGACCCAGGGATCAAATCCACATCTCCTGCATTGGCAGGCAAATTCTTTTCTACTGAGCCATCAGTAAAGCCCCAGGATGTCAGACAGAAACTCTAAAAGTATCACCCCGCACTTACACTTGTCCTTCTTAAACATGCTACATTAAAGCCCATCTCTAGTTCTTTGGGTGACTTGTGACTCTCCACAAGGGAATAAATGGCTTCGAAAAGGTGTCTTTTGAGCAAAACAGAAAAAAGTTTCTTTAGGTGGAAAATGCTTAATGACAAAAAGTGAAAACTAATTGCAAAAATTTTTTGTACTGGCTAGGAGGCACACTGTCATTCAACTTCCCCAGACCTGTTCTCGGTATCTGTTTCCCTTCCTATCTCCCTTCCTTACTCTTAGCACCCAGCACAGTGCCGAACTTGCAGGAAGGAATCCATAATACCAGTATTTGTAACTGTATCTTTCATGCCACCAAGAAGAGAGTCCATCTTCAATCGGCCCTCAACCTTGAAACACATAGCTATGGCAGGCTTTGGGCTTTTTTGCTTTGTTTTCTTTTTCCCTTTGTCAAAAATACTAAAACTCTAAATTGGAGACTCAGGGAATCACATGCAAGCACCCTCTCCCTCTCTTTCTGTGCTTCTCTCTCTCACACATAGAAAAACATGCTTCTAAATTGGAGGTAGGTTTTTGCTCTAAACCTCAAGAGGAGAAAGGGTCCCCTGTTGGCTCAACATTGTGCTGCAACTTGAATGTGTGATTCCGGTCCAGTCATAGAATCTCAAGACTTTAATGTTGAAAAGGATCTTAGAGACTGTTTTATTTCCTCTCTGGCTTGGACCACACTCCATGTTACAGATGAGAAACTTACAATGGTTTAACTTGTAGCCCCAGGGGGTATTCCTTGAATGGATGGCCCCAGTCTTCTGTGAACTGGGTACAGATCTAATTCCTAGGATTTTCATTCACATACACCTTTCTGAGATGGCCTCATCTTTTTCTTTGCCTACATACTCTAGCATGGTGCTCTTCATGCATTACTGCTTAATGGATGCTGGGCAATTTGAATTTGTTGTCCAGGATCCTTCAGTAGCAAAACAAGCACAGATCTTTGGACTAATGGAGGCTGCCAGGTCACCATCAGACTAAGATCTAGGTTTTAATATAATTCCCATTCCTTCAGTTTAGAATAAAACTATTATAGAAAAATGGGTGAAATAATGCTAATGAGTATGGTAATAAATTTCTGACATGTGGCATGCAATTTGTGAGGGCATTTTTTCACGTGGTCCTATACTTTGGGGAGTAATGGAGTGGAAAATTAAATTAAATAATCTTTTATTATTCCAAGGCTCCGTGGAAAAGGGTACCATCAAATACATTTGGAAACACATCTTCCAAAAGCAACTTATGAAGTTTTTTTGCATTATTGAAATGTGAAAAAGTGTTTTCTCACATCTTTTATGCTTTCTTTTTCCTTTCTTTTTGCTTTTGGTAGAATCAAATCCATGATAAGTTACTTTGGGTGACCTCAGAAATACATACTTAGATCAGAAGCCTTCAAGATGAAACCTGAAAGCAAAGATTCTAAATTAAGCCCGAAAAAGTAACAAGGTACTATTTCCATTGTTTTCATTTACGTCACCCTTTAACCTCAGATTTCTGTGTAGGTTTATATGTATTAAGATGTGGCAGATAGCAGGGGCACTGTATGAAGGCCTGGAGGGGTTGGATGGGGGGGATATACATATGACTAATCTGGGATCATACATATCTGTAAACAACAAAACTCTGTAAAAGTAAAAAGTAAAATAATAAAAAAAAAGATGTGGCAGATATTTCTATGTGTGCTAGGTTCTTTACTTAAACATAATTACATCATACTTGTTAATTTTGTTTATAACATGTTAACACACCTCACTTTTTTTCTTTTCATGTGAAGTAAATTGATCTATGATGGCAAAATGATACTTGACAGTTGAAAGCAGGACCTAGTATCCTTGGCTTTTAGCCCAGGATTTTAAGTGATGTCACCTTTCATGGTCTATGATGCTGTTTCTCATTTCATCTGTCCTCTTTCAGGCTACTATTGTTTTAGTGGCATATGAAGAAAGAAGTCCCTTTCTCCTTGTGTACTTGACTAATGCAGTTATTGACCATGGATGAATGGCCCTTGACTTGCAGTAATTGTAAACATCATTCAAGACAGACATTTTCATATGTTCCACAGGCACAAGCACAGGGCGTGTAAAGAATGCTTTAAAAAATTTGGACTAATGGAGGCTATTGGTAATATAATTCCCATTCCTTCAGTTTAGAATAAAACTATTATAGAAAAATGGGTGAAATAATGCTAATGAGTATGGTAATAAATTTCTGACATGTGGCATGCAATTTGTGAGGGCATTTTTTCACGTGGTCCTATACTTTGGGGAGTAATGGAGTGGAAAATTAAATTAAATAATCTTTTATTATTCCAAGGCTCCGTGGAAAAGGGTACCATCAAATACATTTGGAAACACATCTTCCAAAAGCAACTTATGAAGTTTTTTTGCATTATTGAAATGTGAAAAAGTGTTTTCTCACATCTTTTATGCTTTCTTTTTCCTTTCTTTTTGCTTTTGGTAGAATCAAATCCATGATAAGTTACTTTGGGTGACCTCAGAAATACATACTTAGATCAGAAGCCTTCAAGATGAAACCTGAAAGCAAAGATTCTAAATTAAGCCCGAAAAAGTAACAAGGTACTATTTCCATTGTTTTCATTTACGTCACCCTTTAACCTCAGATTTCTGTGTAGGTTTATATGTATTAAGATGTGGCAGATAGCAGGGGCACTGTATGAAGGCCTGGAGGGGTTGGATGGGGGGGATATACATATGACTAATCTGGGATCATACATATCTGTAAACAACAAAACTCTGTAAAAGTAAAAAGTAAAATAATAAAAAAAAAGATGTGGCAGATATTTCTATGTGTGCTAGGTTCTTTACTTAAACATAATTACATCATACTTGTTAATTTTGTTTATAACATGTTAACACACCTCACTTTTTCTTTTCATGTGAAGTAAATTGATCTATGATGGCAAAATGATACTTGACAGTTGAAAGCAGGACCTAGTATCCTTGGCTTTTAGCCCAGGATTTTAAGTGATGTCACCTTTCATGGTCTATGATGCTGTTTCTCATTTCATCTGTCCTCTTTCAGGCTACTATTGTTTTAGTGGCATATGAAGAAAGAAGTCCCTTTCTCCTTGTGTACTTGACTAATGCAGTTATTGACCATGGATGAATGGCCCTTGACTTGCAGTAATTGTAAACATCATTCAAGACAGACATTTTCATATGTTCCACAGGCACAAGCACAGGGCGTGTGGAATGGGAGGAGTGTGGGGTCTGGGGTCCCATGGCCCCAGGTTTTATTCTAAATCTGCATCTACCACCTGTAGGCTGAAGACAGGTAAGGTAATTTCTCCTCCACAGTACATCAGTCAGTGAAACAGCACTGTTCTCAGTGAGGTTGTGCAAGAAGCCGTCTTAGAAATATGTTTTAAGTTAGAATGGCCAAGATATTCATGAAACAAAACAAAACCCTTCTTCCCCCTGCTCCAAAACAAACCACCCACCACTCTTAATACATTGCTATTTTATAGAAAAACTGAGGCTTGGAAAGGCGAAACAACCTGCCTGAGGTCCTACAACGATCTGGGACTTGAGCCCCACTCCATCAGATCTCAGAATGGAAAGGCTTGTAATGTCCAAGGGAGGGAACAGGAGCCAACATTAGTCTCCCAGCCAAAGGAGGAAGGCTGACGGTGGGGAAAATGAAATAGACCTAAACAATGCCCATCCTTCACCTTCATGTACTCATTCATGGTCACCAATTAATCCAGAAACAGGTGTTTTTCAAGCATCTGATGTGGGAGTGGCAGGGAACTGTACCTTGTGGTTGTTTGTCAAAGAACTGCAGACTATGAAACTTGGTATTAAATTAGATCATGTGTCCATGGGAACTCCAGTGTGCAAGATGTTAGGCCACCTCTGCAGGATAAAGTCAGCTTCTAGATCAAATTTTTCGCTTATTATACCAGTTTGGGCAAGGCCACTTAAACACTTGTTTATGAAATAAAAGATTGTATGAATAAACTAGTAAGGGCTTATATGACAAATGTGACAAATCTAATAACAACAAGTAAAATGGTGCTCATAATTTTTCATTCTGTGAATCTGTGCAGCATGTAACACTTGCCAAATATGAACAATACCCAATTTTCAGAGCATGTTACACATGTTGAATCCACTGTACATCCGAGAGCTCTTTAACATATAGCATTAGTACATTAATAGACTATTAAGTTGTTTACCCTTCTAGTATCAAATGAATAGTTATTAATTTAAATATACTTTCATAATTTGATTTCTCATTTGGTGGCCCAGATGGTAAAGAATCCATCTTGGAGACTTGCGTTCGATTCCTGGGTTGGGTAGATCCCCTGGAGAAGGGAAGGGCTACCTACTCCAGTATTCTTGCCTGGAGAATTCCTTGGCTTGTCCATGGGATCACAAAGAGTCGGACAGGACTGAGAAACTTTCACTTTCACTTTGTTATGAAAAAATTAGCAAAGTTTTCAAATAAGAAAACAACAGAGTGTGCTCTGAAGCCCTAGATATATGACCAATTTTTCTTCTTCCCCTGCTCCAAAACAAACCACCCACCACTCTTAATACATTGCTATTTTATAGAAAAACTGAGGCTTGGAAAGGCGAAACAACCTGCCTGAGGTCCTACAACGATCTGGGACTTGAGCCCCACTCCATCAGATCTCAGAATGGAAAGGCTTGTAATGTCCAAGGGAGGGAACAGGAGCCAACATTAGTCTCCCAGCCAAAGGAGGAAGGCTGACGGTGGGGAAAATGAAATAGACCTAAACAATGCCCATCCTTCACCTTCATGTACTCATTCATGGTCACCAATTAATCCAGAAACAGGTGTTTTTCAAGCATCTGATGTGGGAGTGGCAGGGAACTGTACCTTGTGGTTGTTTGTCAAAGAACTGCAGACTATGAAACTTGGTATTAAATTAGATCATGTGTCCATGGGAACTCCAGTGTGCAAGATGTTAGGCCACCTCTGCAGGATAAAGTCAGCTTCTAGATCAAATTTTTCGCTTATTATACCAGTTTGGGCAAGGCCACTTAAACACTTGTTTATGAAATAAAAGATTGTATGAATAAACTAGTAAGGGCTTATATGACAAATGTGACAAATCTAATAACAACAAGTAAAATGGTGCTCATAATTTTTCATTCTGTGAATCTGTGCAGCATGTAACACTTGCCAAATATGAACAATACCCAATTTTCAGAGCATGTTACACATGTTGAATCCACTGTACATCCGAGAGCTCTTTAACATATAGCATTAGTACATTAATAGACTATTAAGTTGTTTACCCTTCTAGTATCAAATGAATAGTTATTAATTTAAATATACTTTCATAATTTGATTTCTCATTTGGTGGCCCAGATGGTAAAGAATCCATCTTGGAGACTTGCGTTCGATTCCTGGGTTGGGTAGATCCCCTGGAGAAGGGAAGGGCTACCTACTCCAGTATTCTTGCCTGGAGAATTCCTTGGCTTGTCCATGGGATCACAAAGAGTCGGACAGGACTGAGAAACTTTCACTTTCACTTTGTTATGAAAAAATTAGCAAAGTTTTCAAATAAGAAAACAACAGAGTGTGCTCTGAAGCCCTAGATATATGACATGAAATTTAAAGACACTTATAAGGGTCTATTTCATTCTTCTAACAGCCACTGAAGATTTAATCCAAGAAGGAAATCCTTGATTTAAAAAATTAGCCAAGGGCTCCCCTGGTGGCCCAGTGAGTAAAGACTCTGCCTTGTAGTGCAAGGGGCATCGGTTCAATCCCTGGCCCTGAGAAAATCCCATGTGCCGCGGAGCAGCTGGACCAGTGTGTCCAATTAGGAGCCAGTGCTCTGGAGCACATGCTCCTAGAGTCAGTGCCACTGGAATGGGAGGCCCACACAGGCCAAAGAATAAAAACAGATGAAAATAAATAAATAAAAAACCAATAAATGAGGCCAAAATTAAAAAAAAAATAGCCAAGATCCTTACTAAGGTACTATGCAATTGACATCATTATTCTGAATTTCTCTAGTTGCCCCTCTCTTTTGCATACATTAGCAGCAAGTGTTGTCTGATATTTAACATACACATTTTGTTATGATTACTGAAGACTAAAATTTTTATTTTAAACTTTCAATGATCTAGATGACTTGTTTATTTCTTGAAAGTTAATCTCTTGGCGCAGAGTCTCAAGTAATAGTCATGGAGCAAATGTTAGCTAATTTAAACTTCATATGTTGGTTATCAACTTTGGCTTTCATGTAAGAATGCACACCCTTTGGTAATATCAATACCTTGGAAAAGCTGAAGAAACAAAAGTTTTAAGTTCACTTGTGTTCATAAAAGTAAAAAGCTGTGATTGTGGTGAGTAGTATCATAAGTGAAATATGTAAATGCAGCAAATATTAAACACTCAGACTCAAGAACTGTGCTACCATGCCATCATTCACAAATATGCAAGAACATGACTTCATTAAAGTCAATGGAGTGTACCCATTCATCTTGGCATTATTCATAATTGAAACATTTTCAATTTTAGTTAACACACACACAAAACTCATTTAAAAGTCAAATGAGGAAATTAGGTCTATGTTCTCATATTCCAATTCCATAGTGATATCAACCAGCCAAATTTAGCCTTAGGAGGTATGAAAAATATCTAATACAATGAATGAGAAACCTTTTAAAAAATCACAGATAGGTTGAAACGAATGCTTTTACAACCAACTCAACAAGAATATATTTAGTGTTGTAAAAGAGCCTTCAAACAACTCTGTTACAAAGCAACTGAGCTTATATATAGATTCACTTCTGGATTTCAAGAGCAATGAATCAAGAACTAGTAGATTTATGTAGGAAATACAGATTATTTCCTAAATAAACTATATTGAATAGTGATTGAAAATATTTTCTGTGCACACATTAAACAGACTAGAAGGGAATGTCTCCTGCTTGAAGTCTTTGTTTCTGCCATGTTCTTATTTGCTTTACCAGTTGTCAGCATTTTTTTAGTGTCTCTCTCTTTTTCAACTGTTGGTTTATTTCTTTATCAATCTCTGCTGTGCATGTCACCAAAGACACTGTCTTTCATCCTTTTACTTGCTCATCTCTACATCAAGTCTTTTCCCTCCCACGTCTGAAGCTAATTGTTCCTATTAATTTCCATCTGAGCTTAACCCCCAGACTAAGGTTTTTTAAATTTTTTTTTAAATTTTGGCCTCTTTTATTGTTTTTTTAGTGATTTATTTTCATCCATCTTTATCTTTTAGTCCGTGTGGGCCTCCCATCACAGTGGCCCCTCTCGCTGCAGAGTATTGGCTCTGGGCACATGCGCTCCAGAGCTCCGACTCGGTAGTTGGACACATCCATCCAGCCGCTCCATGGCACGTGGGATCTTCCCAGGCCAGGGATCGAATCGGCATCCCTTGCACTGCAAGGCAGACTCTTTACCCACTGGACCACCAGGGAAGCCCCAGACTAATTTTTTTTTTTTTTTTGCCATCTTTTTTTTTTTTTTAATATTTATTATTTATTTATTTGGTGGGGGCGGGTTGTGGAGGGAAGGGGCAGGCGGGCCACTTCTATTGGTCTTTCATTTATCTATTTTCATCCATCTTCATTCTTTGGCCCATGTGGGCCTCCCATCACAGTGGCCTCTGTTGTCGCAGAGCACCGGCTCTGGGCGCATGCGCCCCAGAGCTCTGGCTCGGTATTGGACACATCAGTCCAGCCACTCTGCGGCACATGGGATCTTCCCAGGCCAGGGATTGAACCGGCGCCCCTTGCACTGCAAGGCGGTGTCCTTACCCACTGGACCACCAGGGAAGCCCCCAGACTAAGTTTTATTCATGGTCATTTGCAGATATCCAACTTGACCCTAGAGCTCAACAACAATAAAAAAGACGTTAAAATTCCTTGATGTTCCTCTTGAAACATTTTTGTCACTATTACATTCCAGGTCTTTGGCAAGCTCAACATTATGGTACAGTCACCCCCTGGTATATGATGGCGGATTGGTTTCAGGGCCCCCATGGTTACCAAAGAATGAGGATGCTCAAATCCTTTATATAAACTGGCATAGAACAGTCCGGGCTCCACAACTGTCCCATGTTTAGTCATTCAGACACCTTTCCAAGAGTTCCAGTCTCTTCAATATGAGGGAACATTATCTTTTTTTCTTCCAAGTTTTAATAGTCACCAGAGAAGGACTTGTGTGTAGGTTGGTGCAGGCAGCATGCACCCATGGGAGAGGGTGAGGGGAATGCCTATCTGAGGAAAGGAGAGGGGAATGCTGCTGGACCAGTGTTGGGACACAGAGGCAGGGGGAGGATGCTGGCCTTGACCCTGCATCCCGCTCATTCATCTCCTGTCCAGAGCCACAGTGATAGCTTCCAGCCACGGCCCTGCCTCTCTAGAAAACTCTGTAGGGAAAGATATATGCTGGCATATTTTATCTACACTTCCCAGAGGCAGAAAGTAACTTCAAATCGCAGAGAGAGTCACACAGGAGCTGTGATACCCCACAGCAAACCTGACAATGGATAGAGGTCTCTGCACAGCAATTCTTAGTTTGCTGTCGTCCTTTCCTTTACCAGCCTGCACATTTACATGAATGCTCTGAAACTCCATTTAGTGGCATCTTCTACTTCTGGTTTCTCTCCATTCAGGCAAAAATACCTGCCAAGAGTGATCTATAACTGGTTGGTGCGTGGGAGATGTGGTGTCTCACACATGGCCTCATCTTAACTTCTGGACATTAATTCCTGACTTTGCCTCAACCTAATACTGGGACTTCTGGCCTTCTCCCCACTTCTTCACTATGTCTGTGCAAGGCAACTCATGGCCCTGATCTGGGGTCTAACTCTAAATCCCCTTGGTCAGCATGCCCCTCTCTGCTCTAGGCATCTGTGGACCTCTTGTTCTGAGAATTCTGTTCAGTGGACATCAGTGAGTGATCCCTTTCTCCCAGGCCACATGTCATCAGTCACTTATCAATATAAGCTACTCTTCAGGAACTGTAAACAAAAGTGGTATAATTAATAATCACTTATTCTAGCTATGAATACCCCAGGCTTCTTTTGTGAGGAACATGGCTTTCACCTGTAAGGTCGGAGAGTCTTCATCAACTTAACTCTGGACTGTGGTCAGTGAGGTCCTGCCAGGACCCTGCTGTCTGTCTTATCCCGTCTCTCTCTTCTTATTGCCACTGTCCTCACCTGGATTATACAGCCCTCACCTGCCTAAGCCTGTCACCTGAACTGCTTTTCCTGCAAGATTACTCTTCCCTTACACGTCTGGGTCACTGTCAATCCAAGTCTCTGCTTAGGTGTCCTCCCTGATACTGTCCTTTTTGGCGCCCTGTAACATCCTGTGAAGCATGTAACGGAAAGTCTAAATACCTCTATTTACGTGACTGTCCTCATTTGGTAGGAAGCCCCTAGAGGTGGGTAACCAGTCTTTTTCTTTGTCACAGCATATCCAAGGCCTAGCACATAGTCTGGGTCAATGTATTATAATAGCCAAAGGATAAATATTATCAGAGTTTTCCTTACTCTTGGGAATGTCAGAGCCTCACCTTAGTAAAGGTGGTGAGAATTTATTGCATGTATATTTAGGATATTACAAATTTGGTATATTTAAATTTGTGTGTGTGTGTGTGTGCTCATTTGCTAAGTTATGTCTGACTCTTTTTGACTTCACAGACTATAGCCTGCTGCACTCTTCTGTCCGTGGGGTTTCCCAGGCAAGAATATTGGAGTGGGTTGTCATTTCCTCCTCTAGGGAATCTTCTCAATCTAGGAATCAAACCTGCATCTCTTGCATTGGCAAGGGGATGCTTTACCTGGAGCTGCCAGGGCTTCCCATTTAAATTTGTGCATATATTTAAGATATTACAAATTTTGTAAATTTTAATTAATGTTTAGACAAATGATTATTTGAAAAGTCTGATAATTGGCTATCCTCCTCTTGCTGCAGAGATGAGGCTTTAACACAGAAATAGCTTTGCTACATTCCCTAGAGTTGAAGGCATTGCTCAAGGACAGTGAATAATGCTATAAAATCACTTGTACTATAAAGATCATTATCTAAAGTCATTATTATACACAGGCTATTCAACCCTGGCATTTAGCTTTCTCTCCCGGTACTTCAATTTTGACAATTCTCAAAACACCCAGACTTACTTGCTATTTCTCAAAGAAAAAGAGGAACAAGTCAAGGATACACTTGAAAATTAACTAGTATCACATATTTATAAAAGTACAGTGATAGCCCTGTGCTTCAGAGATGACATCTACTTATAAACTGTCCTTATTCTTCTTCTAAATTTTAAAGTTATGGTCACCACTTTTTGAATAAAAGAGCAGCATGCCCTCACAACCTTTGGGTGAATAGAGATTTCTTAGACAGGACACTAAAAAGCATTAACCATGAAGGAGAAAAGTCATTCATTCTTTATCAAATTGAAAAATTTCAACTCATCAAAGGCACTTTCCACACACTGGAAAAATTCTTATCAATCATACGTGTCAAAATTTCCCTGAAATTCAAAAATCAGGGAAATAGCCAAACAGTCTTTTTCTTTGTCACAGCATATCCAAGGCCTAGCACATAGTCTGGGTCAATGTATTATAATAGCCAAAGGATAAATATTATCAGAGTTTTCCTTACTCTTGGGAATGTCAGAGCCTCACCTTAGTAAAGGTGGTGAGAATTTATTGCATGTATATTTAGGATATTACAAATTTGGTATATTTAAATTTGTGTGTGTGTGTGTGTGCTCATTTGCTAAGTTATGTCTGACTCTTTTTGACTTCACAGACTATAGCCTGCTGCACTCTTCTGTCCGTGGGGTTTCCCAGGCAAGAATATTGGAGTGGGTTGTCATTTCCTCCTCTAGGGAATCTTCTCAATCTAGGAATCAAACCTGCATCTCTTGCATTGGCAAGGGGATGCTTTACCTGGAGCTGCCAGGGCTTCCCATTTAAATTTGTGCATATATTTAAGATATTACAAATTTTGTAAATTTTAATTAATGTTTAGACAAATGATTATTTGAAAAGTCTGATAATTGGCTATCCTCCTCTTGCTGCAGAGATGAGGCTTTAACACAGAAATAGCTTTGCTACATTCCCTAGAGTTGAAGGCATTGCTCAAGGACAGTGAATAATGCTATAAAATCACTTGTACTATAAAGATCATTATCTAAAGTCATTATTATACACAGGCTATTCAACCCTGGCATTTAGCTTTCTCTCCCGGTACTTCAATTTTGACAATTCTCAAAACACCCAGACTTACTTGCTATTTCTCAAAGAAAAAGAGGAACAAGTCAAGGATACACTTGAAAATTAACTAGTATCACATATTTATAAAAGTACAGTGATAGCCCTGTGCTTCAGAGATGACATCTACTTATAAACTGTCCTTATTCTTCTTCTAAATTTTAAAGTTATGGTCACCACTTTTTGAATAAAAGAGCAGCATGCCCTCACAACCTTTGGGTGAATAGAGATTTCTTAGACAGGACACTAAAAAGCATTAACCATGAAGGAGAAAAGTCATTCATTCTTTATCAAATTGAAAAATTTCAACTCATCAAAGGCACTTTCCACACACTGGAAAAATACTTATCAATCATACGTGCATCTGACAAAGAACTTTCCCAAATAGATGAAGAACTCCTACCATAAGCAAAAGATAAATGATCCAGTAAGAGGGAGGAAAAAACGTGAATAAGTATCTCACTAAGGAAGATATAGAAAGGGTAATCGTGTATAAAATGATGAGGAATATCAACAGCCATCAGAGATGTGCAAACTTAAGTCATTAGAGATACCATTTCCTGCCCACTGTTGGTGAGGATAAGAAGCAGCTGGAACTTTCCAGATTGCTGGTGAACTGAGGGACAGTTTTTTATAAAGTTAAACATTTACACCATACAATCCAGCAATCCTGTTTCTTAGTTTTTACCCATTGGGAATGAAACAAGTTATTCACAGAGTTGTACAAGGAATTTTCAGAGCGGTCTTTTTCATTAACAGTCCTGAATTAGAAACAATCCAAATGTCAAAACTAGGATCACTTGTACAAAAATAGGCTAACTAGAGTTTAAGTTGTACAATGTTTAAGTTATACGATGGCATATTACTCAATATAAAAAGAAGTTTAGCTATAGATGCATGCAACTAGGCCTAAAACACCATAGTGAGTGAACCCAGAGCATTTACAATGTATATGCTGCATGAGTCCATCCATTTGAAGTACAGGAATAGACTCAAGTAATAGACTGAACTAACTTTCTTATCACTATCAATGATTTGGTGACAGAGAGGAGATAAAGGAATGGGAGAGGAGTGGTGGTCTTGAACGGGAACTGACTGGAAAGGGCCACGAGGCAAGTAGTCATGGTGTGGGATTCAGTGTCTTATTTTGCATCCCCATTATACCAGGCATACGCAACTATCAAAACTTACCAGGTCAAATACTTACCTGTGCATTTTATTGCATATAAACTGCACATTACATTAAAAAAATAAAAAGAGTCTATTATGAAAAACATTATCACTAAACATCATTCAGAATATATGCCTATTTTCTAGGCATGAGAAACATTAAGAAAATTCTTGTTCTATTGAATCTGACATAGCTGATTATCATATATGATGACTATAGTAATTTATTCAGTTTCACTAGATTAAGTCTCAATTTGCTGTGATGTTCAAATACACAAAGAAGTACCAAGAAGAAAAAAAAAAACAACACCTCCCAAACAAACAAAAAACCCCTGCTCTGAATCAGGATTGTTTTCAAAGATGGATGTCATTGTTCCAAGAGAACAGCAAGGGGAGCAGTTACACTTTGAGAAGAATTTCTTCCTATCGCCCCTGCACCATTCTATAGGGGACTTTAAAGAGACCAAAAATTGACTTTGGGGTGTAGCCCACTGTTGGTGAGGATAAGAAGCAGCTGGAACTTTCCAGATTGCTGGTGAACTGAGGGACAGTTTTTTATAAAGTTAAACATTTACACCATACAATCCAGCAATCCTGTTTCTTAGTTTTTACCCATTGGGAATGAAACAAGTTATTCACAGAGTTGTACAAGGAATTTTCAGAGCGGTCTTTTTCATTAACAGTCCTGAATTAGAAACAATCCAAATGTCAAAACTAGGATCACTTGTACAAAAATAGGCTAACTAGAGTTTAAGTTGTACAATGTTTAAGTTATACGATGGCATATTACTCAATATAAAAAGAAGTTTAGCTATAGATGCATGCAACTAGGCCTAAAACACCATAGTGAGTGAACCCAGAGCATTTACAATGTATATGCTGCATGAGTCCATCCATTTGAAGTACAGGAATAGACTCAAGTAATAGACTGAACTAACTTTCTTATCACTATCAATGATTTGGTGACAGAGAGGAGATAAAGGAATGGGAGAGGAGTGGTGGTCTTGAACGGGAACTGACTGGAAAGGGCCACGAGGCAAGTAGTCATGGTGTGGGATTCAGTGTCTTATTTTGCATCCCCATTATACCAGGCATACGCAACTATCAAAACTTACCAGGTCAAATACTTACCTGTGCATTTTATTGCATATAAACTGCACATTACATTAAAAAAATAAAAAGAGTCTATTATGAAAAACATTATCACTAAACATCATTCAGAATATATGCCTATTTTCTAGGCATGAGAAACATTAAGAAAATTCTTGTTCTATTGAATCTGACATAGCTGATTATCATATATGATGACTATAGTAATTTATTCAGTTTCACTAGATTAAGTCTCAATTTGCTGTGATGTTCAAATACACAAAGAAGTACCAAGAAGAAAAAAAAAAACAACACCTCCCAAACAAACAAAAAACCCCTGCTCTGAATCAGGATTGTTTTCAAAGATGGATGTCATTGTTCCAATAGACCAGCAAGGGGAGCAGTTACACTTTGAGAAGAATTTCTTCCTATCGCCCCTGCACCATTCTATAGGGCACTTTAAAGAGACCAAAAAATTGACTTTGGGGTGTAGCCACGATGGAAATGACACATCATTTGAATGCAACAGAAAGAGATTGGAAACCTTGACCCTCTAGATTACTTTGCGCCTCAATGAGAGGGGGAAAACAGATCAGCTTACCAAAAGAGTATGTTCATGTCATTTAGGTACCAGGAAAAAAAAGACATTTAAGAGAACAGCAAAATTAACTGTGGGTTGCCATTTTTCCTTGGTTAATTAATCCCATATGAGAATAAAATGTACATTCATCCCCTTCTACACCAACGAAAAAGATCCCAACAATTCCACTCTTTTGATGGATATGGGCATGACAGCATTCATTTGTACAGAATTTGCAAGCTGTTCGAATACTGGAGTCTGTCTGAGCATCAGTAAGGCTAGCAAACGGCAATTTTTTTAAATCCTGAAGCATAAGGACTTTCAGTTGAGATGGTTATGCCACGAATCTGAAGGTTTATGTTGCATTTTTTATACATATCACTGTGCTCATCAATTCTTATAAGATGTGTAAGGCTTAATGCTCACCTAAGCTCAGGAAGGCTGTAGAAAAGTCTCTCACTATTCCTTCCTGTCAGGTTCAATAATCCTGGATTTACAGAAAAGAATGTTCTGGCTGACAATGGCAAGCACATCCCCAGGCACGTGCAAGTGAAGGGCTCCTGGTAGGGACACTTACAATATGGGTAACCACCCCCTTTACACTATAACCTTCATAGCATCCCTGGCCTTGATTCTAACACTGTGTCTGTGTGTGTGTTAGTTGATCAGTCATGTCTAGCTCTTTGAGATTCCATGGACTGTAGCCCGCCAGGCTCCTCTATCCTTAGGCTTCTATAGGCAAGAATACTGGATTGGGTGGCCATTCCCTTTTCCTGAGGATCTTCCCAACCCAGGGACTGAACCCAGGTCTCTGGCACTGCAGGCAGATTCTCTACCGTTTCAGCCATCAAGAAAGCCCCTCTAACATCACAGCACCTTCTCAATTCTCCTTGTTCACCAAAGAAGCTGAGCACAGAGGACCCAGCCCTGCAGGCCCTGGAAAACGCCCTGTGCCATACCTGAGGGTGGGGCTAGAATAGCCACTTGTAAGAAAGCCCCATCTCTACATTCTGCAGTGCTCACGACTCTGAGCTGTGCCTTCCTCCCTTGGAGTCAAAGGAACGTGAAGACAATGGGTACACAGAAGCAAGAGTCCTTTCTGGAACTGTGTAGGAGAACACACCTACAGAATGCAGAGCCTGAGAACATGAGCAAGTGTGTGGTCTGACTCTGCTCCTGCACCTGCAGGGGCACCAGGAGCACCTCCTTTAAAATCACCCTTCACTGCCGCCCTTCCACAAGCATAGCCCTCGACCCCAGCAGAGAGGATGCTAGCAGAATGGAACCCTTGGGCGAGGAGGTAAACCCTGCCCCAAGATTCTTATGAAAATCCAAGGAACACTTCCCAGTGCAACGTCTCTAAGAAATGATTTGGAATTAATTCTGCTTATGAAATAGTGGGCTTCCTAGGCAGCACAACTGGTAAAGCCCCAAAGCAGGAGACGTAATGTTTAATTTTAATGCTCATCAATTCTTATAAGATGTGTAAGGCTTAATGCTCACCTAAGCTCAGGAAGGCTGTAGAAAAGTCTCTCACTATTCCTTCCTGTCAGGTTCAATAATCCTGGATTTACAGAAAAGAATGTTCTGGCTGACAATGGCAAGCACATCCCCAGGCACGTGCAAGTGAAGGGCTCCTGGTAGGGACACTTACAATATGGGTAACCACCCCCTTTACACTATAACCTTCATAGCATCCCTGGCCTTGATTCTAACACTGTGTCTGTGTGTGTGTTAGTTGATCAGTCATGTCTAGCTCTTTGAGATTCCATGGACTGTAGCCCGCCAGGCTCCTCTATCCTTAGGCTTCTATAGGCAAGAATACTGGATTGGGTGGCCATTCCCTTTTCCTGAGGATCTTCCCAACCCAGGGACTGAACCCAGGTCTCTGGCACTGCAGGCAGATTCTCTACCGTTTCAGCCATCAAGAAAGCCCCTCTAACATCACAGCACCTTCTCAATTCTCCTTGTTCACCAAAGAAGCTGAGCACAGAGGACCCAGCCCTGCAGGCCCTGGAAAACGCCCTGTGCCATACCTGAGGGTGGGGCTAGAATAGCCACTTGTAAGAAAGCCCCATCTCTACATTCTGCAGTGCTCACGACTCTGAGCTGTGCCTTCCTCCCTTGGAGTCAAAGGAACGTGAAGACAATGGGTACACAGAAGCAAGAGTCCTTTCTGGAACTGTGTAGGAGAACACACCTACAGAATGCAGAGCCTGAGAACATGAGCAAGTGTGTGGTCTGACTCTGCTCCTGCACCTGCAGGGGCACCAGGAGCACCTCCTTTAAAATCACCCTTCACTGCCGCCCTTCCACAAGCATAGCCCTCGACCCCAGCAGAGAGGATGCTAGCAGAATGGAACCCTTGGGCGAGGAGGTAAACCCTGCCCCAAGATTCTTATGAAAATCCAAGGAACACTTCCCAGTGCAACGTCTCTAAGAAATGATTTGGAATTAATTCTGCTTATGAAATAGTGGGCTTCCTAGGCAGCACAACTGGTAAAGAACCCGCCTTCCAATGCAGGAGACGTAAGAGACAGGGTTTCGATCCCTGGGTCGGGAAGATTCTCTGGAGAAGGCCATGGAAACCCATACCTGTATTCTTGCCTGGAGAATCCCATGGACAGAGGAGCCTGGCAGGTTACAGTCCACAGGGTCACAAAGAGTTGGACACAACTTAAGCAGCTCATCATGCATGCATGCAAAATTTGCCTAGTAGAACCTAGAACATGAAATGATAGGAAATCACCTTTTTCCAGTTTCTATAAAAATGAAAGTCCAAGTACAGGGTCCAGAGTAAGAAGTTGCAAGTTTAGATTCTGCCTTGATCATTTTCTCCAGACCCTCAAGCCTGTGGTGTTGTACTCTGAACTGTATTCTTGCTGGCAAAGATGCACAGAGCTGCCCCACACTGAATATTATTTCCCTACACAACAAAGCATTTTTACAGAACAGTAAGAAAAATACAGAAATGAAGTTCTGCAGCACACACAGTCCTAATTTTGAGCTTGCCACTGAATGGACATGAGTTTTAAGTGGAATATACACAGAAAGGCTGTCTCCTAAAACTTACTAAAATCTGTTGAGTTGTATGAAGGGTACAGATGAAATGTAAAGGGGAAAATACAGAAATGGGAGCCAGGCTGATTAGAGGAGGAAACACAAGGAAGGTGTAGTTAGAGTTTAAGACATAAAAATGAAGGCACGTGTATTTGAAAGTTTAATTTAATCTTTAATCACTGTAGAGTTGACTTACAGTATTAATTTCAGGTGTACAGCAGGGATGACATGATATTATTATAGACCATACGCCACATAAAATTATTATGATATTACTGATTGCATTTCATGGGACTTGCTTATCTTATATTTGGTAGCCTATTGTGTTTTTTTTTCATGAGAGGTGAGGTGCTCGCTGTAGCAGATCTACTTGCCTACAAACCAGGAAGGAATGACTGGAGGTTGCAGAGGGCACGCGGATCTGGCTGACAGGGCAGTGGGTGATTACAGCACATTCTGGAAAGGGTTGATGTGCGTTTGTGCCGAGTGGCAGAACCCCCAGCCTGAAACCCAATCAGAAGTGTCGCATGGGACTCCCTACTTTGGAGGAGGCAAAGATGGGCTACAGTTCAGCATGGCTTCTGCCACATAGGGAAGGACCAGGAGTGGAGAGTGAGAAATGTTATAATGATCTAGAACCATCTATACATCTTCAGGTCACTGCAGTTGACTGAAAGGAATGTATAGGAAGGAAGGTGCTTAGAGGTGCTATCTACGTGACCTCCTGTTGGTCTTCATAGAAGGACAGGCTTTGGGAACCGAGTCTGAGGAAAGAGGAGAACTCTGGGATTTCCCACCCCTAAACAGTCTTGGCAGCTGTAGTTTCACAGAAACCTAGAGTTCTGTCTGAATTTTACAGGGTTTTCCCAATGTTTCAAATATTACTCATGGAAGGTGCTTATATATATTTTTTAAAAAACTGGGATATAGTTGTTTTCTGATGTTGTATTAATTTCTGGTGTACAATGAAGTGAATCAGTTATATATATGTATATTCAGAGACAGCTCATTGAAGGAAAAAAAAACCCTGTTGCTGGGAAAGATTGAGGGCACGAGTAGAAGACAGAGGATGAGATGGCTGGATCGCATCACTGACTCAATGGACATGACCTTTTACAAACTTAGGGAGATGGTGAAGGACAGAGAAGCCTGGTGTACCGAAGTCCATAGGGTTGCAGAGTTGGACACAACTTAGCAGCTGAACAAAACCAAAATACAT
This sequence comes from Tragulus kanchil, assembly GCA_022376925.1. Classification (NCBI taxonomy): domain Eukaryota; kingdom Metazoa; phylum Chordata; class Mammalia; order Artiodactyla; family Tragulidae; genus Tragulus; species Tragulus kanchil. The sequence goes on along the minus strand of JAIOJX010000003.1, from coordinate 122,191,770 downwards.
ATGGATCCTCTTCCACTCCACCCCATTCCACCTCTCTAGGTCATTACAGAGTGCCAAGCTGACGTCCTTGTGCTATATAACAGGTTCCCACTAATTATCTATTTTACACACAGCTAGCACCTTGAATTAGTATATCCTTCTAGAATAATTACTCACTGTGAATCAACCAGATTCCCCCCAAACAAGTGTATCTCCCTGTTTTAATTAAAATAGGAATCAATAATCAGTACAATATAGCCTATATTTTCTTTATTACTGCCATTTGGCATAGGAAGGACACTTTCCAGCCACTCAAATCACCCTCTGAGGGAATTTAACTGTCAAGATAGATCTTGGCAGCTCTCTCCTGGGGTCCCCAATGCTCACTAAGCATTTAAGAGGACACTGGATGTCATTCTAGTGGCTGGTGAGATAACCCACTTCTAGGTGAGAGAGAGGAAGCGTGGCCCTGCCTGCCATATCCATTGAATCCTGTACTGAGTGTTGATGTACAAAGAGTGCTGATGACCTGAGGGACAAGAAGCCCACAGGCAGGCTCCTTTATACTTGGTTCAAATGCCAATTGTTTATTCCAGAGGAGATAGAAACCTTTCCCACTGCCTCAAGTGGTAGGGAAGAACAAACACCCAAGTGGAGGAGAGGCTGGGGGAGGTTCTGTGAGCCAATGGGCAGTCAGTGAGAGCGTAGGAAAGGAAGGGCAAGGATCTGGCAGGTCTCCAAGCAGACACTTGAGTCTGGAGCTTAGCCAGTAGGAGAGCAGACAACTTTGGGCGCTTTGGCAACTTGACCTTCCTTGATAACGACAAGAGCCTTAGGATCACAGGCTGACCCTGAAGAGAAAACACAGTCTTCTGCCAAGTCAGCGTAGAGGCTGGAGTACACATTTTGGAGTCCTACTTTCTAAGCTTCACAGATTGGAATTTATTAACATTCTCAATTATTCCCTTAATGATACAGTGCCTGCTTTGACCTTCCCCACCTCAGGTCATCAAACTATCCCTATTGGCTACTCTGGGGCTCATAAATATGACTGCATGCAAAGTCATGCTTTCAGAAAGGATTCTCAATGCTGCTTTAAAAACACTTGCACAGGTTTCCCTAGTGGTCCAGTGGTTGAGAATCTGACTTGTAATGCAGGGGATACAGGTTCGATCCCTGATCCGGGAAGATCCCACATGTCGTGAAGCAACTAAGCCCGTGAGCCACAACTCCATTGTCTGTGCCCTGGAGCCCGAGAGCCTTAGCTATGAGTCCATGTATCACAACTACTGAAGCTCACATGCCCCAGAGCCTGTGCTCCATAACAAGAGAAGTCACAGCAATGAGAAGCCCATGCACCACAACTAGAGAGCAGCCCTTGCTCTCTGCAACTAGAGAAAGCGCGAGTGCAGCGACGAAGACCCAGTGCTGTCCAAAATAAATATTTTAAAAAGACACTTTCACCTGTCCCCTCCCTATATTTATTCCTCATTCCATTTTTTTCTCTCTTCCTGGAGATAAGCTCCTATTCACAGACGATAATCATCTCAGAGCTCTCATCTATAGAGGGTCTTCACGTGAATACGTTGTATGTAGATTGTCTTCAATAATCTCAACAACCCATATAAGCTGTGTTCTGTTATCCTCATTTTATAGACAAGATCTCAGTGAGGTGAAGACAATACTGAAATGTATGTGGGTTATGTGATCTGCCCCTGTTACGTCACTCAACAGACCCCAGAGCTGGGATTCAAACTTGAGCCCTGCTCGTTTGCCTACCATGGCTCATCCAACAGTGTAACAGAAAGGAAACTGAAGTTCTGCGACATAAACTCCCTCGAATCTCTTCATATCCACCTTCAAATATTTATTTATCTCCCGTTCTCTAACAAGGAGAAGCTGATTCTAGTCTGTGTTTCTGAAAGTTCTTTTGATTGTTCATAGCTTTAACTATTTCAATTTCTCTCCATTTCAGCTCTCTGAATGACTCTCAAATCTTTCTGTGAGCACTGACTGGTGTTTCCAATAACTAAGGAAGGGTGTCTTCCTAGCAATATACCATCTCATAGACCATATATTGTTCCCCACCTCCTCAGCTCTCCATCTCAAACATATTTGCTGTTTTTCTTAAGCAATCCATGCATGCCCTATTTCCCTATGCTTGTTTACACACTGATTTGAAATGTCCTTTTCTCTACTTGTAGACATTGAACTCCAGAGGTATGAATATTTCCCTAACTTTTTAGTCAAATTTAATGGTACTGTCTCTGTGTTCCCCAAGCACTTTGCTTATAAGGATAACACATCACTTATCACATGGGAAAACAGTCTCCATCTCTGCTTCAGCTTATGGGATGCCAGCACAGTGTAGACAAGAAGAAGTTTTATTTATCTCTACACACCTTGAAGCAATAAGCCCGGATCTTGGCTGTGTTTGTGGTGTGAATGAATGAATGGTGATTTGGTTACTGCTTTGACTTTTCAACATGTCCCAAGGAGGGCATGATCTGCTTTGGCGGTTATACTTTTTTCCCCTTAAATCTTCACTGTCAGTTTGGGAATTTGTCTTACTTGCTTTGTGGAAATATTGAGTTTTAAATTTAAAAAGTTACCTGTGGTATAAAACCATGGAAAAGAAAATGGAATGATACATCATTTTTCTTATAAAAATAAAAACACGACTGTCATCTAGGTGATCAATGTTACGGAGAAGCCTTCAAAAAATTAAAATATATATTTGTCAGTTTTAAAAATAAGAAAATAAGACTTGATCCTCTTCTATTAACAAATTTTTATCTCCACATATAACACCAGAATACATTTCAGTAGATCAGAATAATTAACTTGGAGAAGTGAAAAGAAAAAGGGGATGGGAGCCCAAACTATGGAACTGAGATTTATTGAAGGCAATATACTTTTATTACTTTCAATACTATGATCTGCCAATAACACCTGTCTAAGGAGATAGCCACTTAATGACAAGGATCCTTGCTTTACAGCTGAATCTTTCTGCCTAAAGACCACTGTCTGTGTGAAAGCCCTGAAAACAATTATTCTTTTAAAATAAGTGACAGTTCCTCTGTTTCTCTTATCAAATCCATTCCATACAGACAATTCGAAGGTAAATTTCATCTCGGTCTGGGTCAAACTGTCAAAACCTATGTAATCAAAATATCTGAATGAAGAAGATTCTACTGAATTCTTAGCAAAAGACATTTCTGGAAAATAAGGAAGATAGTCAAATGTCCCAGGAAAGTGTTTTAAAATAAAAATAGGTAAAAATAAGATGAACATTAGTTATTCATTAAGCTAGATATAACTGAAATCTTGCTTTCAAAGTCTGTGGCTTCCTTTGTAAACTTTTTGAAGGCAAGGATGATGGTTTGACTGTTTTTCTCCCTGACCCTCCAAGACTTTATAAAATTCAAAAACACCACCCAGGCGATGCTTTCTCATGATAGTTAACATCATCAGAACACGTATTTAAAAGTGACATGACAGGGTTTATAGATATTGTGGTTTTTTGCTTTGCTTGTCAAAAACTACCTTGGACCCAAACATTATGAAAGGTTTACTCACTGGTTCTGGGTGGAGGTCGCACATAATTTTCAGGGCCCCATCCTAGAAAAAAAGAGGAAATACACAAGTTTCTACATTGACATACCTTGAAGTCTCTGATATTTGATTGCTAGCCAAGAAAAATGAGAAGGCAGAGGGTCATGAAATAGAATATGTCATTTAGATGTTTCTAGGCTTCTCACGTGGTGACAGGCCTGGTATCACTTATTAAGAAGCCTGGGGTCTTCCCTGGTGGTCCAGTGGATAAGGACACCGCCTTGCAGTGCAAGGAGCGCCAGTTTGATCCATGGCCTGGGAAGATCCCACGTGCCGCGGAGCGGCTGGACCCATGTGTCCAATTACCGAGCCGGAACTCTGGAGCGCATGTGCCCAGAGCCAGTGCTCTGCGACAACAGAGGCCACTGTGATGGGAGGCCCACAGGGGCCAAAGAACAAAGATGGAGGACAATAGATAAATGAAAGACCAATAGAAGTGACCTGCTTGCCCCCCTCCCTCCCTAACCTGCCCCCACCAAAATATATAAAACAACAACAACAACAACAACAAAAGCAAATGGCCCACATCAAAACAAACAAACAAACAAAAATCTTGGGGGAATAAAAAGATGAGAATATCCATTGTAAGAGAAATTCCTTGGATTCTTTGCATTCTACTCCATAACCTACCAATGTGCTAATATAAAATTATAGTTTCTGCTTAAAATTTTTGTGTACATGAGATAGATTTCTTTGGGTAAAATTGATAATTTAGATAGATATGCCATATACATCCCCTGGTGTGGAATAGCGGGCAATAGTCTATGGGGTCTCAAGAGTGGGACACAATGGAGCAACTAAACTGCCACTGTTGGATAACTTGGTTTGTGTAGCTTAGAAGAGTAAATGAACCGAAGTCTAGGGTAAAGGACAAAAGCTCTTTGGGGGACGAGATCCCACAGATATTTAAATGATCCAGAGCTTCTGGAGATTTATTCTGTAGTGAAGAGTTCTGAGAAGGAAATCTTGGAGGCTCCCTTGAGCCAACAATTTTTCATCCTGATAATCAAGAAGGACGACCTTTTCTGCTAGATGAAGTTGTTAAAGGTAACATAGAGTATTTCTTCTGGTTTAGTCATCTCTGGGGAGAGGTGACTTTCAACTCATTCTGATAATAAGTCTAGGGAACTACAAGATGGTAATTACATGAATATTCAGACTTTGGTTTTCTAGATTACACTGGTCCCAATTGTTTCAAAAAATATTATAACTATATAATACATAAAACATTATACACTGCATGCTATACCACATATTTAATATATCATATACTTTTTATATATTAGATTACTTTATTCCATATTATTAATATACCTTACACTATATGTTAATATATGTCTTAGCTTATACAGGTATGTATATAATGTTTTGCTCTCTGCATACTGCCTTTTCAAAATATCCCTTTCAAAGCATGTTGATAAAAATTTGAACAAGTACTTAAGAAGCATGAGGCTTAAACAATGGTAGGATTAATTCTCTATCCTGCTACTCTGTTCCATTAAAAAAACCTGCTATCAGCCTAATTAATATATAATACTGCTCTTCTAATCTAAATTGAAACAAGGATCCTATTGGTACTTGTCTTCTTAATTAATCTTTCACCAAATTTTGCTTGTGCTAAAACACACCAGTCTATACATAAGTCAATTAAATACTATCCTAGTTATAAATTTTAAGGAGAAAGACTCTGGAAAAGAATATATATATGGACTTCCTAGGTGGCCTTCGTGGTAAAGAACCAACCTGCCAATGCAGGAGACACAAGAATCATGGGTTTGATCCCTGGGGTTGAGAAGATCCCCTAGAGGGGGGCATGGCAACCCACTCTAGTATTCTTGCCTGGAGAATCCCATGGACAGAGGAGCCTGGCGGGCTACAGTCTATAGGGTCACAAAGAGTCAGACACAACTGAAGTGACTTAGCACACACGCATATATTAAACTAAATACTTTGCTGTACACCAGAAACTAATACAACACTTTAAATCAACTATATTTCAATTAAAAAATAAAAGGAAAAATATAAAAATAAAGAAAAATTTAAAGTTAAAAAAAATGCTATTATGTCTTTAGAATGATTGAAAAATAAACAATATATTAAGCTGTATTGTCGTGAGTTTCCTGGGATAAGGTATCAGCAGCTGCACTTGATTTAGTAATTTCTGTATTTTGGATGAAAACATTTATCAATCATTTGTATAGCTCATCAGTAGGTTATAGGCCCTGCGGAACAACTGATCCTCATGGATTGGAACCTGATATGTAATCCACTGTTTCAACTCACTTTGATGCAATCTCAGCTCTCTATTTACTGGTTCACTTATGTAACAATAGCGTGATTAAGGTCACACTTTCATGTCTTGGTGATAACAATATTGTTTAGGCTAGGACCCAAAATTTTCCTTCAAACAAAACTGATTTCATCTGGTATGTCTGGTTGTTGAATCTGTCACATAACTTAGCTTATACAGGTATGTATATAATGTTTTGCTCTCTGCATACTGCCTTTTCAAAATATCCCTTTCAAAGCATGTTGATAAAAATTTGAACAAGTACTTAAGAAGCATGAGGCTTAAACAATGGTAGGATTAATTCTCTATCCTGCTACTCTGTTCCATTAAAAAAACCTGCTATCAGCCTAATTAATATATAATACTGCTCTTCTAATCTAAATTGAAACAAGGATCCTATTGGTACTTGTCTTCTTAATTAATCTTTCACCAAATTTTGCTTGTGCTAAAACACACCAGTCTATACATAAGTCAATTAAATACTATCCTAGTTATAAATTTTAAGGAGAAAGACTCTGGAAAAGAATATATATATGGACTTCCTAGGTGGCCTTCGTGGTAAAGAACCAACCTGCCAATGCAGGAGACACAAGAATCATGGGTTTGATCCCTGGGGTTGAGAAGATCCCCTAGAGGGGGGCATGGCAACCCACTCTAGTATTCTTGCCTGGAGAATCCCATGGACAGAGGAGCCTGGCGGGCTACAGTCTATAGGGTCACAAAGAGTCAGACACAACTGAAGTGACTTAGCACACACGCATATATTAAACTAAATACTTTGCTGTACACCAGAAACTAATACAACACTTTAAATCAACTATATTTCAATTAAAAAATAAAAGGAAAAATATAAAAATAAAGAAAAAAATTTAAAGTTAAAAAAAATGCTATTATGTCTTTAGAATGATTGAAAAATAAACAATATATTAAGCTGTATTGTCGTGAGTTTCCTGGGATAAGGTATCAGCAGCTGCACTTGATTTAGTAATTTCTGTATTTTGGATGAAAACATTTATCAATCATTTGTATAGCTCATCAGTAGGTTATAGGCCCTGCGGAACAACTGATCCTCATGGATTGGAACCTGATATGTAATCCACTGTTTCAACTCACTTTGATGCAATCTCAGCTCTCTATTTACTGGTTCACTTATGTAACAATAGCGTGATTAAGGTCACACTTTCATGTCTTGGTGATAACAATATTGTTTAGGCTAGGACCCAAAATTTTCCTTCAAACAAAACTGATTTCATCTGGTATGTCTGGTTGTTGAATCTGTCACATAACCATGGAAGGAAATTAAATTGATGTGGAAAAAAATGGCTATTCAAAGGGCCAAATGCAGCTGCTTCTTCATCTCTTACGATATTCTGCTAAGTAGCTTACTGATTGCATGAGAAATGGTTCTCATCAGGTATTGCCTCTAAGCCCTCAGGTTTATAATAATCAAGTCATTTCCTTTAGAAACGTGGACATGGCAGTCTTTTTCCCCATCTCTATGATGGCTCAACTAGAAAGGCTGTGCAAGATCATCTACCAGTTTCTTTTTTTATTTATTGTAGGAAAAAAACACATTAGATCTATCCTCAGTAAGTTTTAAAATGTATCAGACAGTATGTTGACTGCAAGCATAGCAGAGCTCTAGAACTCTTTCATCTTGTATAACTGAAACTCTATACTGACTGAATAGTCATTTTCCACGCCCCTCTCCCCAGTCCCAGGACTTACGGTCTGCCAGTTTCTCAAGGGTCTCAGAAAACGTGACATTAGGGCAGAATAATGAGATTATACTCCCACATTGGATACACTTCCATGATATAGTCTGGCTTTCACTCATTACAGACTCAAGTTTATAGTTAGATGGATGTGTCTCCTATACTATATAGTAAACTTGTTGAAAACAGTAACGCTTCAGTCTTATTCCTTTTTATAATTTCCCTAAACTTAGTTCCGTGTTATGTATAAACTGGCATTGAATTAAACTACAATTTTTCCTTTTTAAAAAAATTTTAGTTGTTTATTTATTGGCTATTCTGGGTTTTCACTGCTGCTTCAGGCTCTTCTCTAGTTGCAGGGAGTAGGGGCTACTCTCTAGTTGAGGTGAGCAAGCTTCTTGTTTCGATGACTTCTCTTATTGTGGAACTCGGGCTCTAGGGCACATGGGCTTCAGTAGATGTGGCACATGGGCTCCATAGCTGCAGCTCTGAGGCTCTAGAGCACAGGCTCAATAGTTGTGTCTCACAGGCTTAGCTGCTCCACAGCATGTGGGATTTTCCCGGATCAGGGATTGAACTCGTGTCTCCTGCATTGGCAGGCGAACTCTCCACCACTGAAGTACCAGGAAACCCCTACAACGTTTCTTTTAATGTAATGATTACCTAAGATGTTGGGCTCAGTGTTCATATGATCAATGTAGGCTCTCTTTCTTGCTGCATAACCATCTATTAAATAACTATGAATGCTATGGTCAGCTGTGGGAATGCCTTGAAATGTGAGCATACAGGCTTGCTTTATGCAACAGAAATAAACTGGCTTTGGCCAGAACCCCTTAAATGAATGAATTAAAACCTCACTGACTCAATGGACATGAGTTTGAGCAAATTCTGGAAGACAGTGAAGGGCAGGGAAGCCTGCTGATGTTCATGGGGTCACCGAGTTAGACACGACTAAGTGATTGAACAGCAATGAACCTCACATCAGTGAACCTGCTCTTATATTACACTTAAAAGATTGATTACAATATTAAACGCTTGAGTGGCATAGACAATAGAAGGAAATAAGATCTTATCCCATCATCATATTACTTTATTCTGAGTCATTTCTGTTTTCCGTGGTGAAGTATGTTTCACTTGTTGAAACCTGATGTAAGCACCATGCTAAGTGAATAGATCTAGAGCTTTGATGGGAAGTCACTTTTTTTTTTTTAAAAGCATTTCACCAATCCTTGTTCTGAGGGTTAGAGAGCTCCATGCAGCGCGATTAGCACAGAGCCAAGGAGAGCTCCCATTCAAGTGAGGCAACACAAATAGGCCCATAATGTACTTTTCTGAAAGTAATTCTACAGGCCGCTTGATAAATTTATTCAGTTGGTTATCATTACCCTTGACTAACAAAGAATAAAAGACTGAAATGGCTGGACAGTTTCCTAAGGCCATGTGGCAATTTGTTGTTAAAAATGAAACAAGGTTACGTTTCATGAATGAATGGATTTTTCTTTCTTCAGCTCTACCTTTTAAAAATGTGATGATCGACATTCTCTTAATATTTTGATGCAAAAAAAAAAAAAGATCACAGTGATGTTTAGATCCTTGGCTGTATAATATTCAGTTGCGGGGTTACAGTTTAGCCCAACATTTTATTCTATAGTAATGGTCTGGCCTCACCTTACCTCCTTTGATCTTTTTATCTAAAAGTATCTGGATGTACAATTATTAAATCAATAGTAACCACAATAACAGCTAACAAGTACTGAATCCTTATTAAATATCAGACATGATGCTAAGCAATGTGTACGAACCTCATCTAATCTGTCACCAGAAGAATTCTGTGGAACATCACCTGGATTTCTGCTTGTAGAATATAACCATGTGTTTCTTTTTTATATAAACCACACCTATCATCATCAGCAGGTGCATTATCATCTGTATTTCCTGGTTTCCGTTCCATTAAAGTAGAACTTAAAGACACAAAGGAGGGCTTCCCCTTGGTGGTCCAGTGGGTAAGGACACCGCCTTGCAGTGCAAGGGGCACCGGTTCGAGCCCTGGCCTGGGAAGATCCCACGTGCCGCGGAGCGGCTGGACTGATGTGTCCAATCACCGAGCCAGAGCTCTGGAGCGCATGCGCCCAGAGCCAGTGCTCTGCAACGCCCAGAGCCAGTGCTCTGCCACCGCGATGGGAGGCCCACAGGAGCCAAAGAACGAAGACTAATGAAAATAGAGAAATGAAAGACCAATAGAAGTGGCCCGCCCACTCCCCTCCCTCCCCAACCCGACCCCTGCCCAAAGTAAATAAATAAATAAATCTTAAAAAAAAAAAAAAAAGACACAAAGGAGAATTCATTTAGGTTTTAGTTTTTTCCTAATATTTTACCATTTTATTTTTGCACCTGATTCTGTAGTATTTTACTTTTAGTAACTCAACTTTGAGTGTTTCCAAAACAGTTTCAGAGAAATAGCAATTGTTTTATGTATGTCATTGGTTTTATATAATTTATAATTGTAGCTCAGTCATTAAAGAATCTTTCCTGCAATGCAGGGTTTGACTCCTGGGTAGTGAAGGCCCACTGGAGAAGGACATGGCAACCTGTTCTAGTATTCTTGCCTGGAGAATCCCATGGGCAGAGGAGCCTGGAAGACTACAATCCATGGGGTCTCAAGAGTTGGACAGGACTTAGCGACTAAGCCACCATGTCATTGGTTTTATATAATTTATAATTATATAGTTATATTAACAAAAACAGTGGGAACAAACACAACTAATTCTTGGTCCATATTCACCCTCACTGGTGGGGTCAGAAGTTACAGTGGGCTCAGCAGACCGCAGGTGAGGCCCTGTTGGCCAGATGGCTGGGAAAATAAGTCAGTAGGTTTTATCTAGGAAAGGGAGAGAGTCATCTAGTTGGGGAAATCATTAAGGAAGCCTCGTTCAAAGTACTTATTGCATTTGATACTTCAACTGAGTAGGTATTACTTTGATAAAATCAAAAGATAATTTAAAAAAAAAAAAAAAGAAGCAGAAAGAGAGAGTGAATTTAGGGAGCTTTCCCCAGATTAAATAACTAGAGTTAGAACTGGATTTGGCTCCAGAATTCAGCCTCCAAATCTAGCAATTCAGTGTTTTTTCCCTCCGTCCTATGAACCTCAGCACAGAGAAAACTCTGGAAGGTTGGGTGGGCTATTATCACCCAGGAAGGGAGTTTGAGACAGCTTGAGCGTGGTCAACAAGAGAACACAACAACAGAAGAAAAGAAGCCAGAAAGTAACCAAATAGTCCTAGAAATTTGCAAAAGAAGAACCCTGTGACTCTGTTGACCTTAAATTAACTCAAGTATTTCTCGACTTGGGTCTCACTGGTTCAAAACAAATGGGGTTTCAGCAAATAAATTTGGCCCATGAATACTGCCAACTAATTTCAGAACCAGTTTTTGCCACTTTGAAATTGAAGAAAATCTGAAAGGGCACCCCTCCTCTCCAGCAAACAATAAACAACGTGGAAGAACCTCTGACTAGTGGCCCCATGGGAAGCCAGGCGTCAAGGCAGGCTCAGTGGAGGCAAGCTGTGATGACAAATAGCATTTAAAACTAAGTCATTTGAATTGCACCTCCCATTTCTTCTAAGCCTTGGGCTTTATGTCTTCTATTTCCATGTCTTTCTTTGAGTAAGACTATTAAAATACCAGTTTTCAAGAACTTCCTAAAGAAAGAAAGTGTTAATTGCTCAGTCCTGTCTGACTCTTTGTGACCCCATGGACTGTTGCCCTCCATGCTCGTGGAATTCTCCAGGCAAGAATACTGGAGTAGGTTTGCCATTTCTTTCTCCAAAGAACTTCCTTGCCTCTGGTAAGAAAAAGAAACAAAGGTCCAAATGGAGTCACTCATGCTAAGTTTATGTCAGCAAATAGAAACTTAATACCTAACCTAACTGCAGTTTGAATCTCCCCCAGGAATGTAATCTTAACCGGTCAGTTTGGAATGTTCTGGTCAGCACTGATGAGGTAATCAGCCACAGAGACCCTTTTCATCCACAGAAGGAAGACGCTGTAATCTGATCTTTCCTTATCCCTTCCTCTTTCTGCTTAAAAAAGCCCTTCTGTCTTGAATAGCCTCCTCAGAGCTCTTCACGACTTGCTATATGGGATGCTGCCCGATACATGAGTTGTTTTATAAAGCCAATTAGATTAGAAACTGGATTTGGCTCCAGAATTCAGCCTCCAAATCTAGCAATTCAGTGTTTTTTCCCTCCGTCCTATGAACCTCAGCACAGAGAAAACTCTGGAAGGTTGGGTGGGCTATTATCACCCAGGAAGGGAGTTTGAGACAGCTTGAGCGTGGTCAACAAGAGAACACAACAACAGAAGAAAAGAAGCCAGAAAGTAACCAAATAGTCCTAGAAATTTGCAAAAGAAGAACCCTGTGACTCTGTTGACCTTAAATTAACTCAAGTATTTCTCGACTTGGGTCTCACTGGTTCAAAACAAATGGGGTTTCAGCAAATAAATTTGGCCCATGAATACTGCCAACTAATTTCAGAACCAGTTTTTGCCACTTTGAAATTGAAGAAAATCTGAAAGGGCACCCCTCCTCTCCAGCAAACAATAAACAACGTGGAAGAACCTCTGACTAGTGGCCCCATGGGAAGCCAGGCGTCAAGGCAGGCTCAGTGGAGGCAAGCTGTGATGACAAATAGCATTTAAAACTAAGTCATTTGAATTGCACCCCCCCCCCCATTTCTTCTAAGCCTTGGGCTTTATGTCTTCTATTTCCATGTCTTTCTTTGAGTAAGACTATTAAAATACCAGTTTTCAAGAACTTCCTAAAGAAAGAAAGTGTTAATTGCTCAGTCCTGTCTGACTCTTTGTGACCCCATGGACTGTTGCCCTCCATGCTCGTGGAATTCTCCAGGCAAGAATACTGGAGTAGGTTTGCCATTTCTTTCTCCAAAGAACTTCCTTGCCTCTGGTAAGAAAAAGAAACAAAGGTCCAAATGGAGTCACTCATGCTAAGTTTATGTCAGCAAATAGAAACTTAATACCTAACCTAACTGCAGTTTGAATCTCCCCCAGGAATGTAATCTTAACCGGTCAGTTTGGAATGTTCTGGTCAGCACTGATGAGGTAATCAGCCACAGAAACCCTTTTCATCCACAGAAGGAAGACGCTGTAATCTGATCTTTCCTTATCCCTTCCTCTTTCTGCTTAAAAAAGCCCTTCTGTCTTGAATAGCCTCCTCAGAGCTCTTCACGACTTGCTATATGGGATGCTGCCCGATACATGAGTTGTTTAATAAAGCCAATTAGATCCTCAAATTTACTTGGATGGATTTTGTTTTTTAACACCTCCTGGAAGGGATGATTTTAATAGCTGCTTTAAAATGCCTCGGAATGGGTTATGCTTTTCCATTAAGTATTAATGATTTCCAGTTTATGTTAAATGCTTCCTATGTTTTTGTCCTTGGCATTTTCCAAATTGTTTCTTTCAAGAAGAGCATTAGAAAGGTATTAAGATTTCTATGACTTCTTAAGAAATTCATAAGAAGGTTAAGATCTCAAGTGGTTATCCTTTCCATAAAATTATGCTAAGCAGTGTGAATGGTTTGGACATGGGACATCACTTTTATGCACTTTCAAAAATAGCTATTTCAATTTTTAACTGATGTGGCTTAGAAAATAATTATTGCAATCATTGAGCTATAAACATGGTTGAGATGTAGAGCCTCCATATAAGACAGTATGTCATTTTGGTATCTTTTAGGAAACAGCATTATAAACAGTGCATGTGTGTGCTCAGTTACTCAGTCATGTCTGACGCTTTGCAATTCCATGGACTGCAGCCTGCCAGGCTCCTCTGTCCATGGAATTTTCCAGGCAGGAATCCTAAAGCAGGTTGCCATTTCCTTCTCCAGGGGGTCTTCCTGACTCAGAGATTGAACCCAATGTCTCCGGCATTGCCCAAATCAGGGAAGTCCAATTATAAATATTTATTTCATTTACCACTGAAACTTTCATGTCTTTCCAAGAATACTGGAGTAGGTTTGCCATTTCTTTCTCCAAAGAACTTCCTTGCCTCTGGTAAGAAAAAGAAACAAAGGTCCAAATGGAGTCACTCATGCTAAGTTTATGTCAGCAAATAGAAACTTAATACCTAACCTAACTGCAGTTTGAATCTCCCCCAGGAATGTAATCTTAACCGGTCAGTTTGGAATGTTCTGGTCAGCACTGATGAGGTAATCAGCCACAGAAACCCTTTTCATCCACAGAAGGAAGACGCTGTAATCTGATCTTTCCTTATCCCTTCCTCTTTCTGCTTAAAAAAGCCCTTCTGTCTTGAATAGCCTCCTCAGAGCTCTTCACGACTTGCTATATGGGATGCTGCCCGATACATGAGTTGTTTAATAAAGCCAATTAGATCCTCAAATTTACTTGGATGGATTTTGTTTTTTAACACCTCCTGGAAGGGATGATTTTAATAGCTGCTTTAAAATGCCTCGGAATGGGTTATGCTTTTCCATTAAGTATTAATGATTTCCAGTTTATGTTAAATGCTTCCTATGTTTTTGTCCTTGGCATTTTCCAAATTGTTTCTTTCAAGAAGAGCATTAGAAAGGTATTAAGATTTCTATGACTTCTTAAGAAATTCATAAGAAGGTTAAGATCTCAAGTGGTTATCCTTTCCATAAAATTATGCTAAGCAGTGTGAATGGTTTGGACATGGGACATCACTTTTATGCACTTTCAAAAATAGCTATTTCAATTTTTAACTGATGTGGCTTAGAAAATAATTATTGCAATCATTGAGCTATAAACATGGTTGAGATGTAGAGCCTCCATATAAGACAGTATGTCATTTTGGTATCTTTTAGGAAACAGCATTATAAACAGTGCATGTGTGTGCTCAGTTACTCAGTCATGTCTGACGCTTTGCAATTCCATGGACTGCAGCCTGCCAGGCTCCTCTGTCCATGGAATTTTCCAGGCAGGAATCCTAAAGCAGGTTGCCATTTCCTTCTCCAGGGGGTCTTCCTGACTCAGAGATTGAACCCAATGTCTCCGGCATTGCAAGTGAGTTCTTTACCACTGAGCCATCAGGGAAGTCCAATTATAAATATTTATTTCATTAATACACATGGAAAGATAAGGCATGTATCGGTGAACAGCTTATTTCATTTTCTAAAGATTGCAAAATTAGGTAATGAACTAAAGGGCATGCACATGTAAAAGAGAAGCAGGGTGATATCCAACATCTGTGTGTGTACAGAGTGCTCCTTTCACTGAGCCCTGCTCTAGCCAATGCAGCTTCTGTGCTCCACCCGTGGCTGAGTGCAGGCCCACCGTGCAGGGGGACCTGGCACTTTACAATATGCTTTGTGTAAGACACAATACAGATCTAACCACACGCAGTGAGGCACTGGAAGGCAGGAGGAGCCCAAGCAGCAGCCTGGAAAGTGAGAAAAGTGCTGAAAAGGGAAGGGAAGGTCTGACTCTGCAGCTATCCCAGGGGAAACCAATGAACTCAGCTTCAGTGACCCCTAATTCCTCACCTACAAAATGCCTTACCATCCATTTTGGCTTTGAGATTTGAGGAAACATGGCAGTCACCATTTCTATTTATGTTATATTTCATCACCCTTTTTTCCATAAACACTGTCATAAGACAACACCTCCTCTGGTGGTCACCACTGTCACTCGCTGGTGTGTTATCCTGCCTCACTCATTGGCAGTTTTTATTTTCTTGGGTGCTGAACTCACTGCAGATCGTGACTGCAGCCATGAAATTAAAAGATGCTTGCTCCTTGGAAGAAAAGCTATAAAAAACCTAGACAGTGGATTAAAAAGCAGAGACATCACTTTACCAACAAAGATCTGTGTAGTCAAAGGCATGATTTTTCCAGTAGTCATTATAGAAATGTGAGAGTTGGACCATAAAGAAGGGTGAGCGCTGAAGAATAGATTCTTTTGAACTGAGCATGCCAGGGAAGACTCTTGAGAGTCATTGGTATCTTTTAGGAAACAGCATTATAAACAGTGCATGTGTGTGCTCAGTTACTCAGTCATGTCTGACGCTTTGCAATTCCATGGACTGCAGCCTGCCAGGCTCCTCTGTCCATGGAATTTTCCAGGCAGGAATCCTAAAGCAGGTTGCCATTTCCTTCTCCAGGGGGTCTTCCTGACTCAGAGATTGAACCCAATGTCTCCGGCATTGCAAGTGAGTTCTTTACCACTGAGCCATCAGGGAAGTCCAATTATAAATATTTATTTCATTAATACACATGGAAAGATAAGGCATGTATCGGTGAACAGCTTATTTCATTTTCTAAAGATTGCAAAATTAGGTAATGAACTAAAGGGCATGCACATGTAAAAGAGAAGCAGGGTGATATCCAACATCTGTGTGTGTACAGAGTGCTCCTTTCACTGAGCCCTGCTCTAGCCAATGCAGCTTCTGTGCTCCACCCGTGGCTGAGTGCAGGCCCACCGTGCAGGGGGACCTGGCACTTTACAATATGCTTTGTGTAAGACACAATACAGATCTAACCACACGCAGTGAGGCACTGGAAGGCAGGAGGAGCCCAAGCAGCAGCCTGGAAAGTGAGAAAAGTGCTGAAAAGGGAAGGGAAGGTCTGACTCTGCAGCTATCCCAGGGGAAACCAATGAACTCAGCTTCAGTGACCCCTAATTCCTCACCTACAAAATGCCTTACCATCCATTTTGGCTTTGAGATTTGAGGAAACATGGCAGTCACCATTTCTATTTATGTTATATTTCATCACCCTTTTTTCCATAAACACTGTCATAAGACAACACCTCCTCTGGTGGTCACCACTGTCACTCGCTGGTGTGTTATCCTGCCTCACTCATTGGCAGTTTTTATTTTCTTGGGTGCTGAACTCACTGCAGATCGTGACTGCAGCCATGAAATTAAAAGATGCTTGCTCCTTGGAAGAAAAGCTATAAAAAACCTAGACAGTGGATTAAAAAGCAGAGACATCACTTTACCAACAAAGATCTGTGTAGTCAAAGGCATGATTTTTCCAGTAGTCATTATAGAAATGTGAGAGTTGGACCATAAAGAAGGGTGAGCGCTGAAGAATAGATTCTTTTGAACTGCATGCCAGGGAAGACTCTTGAGAGTCACTTGGACAGTAAGGAGACAAAACTAGTCAATCTTAAAGGGAATCAATCCTGAATATTCATTGGAAGGACTGATGCTGAAGCTGAAGCTCCAAAACTTTGGCCATTTGATGTGAAGAGCTGATTCACTGGAAAAGACCCTGATGTTAGGAAAGATTGAGGGAAAGAGAAGAGGATGACAGAGGATGAGATGGTTGGATAGCATCACCAACTCAATGAACATGAGTTTGAGCAAACTCTAGGAGATGGTGAAGGACACAGAAGTCTGGTGTGCAGCAGTCCAGGGGCTTGCAAAGAGTCAAATATGACATAGGGACTGAATAACAACTCCTGCCATGCTATCTCTCCAGAAATTTCACCCTCCCTCTTGTCTCTTATTCTCTCCTACACTTTGTTCAGCTCCAAGTATATATACCTGCTTAGCTCTGACCTCTCCTGCACTTCAATTCTGCTTCTCCAAATTCTAGCTTCCACATGGGTGTCCTATTGTTAGATCAAATGCGACTGGACTTCAAAGAAACTCCTAATGCTTTCCCTCAAACTGCTCATCCCTCTGAAGCTGCATGTGTATGTCTACTATAGAGTTCTCTGCCAGTCAGGCTTTGTGACCCTAACATTCCCTCTCTCCTCCCCACACCTGTCTCCAGACACTCACCTTCTGACATTTTCTTTCTACATCTCACGCAAATTCATTTTTAAAAATATGAACTGCTCATCAATCCTGCCAAGATTCTGAGCACATCAAAATCTAGACCATTGCCATGGTCTCCAAATGGATACCCTAATTTCAATCTCCATGCTAACATACCGAATTCATCATGTAAAAAATCACTTTTCCCATGCCAGCCTCCTCCTCTTAACCTCTATTTACTTCTCACTGTTGGTGGATCCCATCTAACTTTGCATTCAGCACTTATTAAAATATGATCACTGCTTACCTGTGTAACTCAGAACTTCCTTATACAAGGCCAGGCCCCTAAGGGTCCCAAGCCTGAAACAGCCAACTCTTCCTTGGGTTTTACAAAGTCCCATTCCTTCTTTAAGATCTAACCTCGATGACCTCATGTCTCCACATTTAGGGTGCCCATCTTCTGAATTTTAGTATCTATTGCTCATTTGGGAGGCAGGCAAAAATGGGAACAAGGAGCTTTCCAGGCTAGGCACTTACGTATAGAAACTCATGTGTTCCTTGACTTCATCTGGTAAGTACTCGATACTCATTCCTCCTTTGCAGGCAAAAGCACAGTTCAGAGAAGTTATTAGCTAGCCTAGGTCACAAAGCTGGCAAAGCTGCTGGATCCCAACCCAGGGGGTCCAGTGGCAGAGTGCAGGCTTCTAACCCCTACTCCACCGTCTACAGAAGCTTCCTTTATCATGGAAGTCACTGTGTCAAGTGTGGGTGTCACATGCAAGCTCATTAAGTGAAAGCACTTTGACTCTGTTCTCTCTGAACCTCTGACTAGCACACAGAGACATAAGGTGTGGGGATGCTAAGAAGCACAGAAAGTCTTTTAGCGGTAGAAACAATGGCAAACCAAGCACGGGGGCTGCCATGCTTAAAAGACAAAGACACATATCTTCCTTCTTGAGCTTGCCTCTGTTCTCTTAAAAACACTGCTGCATATTTCACAGGTCAGAAAAGGGGTAATAGTCATGATAAAAATAACTTGTACTTTCCCACGTTTCAGAATGCAGACCAGACAATGAGGAAAGATCTTCGAACAGTGTAACCTCCCTCCCTCTCTTTCTTTTCTTCCTTCCTTTGTCATTCTCACAATGAATATTTGTTTTATGCATACTACATGCCAGAAAAATACACCTCTGGGTGTGTTGCTAACATTTACATCTCAGATGCTAAAAGATGGAGGCAGGTAATATAAAGTCATATCAAAAGTGGTAAAATGACTGCGAAAATGTACTGTGAACACACCATGAGCTAGCCATTAGGGGCTTCACAAGTGCTTTCTCCCTTAATCCTCATGACAACTCTATGAGACAAGACTCTCATTATCTCCATTTTGCATATAAGGGGACTAAGTCAAGAGAGGTTAAGACACAGGCCTCTCAAGGGACAGAGTCCCTTGGATTCCAGCCCTGGTCATTTGAGACTGGGGCTTACGCTCTTCCCCTTAATCCTGGACACCCTGCAGGAGTAGATTCAGCCACAAGGCACACAGAGGGCACGCACAAAAGTGGCTTCTCTCCCTCTGAAAAGGGTCCCATGAATAGCATCGGGGTCCAACATGGATGCTCCCACAGTCAGCGCTGACGGCTCCCCAAGCAGGTGTGTGACTTTTAACTAGTTACTCTCTCAGGGCATTACTTAAATCATTTGTACAATGAAAAATTAGCACCCGATCATCTCCAGACTGCCTCCAAAACATAGACCTCACGTTTCTCTAGACAGGCAGTTGCGAGGCACTGAGAGTGCTTTGATTTTAGAGCCAGAAGGACTGGGTTTGTTTTGATAGCCAGCACCCACATCAGAGCCCCAACACAGGCCTCTGCAACCACCTTTCCGGCTTGTCCTCTGTTGACCTCAGCTGCCTTGAAGACAATCGTCCAGCCCAGAAAGCATCTGGAAATACAGTGATCGGCTCTCTTAACAGATTTTTAAAGTGTACAGTATGCTACTGTTTTAAAGTGCACAATACAGTCCAGTGTTAGACTGCAGAGCATCTTGCTTGACTGAAATTTTATGCCCATAGATAAATAACTCCTATTTTCCACTCCACTCAGCCCCTTGTGACCACCATTTCATGCTTTGATCCTATGGCTGACTATCTTAGGTACCTCTGATAAGTGGATCATGTAATATTTTGTATTTCTGAGTCTGGCTTATTTCACTTAGTGTAATATCCTCAAGCTTCATCCTGTTGTTGCGGTTGCAGTTATTTCCTTCTTTTTAAAGACTGAATACCATTCCAGTGTATGCATATACCAGATTTTCTTTATCCATTCATCTGCAAATGACCACTTAGGTTGTCTCCCATCTGGGCTGTCGGGAATTTCTAAACTGTGTCTCTCACCTGAGATCCAGACTGAAATAAGAACATACTCAGTGCACATGCCTGTAGGTCTCCTCAAAGCAATAAAACGGTGCCTATGTCAGACTGAAGTCCTTCTCTTCTAACCAGCCTCCTGCTCCAGTGCTTATTCTCTGGGGCTAGCACCCTCAGCCATCCCTGGAATTCCTCTCAAATCCCCTCACCCTCATTTGCCATTAATAAGCATGTGCTGTCTATTTGATCTTCAGGCTTTTCTTAAATCCACTCACTTCCTCAGGCTCACTGTCCTTTCCCTAGTTCAGACCACTATTATTTCCTGCCTAAATGGTTGCATCAGAGTGTCAAGAAGTATCTTAGCTTGGGTAGGTAATAGTGATCTTGAATTTAAGTTAGCCAAAATAGACAGTTCCTCTTATCTTCAAAGATCACTATAGTCAAAGCTATGGTTTTTCCAGTAGTCATGTATGGATGTGAGAGGTGGACCATAAAGAAGGTTGAGCACCGAACAATTGAAACCTTTGAACTGTGGTGTTGGAGAAGACTCTTGAGAGTCCCTTGGCCTTCAAGAAGATCAAATAAGTCAATCCTAAAGGAAATCAACTCTGAATGCTCCTTGGAAAGACTGATGTTGAAGCTGAAGTTCCAAAACTTTGGCCTCCTAATGTGAAGAGACAACTCATTGGAAAAGACCCTGATGTTGGGAAAAACAGAAAGCAGAAGAAGGGGACATCAGAGGATGAGATGGTTGGATGGCATCACTGACTCAATGAACATGAGTCTGAGCATGCTCTGGGAGATGGTGAAGGACAGGGAAGCTTGGTGTGCTGTAGTCCATGGGGTCACAAAGAGTTGGACAAGACTGAGTGACTGAACTGAACTGAAATTATTTTCAGCTCCTCACTTTATCATCATACTAACATTCTTCTGGCTGTTTAGAATCAAATATGCAGTATCTCCGAGATCTGCCTGTTATTCTATTCATAAAAGTTCTTTAAAAAATTGAAATTATTCATATCTTAGCCTTGGTGTTTACATTTCTATTAATATCAGCAAATACAAAGTAAAAGTTTAATCCTGTCTTCCATCTTAAATGCAAGTCTCTGATTTTTCACCTACAAGAAATATCTTCCATTGATACTATCTCATGGGGGACAATGCTAAACTTGATAATTTGTTAGCATAAAGAGTACAATGCCTAAGTCATACTGCATGAGATCCTACTGTATTGAATCTGGACACAAAAAATTCCCTAAATCTTTTGGAGAGAAAAGATTAATAATGCAGGTTGACCAGAGGTATCTGTTTGCCTTATCTGCCTTATCTATTTCTCTCAACAATCACTGTATGTTACTTAAAAACAGGTGATAACAAAATCCATCCTTCAGACCATTTAGTTTTTGTTTGAATGATTTTTACAGTCTCTCAATGACTTTATCACTGCCAAGTTTACATGCTTCCTGAAAAATTCACTGAAATTCAGACATTGTGACTAAAATTAGGAAATGAAGAATAGGACATTATTGGTTCTTCAGTGCAAAACCAGGATATAATACAGATGTGTTAGGCAGTTGTTATTTAAAGATCTGTTTAAGGGAGGTCTTTAAAGACCTCCACTTATGGAGTTAAAAAGTAAACTTTTAATTATCTCTGTCGATTTTCTTTCTCATGTAGAAGAGGAAAATGAGTTTTTTTTCTTATTTTCTTGATAAACACCAGAAAGGTAAATTAAATTCGAGGAATGAATTTACACTTTACCTTTAAAAAATTCTGCACATTTGTATCAGGTTAATGAAAGCAAGAAGATTGTAACTTTCTAACATATTCAACAATTAAAAATATCATCCTATGATTTAGTCATAACTGTTTATGTATTGGATATTTTGGTCCCAAATTATTTTAAATGAACCACTGTAATGATTTTTTAACCATGTCATTTAATATTAAAAATAACAACAATAGTTTATATATGAATTTAAAAGTTTTGAGTTACATATTTGAATCAAATATGCAGTATCTCCCAGATCTGCCTGTTATTCTATTCATAAAAGTTCTTTAAAAAATTGAAATTATTCATATCTTAGCCTTGGTGTTTACATTTCTATTAATATCAGCAAATACAAAGTAAAAGTTTAATCCTGTCTTCCATCTTAAATGCAAGTCTCTGATTTTTCACCTACAAGAAATATCTTCCATTGATACTATCTCATGGGGGACAATGCTAAACTTGATAATTTGTTAGCATAAAGAGTACAATGCCTAAGTCATACTGCATGAGATCCTACTGTATTGAATCTGGACACAAAAAATTCCCTAAATCTTTTGGAGAGAAAAGATTAATAATGCAGGTTGACCAGAGGTATCTGTTTGCCTTATCTGCCTTATCTATTTCTCTCAACAATCACTGTATGTTACTTAAAAACAGGTGATAACAAAATCCATCCTTCAGACCATTTAGTTTTTGTTTGAATGATTTTTACAGTCTCTCAATGACTTTATCACTGCCAAGTTTACATGCTTCCTGAAAAATTCACTGAAATTCAGACATTGTGACTAAAATTAGGAAATGAAGAATAGGACATTATTGGTTCTTCAGTGCAAAACCAGGATATAATACAGATGTGTTAGGCAGTTGTTATTTAAAGATCTGTTTAAGGGAGGTCTTTAAAGACCTCCACTTATGGAGTTAAAAAGTAATCTTTTAATTATCTCTGTCGATTTTCTTTCTCATGTAGAAGAGGAAAATGAGTTTTTTTTCTTATTTTCTTGATAAACACCAGAAAGGTAAATTAAATTCGAGGAATGAATTTACACTTTACCTTTAAAAAATTCTGCACATTTGTATCAGGTTAATGAAAGCAAGAAGATTGTAACTTTCTAACATATTCAACAATTAAAAATATCATCCTATGATTTAGTCATAACTGTTTATGTATTGGATATTTTGGTCCCAAATTATTTTAAATGAACCACTGTAATGATTTTTTAACCATGTCATTTAATATTAAAAAATAACAACAATAGTTATATATGAATTAAGTATGAGTTACATATTTTGAATACAAGGCAAGTTTTTTTAGTTTATAGTGATGATTCTATAAACATGTTGATTAAGGAGATTTTGAATGCTATGACTTGACTTTTTACAAATTCCCTTCTAATTCCCAGGAAGTCGACGCACAGCTGTTCCCCTAGCAAACAATGGGCATTACTGTTCATTGCTGCTGAGAAGGCCTGGCTACAGCAGACAGTGGGAAAGCATGCAAGCACTTGCTAGGTTCATTTTTCAGTTAAAAATAATTGAATATTCCATTCACACAGAGAAACTGTCACTTATATCTTATCATTTCCTAAACTGTAGAGGCTCCTATACTAATAGCAAAAAAATTACTAATAAATGTGTTTGATTGCAATTAAAAGAGATGCAACAGAAATTGCATTAAAGGTGTAAGATAAATGCTAATGATATCCTGCACCTCTTTTCATTCTAATCTCCCAATTATGTCTAAATGTGGATTCCCATTTTCAACCCACATGGGCAGGTAGAAGAGAAATTCTTCATCAAAACTGTATTTTTTCCTTGTCCTTACATGCATATAAAAGTTAACAGCAGAATGCTGAAAATTAACAAGCACAATAAAGACAGAATTATCACAGAAACACTGATTTTTGTGCTTTGCTTTTAATGTTGCAGTGACCTGAGAATGTATCACAATATTCGTTATCTCTTTAGGCAAACAGACTCACTCCAAGGCAATCAAGATTCATCTATCATGGACCTGAAGACAAAGTTCAGAAAATATCATCCTATTTCCCTACTTCCCCAAACAATTAAATAAAACAAAAAAAATTTTTTTTAAAGGAATAAGTGTGAAATTTCTCTCCAACTCAAATATAGCTCCAGTGCTTTGCCCTCAAATCACAGTAGTAAATAATAAACATTCTTTTAATTGTTCTTCAACAAATGAATGAATAAATGAATGACTTTGCTTCCAAATGGAATTAGGATGCAGAAATTTATATGCAGAACTAATAAAATCTGTACTTTAATTTATGGGTAAGGAAGTACTCATGGCTCCGAGTTGGTTAGAGATAATCCTCTGACTTCAAATGCACTGTCTAGGGTTCTCATACACTTCTGTGTGTTCCCATTTCTCTGGTTTTCTCTGGTCCTCCACTTATCTCAGGGACTTATTTCCTCAGGAAACTCACCGAGCCATTTTGTATGTGTGATGATTTAACAAGGTCACTTGTTCCTTCTTTTGTTGAATCAATATTTTTGGTTCTTTCAGGCCCTATTGGAGGCCTCAGGGACAAAACAGAACCATACAAGCAATCTCTGTCATTGTTTTCAACACACTTTCAAATTTCATTCAAAACCTAGCTCAGAAACCAATAGAATCCAGCATCAGTAAGGACCTGTCTCTGAACAGGCATTCCAGGATAGGGCTTGTTGCTGATACAGCCTCCCTGAGTGAGGCCCTAGGGCCATTACAGTGCTTGGTAGATAGAAAGCATTCACTAATGGAGAGTTTGCTAAATACACTTAGGAGATCATCCAACAAATACATATTCAACACTTACTAGGAGCAGGTGATAAGGCTACCCCGATAAAGATACACAAGTGACTTGCCCTCAAGGAGAGCAGAGCCTAGAGCAGCAATGTCCAGCAGAACTTCCGTAATGATGATATCCTCAGCTCTGCACTGTCTGCTGCAGTAGCCCCTGGCCACGTGTGGCTACTGAACACCTGCTATTCCCAGGTGAAGTTAGTGGGAAAGAAACCACCTGTCAATACAGCAGACATAAGAGAAATGTGTTTGATCCCTGGGCTTGGAAGATCTGCTGGAGAAGGAATTGGCAACCCAATACACTATTATTGCCTAGGAAATCCCATGGACAGGGAAGCCTGGTGGGCTACAGTCCATGTCATCACAAAGAGTCAGATGTAACTGAAGCAACTTAACTAGATAGTATGTGTCTAGTACAGTTTAGGAACTGGATTTTAAATTTTAATGAAACAGAATTATAACAAAACTGAATGAAAAGATGCTCAACATCACTAATTATTAAGAGAAATGCAAACCAAAACCACAATAAGTCATCACTTTCCAACAGTTAGAATGTCCATCATCAACAAATCTACAAACAAGAAATGCTGGAGAGGGTGTGAAGAAAAGGAAATGCTCCTATGCTGTTGGTGGTAGTGTAAATCAGTACAGCCAACTATGGAGAACAGAATGGAGGTTCCTTAAAAAACTAAAAATAGAGCCACCATATGACCCTACAATCCCACTCCAAGGGCAGAAAACCATAATTCAAAAACATACAGGTGCCCCAGTGCTCATTGCAGCATTATTTACAATAGCCATGACATGGATACAACTTAAATGCCCACCAACGGAAGAATGGATAAAAAAGACTTGTATCTATTTATGTATACAATGGAATATTACTCAGTCACGAAAAAGAACAAAATAATGCCATTTACAGCAACATGGATGAACCCAGAGATGATCATACTGAGTGAAATAAGTCAGAGAGGAAAAGGCAAATATCATATGGTATTACTTATATGTGGAATCTAAAAGAATGGGACAAACGAACTTATTTACAAAACAGAAGTAGAGACACAGAAGTAGAAAACAAATTTACAGTTGGGGTAGGGGAAGGGGTAAGGGAATAAATTGTGGGACTTCGACTAAGAAATACACATTATTATATATAAAATAGATAACTAACAAGGGCCTAGTGTATAGCACAGAGAATTCTTCTCAATACTCTGTCAAGGCCTATGGGAAAAGAATCTAAAAAACAGTGGATTTATGTATATGTATAACTAATATACTTTGCTACATAGAATAAATGCAACATTGTAAATAAACTATATTCTAATAAAAATGAAAAATAAAACTAAAACAATGTAAAACAGTTTTCTATTGAACACACCATGTTGTTTTGATGGGACTACCTTCTTCCTTGACTGTCACGTGGTGTAATGATCATTGTATGTCTGGCAAATGCATACAATGAAGTTTCCAGTGTCTCATTGATCATTTTTATATTTAGTACTTGTTGAAATAATATTTTTAATACACTAGGTTAACTAGTAAGATTCTTAAATTAACCTCATCTATTTCTTTTTACTTTTTAAAATGTGGTTACTCAAAAATTTAAATTTACATCTACAATTTGAATTGTATTTCTAGTTCAGTTCCGTCATTCGGTCATGCTTGATTCTTTAAGACCCCATGGACTGCAGCACATTAGGCTTCCCTGTGCTTCATCACCTCATGGAGCTTGCTCAAACTCATGTCCATTGAATCAGTGATGTTGCAGCAAGGACCTCAGCTGTGAACTGCAGGGGAGCTCAGCTTGGCACTTTGTGATGACCTAGACGGGTAGGAGTGAGATCTAAGAGGAAGGGGGTATATGTATCCACACAGTTGATTCACAATGTTGTAAAGCAGAAACTAACATATTGTAAAGCAATTATACTCCAATAAAAATTTTAATGTAGTCCATATTTGCTGAAGAACATTTTAAATGACAGGGAACTTTGCAGATTAGATGTAAAAATGTCCAAAGAAAACAAGAGAAAAATGCATTAAATAAAATCAGGTTTGAATGCATCCATAAAACACAGAGATGTGTTCTCAGAGAAGGCTTTGGTGAGATTGCATATCAGGGTTGTTTTCAGGGAGGAAAGGACCACATATGACTGAGAAATACAGATTATTTCTGTGAAATAGGAAATGTGTTACAGATTTACAGTCATGTTGATAACTCCATGGTGAAGATGTATAAGCAAATGGAGGCCAGCAAAAATAGTCAGAAAACTAAGATCATAGCATCTAGTTCCATCACTTCATGACAAACAGATCGTGAAAAAGTGGAAACAGTGATAGATTTTATCTTCTTGGGCTCCAAAATCACTGTGGACAGTGATTACAGTCACAAAATTAAAAGATGCCTGCTCCTTGTTAGAAAAACTATGACAAACCTAGACAGTGTATTAAAAAGCTGAGACATCACTTTGCCAACAGAAGTCCATATAGTCAAAGCTATGGTTTTCCCAGGAGTCATGTATGGAGGTAAAAGTTGGACCATAAAGAAGTCTGGGTGCCAAAGAAACTGATACCTTCAAACTGTGACATTGGAGAAGACTCTTGAGAGTCAGTCCCTTGGGCAGCAAGGAGATCAAACCGGTCAGTCCTAAAGGAAATCAACCCTGAATATTTACTGATGCCGAAGCTCAAGATTCAATATTTTGGCCACCTGATGTGAAGAGCTGATTCACTGGAAAAGACCCTGATGCTAGGAATGACTGAAGTCAGGAGGAGAAGGGGGTGACAGAGAATGAGATGGCTGCATCACCGACTTAATGGACATGGGTTTGAGTGAACTCCAGGAAATAGTGAATGACAGGGGAGTCTGGCATGCTGTAGTCCATGGGGTCACAAAGAGTCAGATACAACTCAGTGACTGAAGAGCAACAACAAAGATAGATTCAAGAGACAGTCTGTAAGGATTCAAACAAAGGCCACGGGCTGTGGTCAGGATCATCATCTATAGATGGTTCAAATGGAAGCCAAGACACTGATGATCCTGTGGCATAAAATTTAACTCTGCTTTCTGGAATCAGTCATGTAGTAATTCATAGCCATACATGAATGAATGAGTCATATGAACGAGTGGATCAGGTTACTCAGCTGTTTCTGAGCGTCTCCTAGGCTGTGGTCTTCCCCACAACATCCACCTCCCTTCCCGGCTCTTCCTACTTCAACCCAGGCTCCGCTCATCTCAAAGTCTCTGCAACTGCTGTTCCAGTCATAACCTCACTTCTAGGGTGAGCTGTCTGCAGGTGTTTCTTGTTTACTTGGAGTCTCCTGGCTTCTCTCCTGTCCTACAAACTCTCTTATCAGGGAATTTTCAGTGAGATAATAGGACAATTTATACGACTGATTACTGTATTGCTCAGCTCAAAAAACTACATTCCCTGTAGATGGTTTTCAGTGACACAGTATACAAATATATCATTTACAGTTGATTAAAATGTTGGTGATTATTTTTATGAAAAAAAAGAGAAAAGCAGGGCATCTGTTCCTTTGATTGGAAATACAAGTTCATTGTTTTCTCTGTGGGAAAATCAGGTATGACTTAAGACTCCTTTCACAAGAAACCCTCAGGATCACCTATATTCTATTTCCATGGGTATGTTTAATCCTTTGTTAGTATAAGTGCCACTTTTAACTAATCAAAATATGCACAGACCTAGAATGCTCAGGAAAGGAGCAAATGGGGTCTGATGCAAGTGTGGTTACTATTATACTGACTGATAGACACATCTTGGATGCCCTTTGATGCAACTTCCCCAATAAATTCAAACTAGCACGACCCTAATTTTATTGAGAATGGCTTTGTTTAATACTGTCTTAATGAGCTCTATCATAATAACCCTTGAAAGTCCACTTTTATTTGAGTTTCTTTCCAATTTAATTGGGAATTCCCTGTGGCTTTCTTACAGAATATTTAAGATGAAAGACTGGAGTCATTTTTGGCTAACAACATAACAAAACTTTTCATTTCCTCTTCTGTATGAAAGGGACACATCGGTTGTTCAAGAATCAACCTAGATAAAGTTCCTCTTCTTCAGTTCTACCATGAGCCAGCTGCTGTAAGTTAGAAGTCTATTGTGATGCAACTAAAGAGGATATTTGTCCCCTGCCACTTAAAGAAACCAAGTTTCAGCTCACAATTGTGCACAAATAAATCCTGCTTTGTGTAGCCTAATAGCAATCCAAAGCAAACATGCAGAGGGAATTTCAGAGAGAGGTTTTCATACCCTCACTTTGACCGTGTAGAGTGACAGAATTTTTCCCACATTAGATATTTATTACTCCAGATTTGTTTAGTTTGCATATATACTTTGTTTTAAATGCATCATTATACAATGAAATCTAAGGGATTTTCAAAATAACGTGGCATAGCTGTGTTGTTATTCATTCTCTATCAAAAACTCGACTAGCTGGAAAATGAAGGTTGTTTAAAAATCAACTCTTCAAGTCTCCTTTCAGTGAACAGCCTGTGTGTCCATCTTCCATTTTCTGGATGGAAAAAAGCATCTAAGATACTTTATTTCACTTGATGATAAATACTGTTTCGAAAGCGTAAATTCAGAGAAAATAGGTTATTTTCTTAAATAGCTTTCATTAACATAGTTCAGAAAGCCAGGACTTCAGGAAAGTTGTTTTAAAAAGCGAACATGCCAGAGAAGGATTGCCTGGGAGGCTGAAGCAGAAGATTGGTAATTTAGAACTAGAGGATGGATAAATACAAGACATCCTTGATATCCATCTGGGCCATTTGGGAGAATGTGAAAAATGAATATTTATTTATTTAATCAAAGCTCTGGGGCCTGTATCAGGCTGGATATAGATTGCCAATCTAAATTCCAGTTTCAGCTCTGTTGCTGGTTTGTTTGCTTGTTAGCTAACCAAGTGAATTTGGCTAAGTCACGTATCCTGGGCATTGGGAAGCGCTGGGGCTCTGCTGTCACTCAGATGGAGATGCAGCGCTGTGTTTGTTAGGGTTTAGCAGCTGGTTCTCCAGGAATAAGCAAATAAATCAACCAACCTTGGATCCTAATGTTTGCCAATGTCATTGGTGTAAATGATTTCATTAGGGCCAACTGAAGCTAGCTACATGACCTCACTGGGGACAGAGTGGGGAAAAGATATGGACAAGCCAGTTCTCTCCAGGTATCTCCGAACATGGCACAAGTTGCTTCTTGCAAGACACTGCTTCAATGCCATTTCTGGTTCCAGCAGTTAACACATGGTGTCAAAGGCAAGTTATTTAACTTGTCTACATCTTGGTATTCTCATTTTTAAAATGTTGACCATAAATGAAGCTTACAGGGCCATTTTGAAGGTAAAAGAGAAGGCACTGAGCTCAGTGCCTGAACTAGCAGGTCTCAGTAAACATCGATTCCCTGACAGAATAACCTGATGATTCTGTCCTGATGATTCTCTCCCCACTCCTTTTTGAAGGCAAATTCTTCAAAGGAACAAGTGAGTTTTTGTTCTCGTTTGTTCTCTACTCTCTCACTCAACCCACTGCTATCTGGATTTTAGTAACAGAACTCCTAAAAAGTAATTTCTTTGTGGTAACCAACAGATTTTTTTCTCCAAAAGCCAATGAACATTTTTCCAAGTGCCTATTTTATTTGACTGCTCTGGGGCATTTCACACCCTTGACCAATTTCTTCTTCTTTCTGTCTTTCCCCTTCTCTTGGATTCAGGGATAGAGAATCTTGCTGATTCTCACAAGATCAACATTGAAAGATCTTTCTCGGGCTCTAGTCTCTGGGAGATGTGAAGGACAGGGAAGCCTGGTGTGCTGAAGTTCATGGAGTTGCAAAGATTCGGACACAACTTAGTGACTGAACAACAACAAAACCTCTAGCTTCTCTCACTAATTTCTTTGTTCATGTTAGAGACTTTCCAAGGACTCACTCCTGTCTCTTCTCCTCTCACACTCCCAGCTCATTTATAACCAGGATTCCAACTCTCCTTCAGGTACTGATGACTTCAAAGGAAAGTCCCTGTCTTAGACCTCTCTCTGGAGCTCTAGCCCTGTAATGCCTGCTGCTTATTTAAGATTCCTGACATTTTTGTCTCCATACCCCACAGATAACATGACAGTCAACAAAAATAGAACTTAATTTATCATTTTCCCAACTAGACCTCTGCCTCCTGTGCTCCCTAAGATAAGATATACTATTTATCTTATTTCTTAGGCTGGAAACCTAGGAGGCATCCTCCTCTACCTCCCATAGCCAATCAAACAGGCCATGTGCATTCATTTTCTTAGCTCCTTGCTAGGGACACTGTCTTAGTAATGCCATTTCTGGTTCCAGCAGTTAACACATGGTGTCAAAGGCAAGTTATTTGACTTGTCTACATCTTGGTATTCTCATTTTTAAAATGTTGACCATAAATGAAGCTTACAGGGCCATTTTGAAGGTAAAAGAGAAGGCACTGAGCTCAGTGCCTGAACTAGCAGGTCTCAGTAAACATCGATTCCCTGACAGAATAACCTGATGATTCTGTCCTGATGATTCTCTCCCCACTCCTTTTTGAAGGCAAATTCTTCAAAGGAACAAGTGAGTTTTTGTTCTCGTTTGTTCTCTACTCTCTCACTCAACCCACTGCTATCTGGATTTTAGTAACAGAACTCCTAAAAAGTAATTTCTTTGTGGTAACCAACAGATTTTTTTCTCCAAAAGCCAATGAACATTTTTCCAAGTGCCTATTTTATTTGACTGCTCTGGGGCATTTCACACCCTTGACCAATTTCTTCTTCTTTCTGTCTTTCCCCTTCTCTTGGATTCAGGGATAGAGAATCTTGCTGATTCTCACAAGATCAACATTGAAAGATCTTTCTCGGGCTCTAGTCTCTGGGAGATGTGAAGGACAGGGAAGCCTGGTGTGCTGAAGTTCATGGAGTTGCAAAGATTCGGACACAACTTAGTGACTGAACAACAACAAAACCTCTAGCTTCTCTCACTAATTTCTTTGTTCATGTTAGAGACTTTCCAAGGACTCACTCCTGTCTCTTCTCCTCTCACACTCCCAGCTCATTTATAACCAGGATTCCAACTCTCCTTCAGGTACTGATGACTTCAAAGGAAAGTCCCTGTCTTAGACCTCTCTCTGGAGCTCTAGCCCTGTAATGCCTGCTGCTTATTTAAGATTCCTGACATTTTTGTCTCCATACCCCACAGATAACATGACAGTCAACAAAAATAGAACTTAATTTATCATTTTCCCCACTAGACCTCTGCCTCCTGTGCTCCCTAAGATAAGATATACTATTTATCTTATTTCTTAGGCTGGAAACCTAGGAGGCATCCTCCTCTACCTCCCATAGCCAATCAAACAGGCCAGTTCCCCCTTGTAAACATATCTATGTGCATTCATTTTCTTAGCTCCCTTGCTAGGGACACTGTCTTAGTCAATACCCCTCAGACCTTCATCCTTCTATTCTTAGATGATTAAAGTGATACACCACCCGATTTCCCTGTCTCCAGTCAACTCTTCTTCTAATCCAGACTTCCTATGGAGGGTTTTTCTAAAATGCAAATTGATCACGTCATGCCTTGCCCTTCATCAGTTCCCCACACCTGCTGCATAAAGCCCAAATTTCACAGAAGGGCCAAATGGCCCTTATTCATTCTGGCTCATGCTTTCTACTTTTCCGGCCATTTTTCTTTTGCCTCTTGTCTATTTATGACTGTATTCCATCCAGTTCTACTTAATAAGCCTTTCCCTCAACAGGTCATGCTTCTTGTCTTTGTCTCCCTGAAAAGCCAGCCCTTTCCCCTTTTCCAACTAGCAAAATACAGTTCTCTTTTAAGGATCATCTCAGTCTACCCTTTTCCATGAACCTTTTTTTGAAATTCTCATAATGCCTAGCATGTGATTCTCTAAAAGGCCTGTTTCAAAATGGGTTATAATCATCTCTATACACCTGTTTTTCTTCCTCAGCTGAAAGTGAATGAATTGAAACATTAATACCCTATCTTACTCATCCTTGCATCTCCAGTATTAAGCACAAATCCCGGACAGGAAAAATGTTTAAGCAAATGGAACATATCAGCCTCCCCAGATTCATTCTCTGACTTCTTTGTGGTGCCAAATGAAATGAAATGAGCTTCTTGATTAACTCAGGATCCCCCCCTTTTACACCCCTCCTTCAGGTACTGATGACTTCAAAGGAAAGTCCCTGTCTTAGACCTCTCTCTGGAGCTCTAGCCCTGTAATGCCTGCTGCTTATTTAAGATTCCTGACATTTTTGTCTCCATACCCCACAGATAACATGACAGTCAACAAAAATAGAACTTAATTTATCATTTTCCCCACTAGACCTCTGCCTCCTGTGCTCCCTAAGATAAGATATACTATTTATCTTATTTCTTAGGCTGGAAACCTAGGAGGCATCCTCCTCTACCTCCCATAGCCAATCAAACAGGCCAGTTCCCCCTTGTAAACATATCTATGTGCATTCATTTTCTTAGCTCCCTTGCTAGGGACACTGTCTTAGTCAATACCCCTCAGACCTTCATCCTTCTATTCTTAGATGATTAAAGTGATACACCACCCGATTTCCCTGTCTCCAGTCAACTCTTCTTCTAATCCAGACTTCCTATGGAGGGTTTTTCTAAAATGCAAATTGATCACGTCATGCCTTGCCCTTCATCAGTTCCCCACACCTGCTGCATAAAGCCCAAATTTCACAGAAGGGCCAAATGGCCCTTATTCATTCTGGCTCATGCTTTCTACTTTTCCGGCCATTTTTCTTTTGCCTCTTGTCTATTTATGACTGTATTCCATCCAGTTCTACTTAATAAGCCTTTCCCTCAACAGGTCATGCTTCTTGTCTTTGTCTCCCTGAAAAGCCAGCCCTTTCCCCTTTTCCAACTAGCAAAATACAGTTCTCTTTTAAGGATCATCTCAGTCTACCCTTTTCCATGAACCTTTTTTTGAAATTCTCATAATGCCTAGCATGTGATTCTCTAAAAGGCCTGTTTCAAAATGGGTTATAATCATCTCTATACACCTGTTTTTCTTCCTCAGCTGAAAGTGAATGAATTGAAACATTAATACCCTATCTTACTCATCCTTGCATCTCCAGTATTAAGCACAAATCCCGGACAGGAAAAATGTTTAAGCAAATGGAACATATCAGCCTCCCCAGATTCATTCTCTGACTTCTTTGTGGTGCCAAATGAAATGAAATGAAGACATGAGATAGATTTGAGATAGAATTGACACGTCATTATATTAGTTTTAAGCATGCAATATATTCAACATCCTTATACATGGCAAAATGATCACTACACTAAGTCTAGTTAACATTTGTAACTGTACCTGGTTACAGTTTTCTTCTTTTCTTGTGATAACAACTTTTAAGATCTACTTTCTTATTTTTATTTTTTAATTATTGTTATTTTTTTTTTGGACCGCTTTCATTGGTCTTTCATTTTTATTTATTTTCATCCATCTTTGTTCTTTGGCCTGTGTGGGCCTCCCATCACAGTGGCCTCTCTGGTTGCAGAGCACCCACTCTGGGTGCATTTGCTCCAGAGCACTGGCTCAGTAATTGGACACATCCGTCCAGCTGCTCCGCAGCACATGCCATCTTCCCAGGCCAGGGATTGAACTGGCACCCCTTGCATTGCAAGGTGGAGTCCTTACCCACTGAACCACCAGGAAAGCCCCTAAAATCTACCTTCTTGTTCTTTGTTGTTTTGTTGCTGTTGCTATTGTTTTGTTGCTAAGTCATGTCTGACTCTTACCTACCCCATGGACTTTAGTCTGCCTGGCTCCTCTGTCCATGGGATTCTCCAGGCAAGAATACTTGAGTGGGTTGTCATTTCCTTCTCCAGGGATCTTCCAGACCCAGGGATCAAACCCGAAGCTCCTACATTGGCACACGTGTTCTTTACCACTGAGCCACCAGGGAAGCCTTCTACTTTCTTAGCAACCTCTGTTTATGTAATACAGTATTATTAAATGATAAAAGATTTTGTAAGGTCTGAACATGTTAGCATGATATTGGAATACTGGTTCTCAAAGTGAAAAAAAAACATAGCATATTACAAAGTATTAATTTCCAAGAAATGATAGGCTTCTCAAGAATGATAGTTTGCTTAAACTATCATTTAAGCAATATTTTTGCAATTTTTGTATTTGTATTTTTTTTGTATTTTTTTTGTTGTTGTATACAAAAACATTTTTGTATTTGCTGCAACATAACCTGCCTGCTAATTGCATATGGTTAATGTTGGTAATGACAAACTAGGTCTTCTCATGCTTAATTTTGTGGGTTTTTTGATATTATGTAAAAACTATGGCAAAAAGCACTACAAAAATAATAACAGCACAGAGAAAAATCGCATTCACTTGAAAATTTGTGTTCAATAAATGCGTAACATGTAAGAAAGTGAACATGTTCCTGCACATATGGAAGGGTGCATTATCTCACCTTTTTTTAAAATCTGAATGACTATATGTTCAATGTGTGCTTAAAAGTTTTAAAATGGAGATACTGTTGCTGTTTTAGAACATTTCCAAGAAGTGAAAAGCCCAAAGAGTAAGTAGCAAGAACTGAGCTTGCAAAACAGATGTTCTACCATTTGCTAAATTTCCAATAATAAATTTCACCTTTGAGCTGAGAGAAAAATAACACTTTTCTTTACCGGTAACTTTTTGCAAATTATGCAATGGGGAAAAAAATCATCTTGAACTTTAGGGAGGCTCTAACATCATAAATAGGGCTTCCCCAATGGGAAAGAATCCACCTGCTAACTCAGGAGACATGGGCTTGATCCCTGGGTTGATAAGATCCCCTGGAGAAGGAAATGGCAACCCAATCCAGTATTCTTGCCTGGGAAATCCCATGGACAGTTCATGGGGTCGCAAAGAGTTGGACACAACTTAGCAACTAAATGACAATACCATCTTAAGTGAAAAGCATGCAACTTCATTTTGAAACACTCCTTATCATCCCTACTGATAACTTCATTCTCTGGTCACTAGGGCTAGTCTTTACTTAATACTTAGTTGAATTTGAAAGTGTTCTTTTTTTGGAAAGATACCTGTTTAACAGATGGTGTCTCAATAGTTCTGCTTAGTAAGCTTTCTAATATCTTTTTCTCTAAATGATAATTTATGAAGCACTTTCCTCTGCAAGAATTCTTTGTATTTCTGTTGTTGCTCTTAAAAAAACAAGAATTACTAACCTGAAAAGAGATTTTTTTCTCCTAAGATAAAAACACTTCAAACTTCATAGAATTTTTATGTAGAAATACATGGAATATAGCTGGTTATTATTTTTTATTTTTCTAGTGAGGAAACTGGGTTTTTAAAGTAATCGAGGGCAAATAGACAATTGATGACCTTGGGAACTTGCCTGTCATTTGTCTAATTTACATTCACCTTTATATATTTTTTAATATTCTTTATCAAACCAAACCACCAAATTCAGTTTTCATATTGCTGGACACATTATATGAATTTGACATGAGTTTCCAAATTAAATGTCAAGAGGCATATCCTTTGAATTATTTTTTGAATATGGCTAAACTTAACCATAGCTTTTCATAAATGATATCAGGTTATACATTTTCTCTTGTGACTCATTCTTGGCTCATTGAAACAAGCATCATTCTTGAAACTACAGCCAGGGTTTCAATCAGGATATAAATAGCTCTCTCCCCAAAGGAAGTTAAATGGACTACAGAAAATTTTATTTCACAATCTTTACTAAGCAACTCAGTTTAATTTAGCTAAGCTTTGGAACATGATTCTTTCAGTTATATAATGAAATATGAGCCATTTAGGATTTTTTTTTTTTTGGTGTTGATCTGTACACAGATAGTAAAACTATTTCAATAGAAAAATGATAAGTCAATTCACAGACACAAAATTGAAAATCTTAGGAAGAATCCAACCAAGTCTTCAGGAATCTCTTATTAACAACTCTTGCATACAGCAGAAACTAGCACAACATTGTAAAGCAATTATATTTCAATAATAAATTTAAAAAACTATTATAAAAAAATCCGTTGCATGTGATGGCCCAACTTCTGTAAAGTTTTACTCACATGAGCTCATTCTTTCCAGTCCTGGAGTTTTCCTTGTTAGGAAGTTTTGCTTTTCTAAGTAAAACTTAACTCTTGTTTACCTATTGCTGGAAAGATACCTGTTTAACAGATGGTGTCTCAATAGTTCTGCTTAGTAAGCTTTCTAATATCTTTTTCTCTAAATGATAATTTATGAAGCACTTTCCTCTGCAAGAATTCTTTGTATTTCTGTTGTTGCTCTTAAAAAAACAAGAATTACTAACCTGAAAAGAGATTTTTTTCTCCTAAGATAAAAACACTTCAAACTTCATAGAATTTTTATGTAGAAATACATGGAATATAGCTGGTTATTATTTTTTATTTTTCTAGTGAGGAAACTGGGTTTTTAAAGTAATCGAGGGCAAATAGACAATTGATGACCTTGGGAACTTGCCTGTCATTTGTCTAATTTACATTCACCTTTATATATTTTTTAATATTCTTTATCAAACCAAACCACCAAATTCAGTTTTCATATTGCTGGACACATTATATGAATTTGACATGAGTTTCCAAATTAAATGTCAAGAGGCATATCCTTTGAATTATTTTTTGAATATGGCTAAACTTAACCATAGCTTTTCATAAATGATATCAGGTTATACATTTTCTCTTGTGACTCATTCTTGGCTCATTGAAACAAGCATCATTCTTGAAACTACAGCCAGGGTTTCAATCAGGATATAAATAGCTCTCTCCCCAAAGGAAGTTAAATGGACTACAGAAAATTTTATTTCACAATCTTTACTAAGCAACTCAGTTTAATTTAGCTAAGCTTTGGAACATGATTCTTTCAGTTATATAATGAAATATGAGCCATTTAGGATTTTTTTTTTTTTGGTGTTGATCTGTACACAGATAGTAAAACTATTTCAATAGAAAAATGATAAGTCAATTCACAGACACAAAATTGAAAATCTTAGGAAGAATCCAACCAAGTCTTCAGGAATCTCTTATTAACAACTCTTGCATACAGCAGAAACTAGCACAACATTGTAAAGCAATTATATTTCAATAATAAATTTAAAAAACTATTATAAAAAAATCCGTTGCATGTGATGGCCCAACTTCTGTAAAGTTTTACTCACATGAGCTCATTCTTTCCAGTCCTGGAGTTTTCCTTGTTAGGAAGTTTTTGCTTTTTCTAAGTAAAAACTTAACTCTGTAACTTCTATCTCAGAGCAAGACATTCTTTAAACAAAGAATTAATTAACCTTACTCACTCAAAAGGGCTTCCCTGGTGGCTCAGCTGTAAAGAACCTGCCTGCAATGCAGAAAGACCACCTGCAGTGCAGGTGATGCAGGTTCGATCCCTGGGTTAGGAAGATCCCTGGGAGGAGGAAATGGCAACCCACTCAGGTATTCTTTCCTAGGAAATCCCATGGACAGAGGAGCCTGTTTGACTGCAGTCCAAGGGGTCGCAACTTAACAATTAAACCACCACCATCACCACTCAACTCAAAAACTGAGGGTCCCGAACTCCCTATATTAATGGGGAATTTTTGTCTACAATATTTTTTCTTATAAATTCTTTCTCCCATAGTAGGGAGATGGACCCACTGTCAGCTAAAGGGTGCACTATCTAATTTGGCAGGCAGGACATAGAATCTAAGCAGAAAGAACAATGATGGATGCAAGGCGGTCCAGGCAGGAAGTGAGAAGCAGGGGTGCCTGTGATGTTCTTGGTATCTCAGGTGCACGCTTTATAAAGATGCAGACATTCAAACTAGCACCACGAAATGAACATGGCGATACTTATGACCACATTGGCAAAGATTCAGTTCAGTTCAGTCACTCAGTCGTGCCCAACTCTTTGCGACCCTAAGGATGATGGCATGCCAGGCTTCCCTGTCCTTCACCATCTCCTGGGGCTTGTTCAAACTCATATTCACTGAGTCAGTGATCCCATCCAACCATCTCATCCTCTGTCAGCCCCTTCTCCTTCTGCGTTCTATTTTCCCCAGCATCAGGGTCTTTTCCAAAGGCAAAGGTTATGTCTCAAATTTTGAAAACTCTTCTCAAATGCAGATTTCCTGAGGGCAGGATTTGTGCTCTTTGAAATGAGGAGGCAAAACATTTTCCTAAATAATGTGAACTCTGTCAGTTATATCCTTGACTTCACTTTCTCATAGAAAAGTTTCTTCTCATAGAACACATTGACAAGCTGTGAATCAGCTGAGGCAAATGAGCTCCATTGATGGAGTTTCCTCAGAACCCTTATGACCAGTGTTTGTCTTAAAAGGATTTTCCAGTTGTTGAAAAATATTTTACTAAGCAAGAAACCTAACAGAGTATCAAAG
The DNA here is from genome assembly GCA_022376925.1 of Tragulus kanchil. Classification (NCBI taxonomy): domain Eukaryota; kingdom Metazoa; phylum Chordata; class Mammalia; order Artiodactyla; family Tragulidae; genus Tragulus; species Tragulus kanchil. The sequence goes on along the minus strand of JAIOJX010000003.1, from coordinate 122,153,045 downwards.
TGATTGTACTTTGATTTGAAAAGAAAGCATAGGAGGGCAGGACCCAGGGAAGAACAAGGAATGAAGAATTCTGAGGTATTTTCCTGTCTCTGTCATTAGTGCTTTGTGTCACCTTGTTATACAGCATATTAGAATCCATAGGAATGGAGGGGACTTAATGAGATATCTGGTTTAACACTTTGCTCAATTTAACTTTCACCCCAATCATAAAGTTGGTGTTTTTTTTTTTGTTTTTTGCCTCTAAGTCATCATTTATTTTCAATCATCTGTATTCTTTGGCCTGCGTGGGCCTCCCATTGCAGTGGCCTCTCTCATTGCAGAGCTCCGGCTTTGGGTTCATGTGCTCCAGAGCGCTGGCTCCGAACTGGACACACTGGTTCAGTCACTCCTCAGCGTATGGGATCTTCCCGGGCCAGGGATCGAACCGGTGCCCCTTGCACTGCAAGGTGGACTCTTTACCCATTGGACCGCCAGGGAAGCCCAATAATAAAGTTTTTTTAAGTCCATACCTACAGGATCATAGCAATAGTGGTTCAGAAACAGAATAAATTTTCCCCCAAGGAGTGAGCAATAATGCAGGTGATCACACCTGTGAGGACACCAGGCACTTTCTTGTTTTCACTTTTTTTTGGGATTCATAATCAGGTTTTAAAAGAGCCGTAAGGAGAATGCAAGTATTTAAGATTGTTCAAACTCATATTCACTGAGTCAGTCCAAATCTCTCTGTCAGCCCCTTCTCCTTCTGTCTATTTTCCCCAGCATCAGGGTCTTTTCCAAAGGCAAAGGTTATGTCTCAAATTTTGAAAACTCTTCTCAAATGCAGATTTCCTGAGGGCAGGATTTGTGCTCTTTGAAATGAGGAGGCAAAACATTTTCCTAAATAATGTGAACTCTGTCAGTTATATCCTTGACTTCACTTTCTCATAGAAAAGTTTCTTCTCATAGAACACATTGACAAGCTGTGAATCAGCTGAGGCAAATGAGCTCCATTGATGGAGTTTCCTCAGAACCCTTATGACCAGTGTTTGTCTTAAAAGGATTTTCCAGTTGTTGAAAAATATTTTACTAAGCAAGAAACCTAACAGAGTATCAAAGTGATTGTACTTTGATTTGAAAAGAAAGCATAGGAGGGCAGGACCCCGGGAAGAACAAGGAATGAAGAATTCTGAGGTATTTTCCTGTCTCTGTCATTAGTGCTTTGTGTCACCTTGTTATACAGCATATTAGAATCCATAGGAATGGAGGGGACTTAATGAGATATCTGGTTTAACACTTTGCTCAATTTAACTTTCACCCCAATCATAAAGTTGGTGTTTTTTTTTTTGTTTTTTGCCTCTAAGTCATCATTTATTTTCAATCATCTGTATTCTTTGGCCTGCGTGGGCCTCCCATTGCAGTGGCCTCTCTCATTGCAGAGCTCCGGCTTTGGGTTCATGTGCTCCAGAGCGCTGGTTCCGAACTGGACACACTGGTTCAGTCACTCCTCAGCGTATGGGATCTTCCCGGGCCAGGGATCGAACCGGTGCCCCTTGCACTGCAAGGTGGACTCTTTACCCATTGGACCGCCAGGGAAGCCCAATAATAAAGTTTTTTTAAGTCCACACCTACAGGATCATAGCAATAGTGGTTCAGAAACAGAATAAATTTTCCCCCAAGGAGTGAGCAATAATGCAGGTGATCACACCTGTGAGGACACCAGGCACTTTCTTGTTTTCACTTTTTTTTGGGATTCATAATCAGGTTTTAAAAGAGCCGTAAGGAGAATGCAAATATTTAAGAGGGAAAACATGCAGGTAGTTAGGCTGCCCAGTTGTCTGAGATAAATGCTGAATAAAGAGAAAAGAGACAGGGGCTTAGACTATTTTACATTTTTGGATTAACACAAATTTTGATTTTCTTTTGACTTAACAGTTTGGAAACATGAGTAATATTACTACATCATTATGAGAGCTCCCCCAGAAAAGGTTGAAAGAAGATAGCGTTTGGGAGTAATATGATGGTGAGAACTTAGCAAGGGAGGTGGGGATTCCCTGGTTGTCCAGTGGTTAGCACCCCATGCTTCCTCTGCAGTGTGTATGGGTTCTATCCCTGGTCAAGAAACTAAAATCATATATGCAGAATAATGTGGTCAAAAAATAGATAATAAATACAAATAAAAAACGCTCAGTTAAAAAAATAAAATAATGGTTAAAAAAATCTTAGCATGGGTGGTGGGCATAGGTATATATGCCAAATTGGAATTTTCTGTGAATACTGACAATTTTAGGGAAATGGGAACTGGAAGATTGCCCTTATGCAAATATTTTCTTGGTAAATGAAAATTTACCTTACCTCATTGCTTTAAGTCAAAAGCTGAATAACAAAAACATGAAAATGTAAAAACTTATTTCTGTATTGGGTAGTAAATATTGGCCCCTACTATGTGCAATGGCATTGTGCCAAAACATCATTCACTTGTACATATCTATTAGGATTTAGACGTGGGGTGCTTCTTAAAATTCTTCCAAAATGTAAAGACTCTTCTTAAGTAATTGACACTGTCCTGAAAAAGCATCAACCATAAACGGCTTCAAGCAAAAAATTGAGATTCATAGATATTTAGGGAAATGAAGTGAATGTCGGTGATCACAGCCTTCACATTTTGAAGTCGGTGGTTGTAAAACTTACCTTTTAAATAGGTAATCATGGAAACATTGAATAACATGCCATCTCATTTTTGCGTGTAGAGAAAGATAGGATGAAAAAGACATGACAGATACGAAAGTGAAAAAGCAAAATGTATTCATTTATTTTCATTAATTTACAGTCAATCAAGTCTAGGTTTATCAACTATTACATTTTTAGGTGAGTTTTTGAATACTACATTGCAAATAGATTTTTTTTTCACTGTGGAAGTAAAAACATGACATAAAGATGAGGCCAATTAGTCAACATCTTACCTGAAGCTGCTCTTTGTTCTCTTCTCTTCTCCACTCTCCCTGCAATAAGAAGTGGTAGATCAGTTGCAGTGTGCAGCCATGAGAATATGATATAACTAAGACAGAAGCTGGTTCATGGCAACTTGCAGACACAGTCGCTAGGTCAGCCATGTCCAACATTTTTCTAGAGAGGACTAGGCACAGAGTAAAGGGTTGAAAAATATTATCAAACCATTTTTTTTTAAATCAAAATTTGATTTTTAAAATCAAAAAAACTCTGCATTAAATATGCTGCTGGGTTTTAAAAATGTTATCAGTAACAGTCATTCACTCAAACTAAAATTTCAATGGAAAACTTAGCATGGGTGGTGGGCATAGGTATATATGCCAAATTGGAATTTTCTGTGAATACTGACAATTTTAGGGAAATGGGAACTGGAAGATTGCCCTTATGCAAATATTTTCTTGGTAAATGAAAATTTACCTTACCTCATTGCTTTAAGTCAAAAGCTGAATAACAAAAACATGAAAATGTAAAAACTTATTTCTGTATTGGGTAGTAAATATTGGCCCCTACTATGTGCAATGGCATTGTGCCAAAACATCATTCACTTGTACATATCTATTAGGATTTAGACGGGGGGTGCTTCTTAAAATTCTGCCAAAATGTAAAGACTCTTCTTAAGTAATTGACACTGTCCTGAAAAAGCATCAACCATAAACGGCTTCAAGCAAAAAATTGAGATTCATAGATATTTAGGGAAATGAAGTGAATGTCGGTGATCACAGCCTTCACATTTTGAAGTCGGTGGTTGTAAAACTTACCTTTTAAATAGGTAATCATGGAAACATTGAATAACATGCCATCTCATTTTTGCGTGTAGAGAAAGATAGGATGAAAAGGACATGACAGATACGAAAGTGAAAAAGCAAAATGTATTCATTTATTTTCATTAATTTACAGTCAATCAAGTCTAGGTTTATCAACTATTACATTTTTAGGTGAGTTTTTGAATACTACATTGCAAATAGATTTTTTTTCACTGTGGAAGTAAAAACATGACATAAAGATGAGGCCAATTAGTCAACATCTTACCTGAAGCTGCTCTTTGTTCTCTTCTCTTCTCCACTCTCCCTGCAATAAGAAGTGGTAGATCAGTTGCAGTGTGCAGCCATGAGAATATGATATAACTAAGACAGAAGCTGGTTCATGGCAACTTGCAGACACAGTCGCTAGGTCAGCCATGTCCAACATTTTTCTAGAGAGGACTAGGCACAGAGTAAAGGGTTGAAAAATATTATCAAACCATTTTTTTTTAAATCAAAATTTGATTTTTAAAATCAAAAAAACTCTGCATTAAATATGCTGCTGGGTTTTAAAAATGTTATCAGTAACAGTCATTCACTCAACACTAAACTTATAAGGTGCAAATCCTCATAGAACAAACTGTTGTATGTGGGGGTAAACATCTAACTAAAATAAGACCATGGCCTCTTATGACACCCTAGGGAAGATTAAGGACAGACAATACAACATGAGACAAGATGTGTCCTCAAAGTGTGTGTGCGTGCATGCTCAGTTGCTCAGTTGTGTCCAACTCTTTGTGACCCCATGGACAGTAGCCTTTCAGGCTCCTCTGTCCATGGTACAAGTGTTTAAAATATTAGAGGGTGAAATGATTACTTTTAAGAAATAAAGGGATGCCTGTGAAGCTATGGAGAAAATAGAATTTGATTTGAACTTGAAGAGATACATGTGATGTGGGAAATTTGAAATAGGAAGAGGATCGATTCTTGGCAAAAGAAACAGTATAGGTTCTGTAGGACAAGGCTATATGAGCAAGAAGGGTCACCTTCAGGACTTGCCTTAAGAACTTGAATGAAAAAAGTTTTGCATAGGAGAAGTGCTATCCTAGAAGCTGGGCAAGAGCCAATGGGCTGAGTATGTCAGGGGGAGCAAAGAGGAAGTGATAGGTGTAGGAGATGGTGGGAAGGCAGAAGTTACAAGGCCTTACAAACTGTAAATTGAAAGAGAAAAGGAAAGGTCAAGGTGGATGGTTAACTAGGTGACTTTGGGTGTGGTGATGTAATTCAGGGAAATGGTAAAATAGCATAGGGACATAGGACTGACACATTCAGTTTCAAGATTTTTTTTTTTAAACTTTGACCTCTTTTATTGGTTATTTATTTATTTATTTTCACCCATCTTTATTCTTTGGCCTGTGTGGGCCTCCCATTTCAGTGGCCTCTCTCACTGCAGAGCACCGGCTCTGGGCACATGTGCTCCAGAGCACTGGCTCATAATTGGACACACCGGTCCAGCTGTTCGGCGGCTTGTGGGATATTCCCAGGCCAGGGATCGAACCGGTGGCCCTTACACTGCAAGGCAGACTCTTTACCCACTACCCGTACCTCAGACATCACGAAGTAAACATTTTAAACAAAAAACAAAAACTCAAATTGCTGCTGGGTTTTAAAAATGTTATCAGTAACATTCACTCAACACTAAACTTATAAGGTGCAAATCCTCATAGAACAAACTGTTGTATGTGGGGGTAAACATCTAACTAAAATAAGACCATGGCCTCTTATGACACCCTAGGGAAGATTAAGGACAGACAATACAACATGAGACAAGATGTGTCCTCAAAGTGTGTGTGCGTGCATGCTCAGTTGCTCAGTTGTGTCCAACTCTTTGTGACCCCATGGACAGTAGCCTTTCAGGCTCCTCTGTCCATGGTACAAGTGTTTAAAATATTAGAGGGTGAAATGATTACTTTTAAGAAATAAAGGGATGCCTGTGAAGCTATGGAGAAAATAGAATTTGATTTGAACTTGAAGAGATACATGTGATGTGGGAAATTTGAAATAGGAAGAGGATCGATTCTTGGCAAAAGAAACAGTATAGGTTCTGTAGGACAAGGCTATATGAGCAAGAAGGGTCACCTTCAGGACTTGCCTTAAGAACTTGAATGAAAAAAGTTTTGCATAGGAGAAGTGCTATCCTAGAAGCTGGGCAAGAGCCAATGGGCTGAGTATGTCAGGGGGAGCAAAGAGGAAGTGATAGGTGTAGGAGATGGTGGGAAGGCAGAAGTTACAAGGCCTTACAAACTGTAAATTGAAAGAGAAAAGGAAAGGTCAAGGTGGATGGTTAACTAGGTGACTTTGGGTGTGGTGATGTAATTCAGGGAAATGGTAAAATAGCATAGGGACATAGGACTGACACATTCAGTTTCAAGATTTTTTTTTTTAAACTTTGACCTCTTTTATTGGTTATTTATTTATTTATTTTCACCCATCTTTATTCTTTGGCCTGTGTGGGCCTCCCATTTCAGTGGCCTCTCTCACTGCAGAGCACCGGCTCTGGGCACATGTGCTCCAGAGCACTGGCTCATAATTGGACACACCGGTCCAGCTGTTCGGCGGCTTGTGGGATATTCCCAGGCCAGGGATCGAACCGGTGGCCCTTACACTGCAAGGCAGACTCTTTACCCACTAGACAACCAGCGAAGTCCACAACTCAGAATCTTATGTCACTTCTAATGAAAAGAAAATGTTGTGCATGCATATTTATGTGTATGCATATATACAAATAGTGGTTATACATATATATGGGTATATGTATATGCATATATAAATATGTATACATACATATAAGACATTACATATATGTATATGTAACATACGTTCTGCAATTTCACAAGCAGACATAGTCTAATCTCCAAAATATACTCTTTCTTCTATCTGCTTCCTGGTACGTAATAAAGTCTGTCACGGAGTCTTACCAAGCTTTCCTCACCGCACACCAATTTCTCAGTCACTAATTCTGAGTGTTCGTTCACTTGCAGGCATTTTATCTGCCCTGCTCTGAGAGGTATTATTAATCACATCCTGTTGCTAGGATACCTAAGAATGTTCATTTATGTCCAATGTTTCTTTGGCAAAATGCACTATTAAGAAGGAATAGAATCATGACAAGGAAAATTACTGCGCACATGCTACTCATTAAAAAAAAAAAGGAAGCTGGGGTGGGGGAAAGTAGCATTACTGCCAGATAATACAATGTGAACTCTTATGAGTTCTTTTTAAATCTTGTTTTGTTTCACCTAGCTTTTAACAGAAAAATGTTGGCAATATTTCTAGACAATGAGAATCCATAGTACTCTACTTCTACGGGCCTCCCATTGCAGTGGTCTCTCTCAATGCAGAGCACCGGCTCTGGGTGCATGCGCTCCAGAGCACTGGCTCAGAACTGGACACACTGGCTCAGCTGTTCCGCGGCATGTGGGATCTTCCCAGGCCAGGGATCGAACTGGTGCCCCTTGCACTGATGCTGGAAAAGACAAAGGCAAAAGGAGAAGAGGGTGGCAGAGGATGAGATGTATGTGCACACACTTACAGAAATAGTGGGCACACACATATTAGTGTGTATATGCACACACACACACATATACACACATATAATGCATTACATGTATGTAAACATGACATACATCCTGAAATTTTACAATCAGACATAGTCTAATCTCCAAAATAAACTTTCTCCTCTAGCAGCTTTCATCAACGTATAATAAAGTCTTTAATGGAATCTCATCAAGCTTGTCTCCTTGCATACTAATTTCTCAGTTGCTAATTCATGGAGGAGATGAAAATGGCTTCCATTTTCCAGTAGAGAAAGAGGCTCAGAAAAATTTTTGAAACAGGCACAGGATTCCAGTTAGTGATTTGCAGGATTAGACTATGAATCAAGAGATTTGTATCTTTTCTGAGTTTACTGGCAATATAAGTGATTTGGGGCAAGTCTGCAGAATGGTGAAGGGCTCTTCCACTTAATCAGGGTGCAACATTTGACCTCTCTAAATTGCATTTATCTGGAAATGGGGGTAATACTAGTTCCTACTTCATAGAATCACTGTGAAGGTTAAAAAAATAATGCATACAATAATCCCAAATATTTTGAGTGCATAATACAATCACATTTTTAATGTTCTTACTTTAGTGCTTGGGAAATAGCAACATAGCATGTTGCCAGGTGCTTCTCTTTATGAATGTTCCATGTCAGGTGTTCCCTGGTAACATACAATGCTTATAAATATGCTCAAGGTCAGTGGTCTTGTTTACACACATAAAATCCAACCTTTGAGAGTTTCTTGATATTTTGACCATCACTTCGCTCTCTTTTCCTTAGAATTTCTAATTGAGAAGTATATTTTCACTTTAGTGAATTCCTTTTTCTCTCTTCCTCACGTTGGAAATTTTTTCCAAATACAAAGTGCTTTGATGAAACACAAATTGGCATGGCAAAGCTCCCCCTAACTGTGAGCTCAGATGACATGACTTTAGAACTCAGGGCGTGTGGTCCAAATCTCTGCTCACATTTGGCACTGACCAACAACTATGGAATTGCTGGCAGTCTGTGTGTCTGTCAGTCAGTTAGTCGGGTCCAGCTCTTTGTGACTTCATGGGCTGTAGCTCGGAAGGCTCCTCTCTCCATGGAATTCTCCAAGCAAGAATACTACAGTGCATTTCTAGCTCCTTCTCCAGGGGATCTTCTTGACCCAGAGATCGAACCCAGATTTCCTTCATTTCAGGCAGATTCTTTTCCATCTGAGTTACAGCAGTCTGATGTGGAAACATAGAAAGGGAGAGCTTTCCTAGAAACCAGAGGACCTTACTGCCAGAGATATGCAGATGGCACCACTCTAATGGTATAGAGTGAAGAGAAACTAGAGTCTCTTGATGAAGGTGAAAGAGGACAGTAAAGAAGCTAGTTTAAAACTTGAAAAACTAAGATCAAGGCATCTGGTCCCATCGCTGCATGTCAAATAAATGGAGAAAAAGTGGAAACAGATTTTATTTTCATGGGCTCCTGAATCACGGAGGATAGTGACTGCAGCCATGAAATCAAAACACACTTGCTCCTTGGAAGAAAAGCTGTGACAAACCTAGACAGTGTATTAAAAACTAGAGACATTACTTTGCCTACAAAGGTCTGTATTGTCAAAGCTATGCTTTTTTCCAGTAGTCATGTACAGGTGAGAGAAATGGATCATAAAGAAGGTTGTGTGCCAAAGAATTGATGCTTTCAAATTGTGGTGCTGGAGAAGAATCTTGAGAGTCCCTTGGACTGCAAGGAGATCAAACCAGGCAATATTAAAGGAAATCAACCCAGAATATTCATTGGAAGGACTGATGCTGAGGCTGAAGCTCCAATACTTGGCCACTTGATGTGAAGAGCTGACTCAGTGGAAAAGACTCTAGTGCTGGGAAAGACTGAGAGCAAGAGGATGTCAGAAGATGAGATGGTTGGATGGAATCACCAACACAATGGATATGAGTTTGAGCAAACTCCAGAAGATACTGAAGGATACGGAAGCTTGGCATGCTGCAGTTTATGGGGTCGCAAAGAGTCAGACATGACTAAGCAACTGAAAAATATTGTCAGAACTCATTCATCGAAACAAATGGTAAGATCCTGAACAAATAACTTGACTTTTCCAAGATTCACAGGTCTCTTTAGTTAGATACGTAAATACTATTCTTCAATAATATCAAAAGAAATTGTACAGACAGAGGTGTTCACGCTATGACTAAGTTGCTTCAGTCGTATCCAACTCTTGGCAAACCTCTGGACAGTAGCCTTCCAGGCTACTCTATCAAGAGATTCTCCAGCTAAGAATACTAGAGTGGGTTGCCATCCCCTCCTCCAGGGAACCTTCCTGACCCAGGATTGAACCCACAGTTACAGCAGTGATGTGGAAACATAGAAAGGAGAGCTTTCCTAGAAACCAGAGGACCTTACTGCCAGAGATATGCAGATGGCACCACTCTAATGGTATAGAGTGAAGAGAAACTAGAGTCTCTTGATGAAGGTGAAAGAGGACAGTAAAGAAGCTAGTTTAAAACTTGAAAAACTAAGATCAAGGCATCTGGTCCCATCGCTGCATGTCAAATAAATGGAGAAAAAGTGGAAACAGATTTTATTTTCATGGGCTCCTGAATCACGGAGGATAGTGACTGCAGCCATGAAATCAAAACACACTTGCTCCTTGGAAGAAAAGCTGTGACAAACCTAGACAGTGTATTAAAAACTAGAGACATTACTTTGCCTACAAAGGTCTGTATTGTCAAAGCTATGCTTTTTTCCAGTAGTCATGTACAGGTGAGAGAAATGGATCATAAAGAAGGTTGTGTGCCAAAGAACTGATGCTTTCAAATTCTGGTGCTGGAAAAGACTCTTGAGGGTCCCTTGGATAGCAAGGAGATCAAACTAGTCAATTCTAAAGGAAATCAACCCTGACTATTCACTGGAAGGCCTGATGCTGAGGCTGAAGCTCCAATACTTTGGCCACTTGATGTGAAGAGTCGACTCATCGGAAAAGACTCTCATGCTGGGAAAGACTGAGAGCAAGAGGATGTCAGAAGATGAGATGGTTGGATGGAATCACCAACACAATGGATATGAGTTTGAGCAAACTCCAGAAGATACTGAAGGATACGGAAGCTTGGCATGCTGCAGTTTATGGGGTCGCAAAGAGTCAGACATGACTAAGCAACTGAAAAATATTGTCAGAACTCATTCATCGAAACAAATGGTAAGATCCTGAACAAATAACTTGACTTTTCCAAGATTCACAGGTCTCTTTAGTTAGATACGTAAATACTATTCTTCAATAATATCAAAAGAAATTGTACAGACAGAGGTGTTCACGCTATGACTAAGTTGCTTCAGTCGTATCCAACTCTTGGCAAACCTCTGGACAGTAGCCTTCCAGGCTACTCTATCAAGAGATTCTCCAGCTAAGAATACTAGAGTGGGTTGCCATCCCCTCCTCCAGGGAACCTTCCTGACCCAGGGATTGAACCCACATCTCTTGCATCTCCTGCATTGGGAGATGGGTTTTTTTTTTTTTTTTTTTTTAATCACTAATGCTACCTGGGAAGCCCTGGCATAGGGCAGGAACAGAGACGCCTAACTAAGCCACTGTAAAGACCAGTCTGAAACCAACAAGGACCTATTATATTGCACAGGCAACTCTTCTCAATATTATATAACAAACCTAAATGGGAAAAGAAGTTGAAAAAGGACAGATATACGTGTGTGTGTGTGTATGTATATAGAGAGATGACTGAATCACTCTGCACAACAGGGTTAATCAACTATGCATGCATCCATTTACTTCAATAAAAAATAAAACATTTAAAAGAAGACTGTTGAAACTGCATGGTTTCCATTTGGTCAACTGTATAAAAAAGCAGGAAAGTTTATTATTGACACCTGGGTTTATGCTGACGCCAAAAGGGCACTGGCCTCAGTAGACACTGTGATGAGCTTCTAGCGACTGTGGACCCTCACTGCCTTCTTGCAACTTTAGATAAACTCCACCTACTCTTTTGTCCATTCCTGTTTGCTGAGTTGATGTGTCGCTAGGATGTTTAGGCAGACAGAGTCGTTAGCACACTGCCTTCTCTGAGCTGCAGACAGCATGTACTGAGCCACAGAAACTGGCCCTTGAGAAACATATTGAAACCTATAGATCTGGGCTCCCGAGGCTGATTGGCTGCCTTGGCAGGGCTGACACTCCAACTGTGGTCCCCAGCCCTGGGCTCTGCCATCCACCATGGTGTAGCCAAAGCCTGAGAAAACCTGAAGCCTCAAAGATTTTGGGTTTCCAAAGAAAGAGGAAAATCAGTAGGAGAAACAAAAGTTTTATGTTCTGACTTTTCCAAGATTCACAGGTCTCTTTAGTTAGATACGTAAATACTATTCTTCAATAATATCAAAAGAAATTGTACAGACAGAGGTGTTCACGCTATGACTAAGTTGCTTCAGTCGTATCCAACTCTTGGCAAACCTCTGGACAGTAGCCTTCCAGGCTACTCTATCAAGAGATTCTCCAGCTAAGAATACTAGAGTGGGTTGCCATCCCCTCCTCCAGGGAACCTTCCTGACCCAGGGATTGAACCCACATCTCTTGCATCTCCTGCATTGGGAGATGGGTTTTTTTTTTTTTTTTTTTAATCACTAATGCTACCTGGGAAGCCCTGGCATAGGGCAGGAACAGAGACGCCTAACTAAGCCACTGTAAAGACCAGTCTGAAACCAACAAGGACCTATTATATTGCACAGGCAACTCTTCTCAATATTATATAACAAACCTAAATGGGAAAAGAAGTTGAAAAAGGACAGATATACGTGTGTGTGTGTGTATGTATATAGAGAGATGACTGAATCACTCTGCACAACAGGGTTAATCAACTATGCATGCATCCATTTACTTCAATAAAAAATAAAACATTTAAAAGAAGACTGTTGAAACTGCATGGTTTCCATTTGGTCAACTGTATAAAAAAGCAGGAAAGTTTATTATTGACACCTGGGTTTATGCTGACGCCAAAAGGGCACTGGCCTCAGTAGACACTGTGATGAGCTTCTAGCGACTGTGGACCCTCACTGCCTTCTTGCAACTTTAGATAAACTCCACCTACTCTTTTGTCCATTCCTGTTTGCTGAGTTGATGTGTCGCTAGGATGTTTAGGCAGACAGAGTCGTTAGCACACTGCCTTCTCTGAGCTGCAGACAGCATGTACTGAGCCACAGAAACTGGCCCTTGAGAAACATATTGAAACCTATAGATCTGGGCTCCCGAGGCTGATTGGCTGCCTTGGCAGGGCTGACACTCCAACTGTGGTCCCCAGCCCTGGGCTCTGCCATCCACCATGGTGTAGCCAAAGCCTGAGAAAACCTGAAGCCTCAAAGATTTTTCCTGGGCTGACCCCTTTCCAAAGAAAGAGGAAAATCAGTAGGAGAAACAAAAGTTTTATGTTCTCTTGGAAATTGTCAAGCACAGAAGTTCTTCCGACTTATCCACCTGACAAGCACATGATTAATGGGACAAACAATAGTTCCTTTCTGATTCCCAGCACTGGCCTGGGTGACTTAAATCTTAGAGTAAACATTTTGATATTCTTCAGAGAATCTCACTTTGAAGCAGTCATTTGTTGGCAGAAAAGTTTTTTGGAAGACCTTTAGATACGGAAGTCAGATTAGGAAAAAAAAAACCAACAACCAACCAAAAGATATCTCTGCACCAGAATGCCTCTTTTACTAATACAAACTTCAGCTACCAACCAAAGCAGAGATGTATTTACTTCTGTATAACGTGTTTCCTGTACCTTAGATGTGAATAGTTATTCTTTTTTTAATTAATTAATTTTGCTTGGAGGATAATTATTTTTACAATATTGTGCCATACATCAACATGAATTGGCTACCCAGGTATACATATGTCCCCCGCTTCTGAGCCCCCTTCCCACCTCCTTCCCCACCCTATCCCTCTGGGTTATCCCAGAGCCACCAGTTTTGGATGTCCTGCTTCATGCAATGAACTTGCACTGGTCACCTATTTTACATATGGTAATGTACATGTTTTCATGCTATTCTCTCAAATCATCAATAATTATTCTTAATTGACAGAATATTCTAGATGTCCTTGGAATCTTCATTATATAATAGAAACAGGAATGGATTATTTTTCAAAATAAAGAATCTTTTCAAAATATATTTATTCGTGCTGATGCTAAGATAACAATGACCATGTTTTAAGAGGTGGAGTTGATTTTCTTCCTACTGAACTTGTCCAGGTCTTCATAAATTGCTTAAAGAGCAGATTATGCTGAAACTGCCAATTTCTAGGCTTGGGCCTTGAAAATCAGGTAGCTCCTACCTCCTGAGGTTTTAAATACTTGCTCTGAGAGAAGTTGGCCATAATATAAGAGATTAGAGAACCCTGAGACCACCACACTGTGAGGAAGATCAAGCTAGCAACACCCAGAGGCCCAGAGGAGAGCAAGGCGTCTGAGCCCCAAATGACCAACACTCAATGTTCTAGCCATGTCAACCCAGGAGCAAACATGTGTGGTGATGGTGCCATCCTGGAAGTGGATTTTGCAGCTCCAGGCACCTCAGTGAACACCTTGTGGAGCAGACAAATTGTTCCTGAATTTTCGAAATTCCTCACCTACACAACTGCAAGCAAAATCAATATTTGTTTTATACCCCTAAATTTTGGCACACTTTGTTACACATTGAAAGATAATAAAACAACTCCTTTTCTGCTTTCACAGCAAGAAAATAATATATGGATACACTTATCAATATGGGATTCCCAGGTGCCTCAGTGGATAAAGAATCCACCTGCAGTGCAGAATACCCTGGAGACACAAGTTCAATCCCTGGGTTGGGAAGATCCCCTGGAGGAGGGCAGGGCAACCCACTCCAGTATCTTGCCTGGAGAATCCCATGGACAGACGAGCCTGGTGGGCTACAGTCCTCAGGGCAACAGAGACTGAGACATGACTGAGGCAGCTGAGCACACAAACACCTATCAATATATATTGATTTTTCTTCCCCTTAAAGCAAGGCTCACCTAGATTCCTTCTTTTCTAAGATGGTTTGTTCGGCTCTACCTATAGATATGTTCTATTATCCAGCATTTTAGCATTTAAACTTATTTCTTTTCATGAAAAATATCCCTGTTATTATTAATAGTGTTACCTATGTAGAATAGTTAACTTATGTAGAATCTATGTGGATTAATATATACTTTGGTTTTATAACCAAATGTTTATTTATAACCAATGCTTTATAACATTATCCTCTGTCTCGATTATCAATCAAAAGTAAAGTAGAGGGAGTAACATGGAAATCTATACTATCATACGTGAAAAAGGTAACTATTGTCATTGTGCTGTGGGAATAGGGGATCCTGCAGGGGCGGGGTGCGACAGCCTGGAGGGGTGGGATCGGGGTGGACTGGGAGAGGGTGGAGGAGGGAGGGGGCCAGGGATATACTTATGACTAATCTGGGATTATACATATCTGTAAACAATAAAACTCTGCAAATGTAAAAAGTAAAATAAAAATTAAAAAAAAGTAAGAAGTAAAATAAAAATGATTATTAAAAAAACAGTAAAGTGGAGACTTGCCCATTATGTAGTATTTCTTAGCATTTGTAAACCACTGACTGAAGCACTCATTTGGAACAACAACGTTTAAATAATCATCCAGGCTTTCGAAAACTTTATCGTTTATGGTTAGAATTACACAGAAACCCTTTGAACTGAAACACTGAAAAGATTCAACAGCCATTTCTGCTAAATAATTTTAAAATATCCTCCTTTCCCCAGGTAGATTTATTATTAAAGGATAAATTGGTAGAATCTATATTGAATTAAGAGCTTTAATATTATTTAGGGCTCGTTTTCTGTATGAAGGCAACAAGGGGAAACATTTCATTGCAAAAGGTAATGATACGAGGCCAGCTGGACTCTATGCTGGTGAAGTTGGAGTCGGTACAATTTAAATACAATTTACTTGGCTCACGGACACACCATCCTGCCCAGCTTTTCATCTGAAGGAAATGAGCACATTTCACTGCTCTCTCATGCTCTTAATCTTTTCCTCATTAGCTTGTGAAGAAAGCTCCTCCGGGCCAGAGGTGGAGCGTTTTTTTTACTCTTTGAGATGTCAGCACCATTTTCATTCCCACTAGCCCTGAGCTTTTCCTTTTTTATCTTTAAGAAATCCTCATCATACTCATCTTCTCCTTCACATGGACCTGCATCAAAGGTTTGGGTCTTCGACACTCAAGGAAGCTTGTATTTCGTGGACTTAAGGGAGACGAGGAAGCAAGTGTGCTTAGGTGAGTGGCTGTAGATCTACAGCTTTCAGGCTCCTCAGTAGGCTTTGTGATCTGGTAAAACTATCCTCTGTAGACCTGGCTAACTACCCGAGTTTACAAGAAAAGTCCTTAATGATTGAGTTCATTTGATATGCAGGAGAAGAGGCTCGCCAACATTTGGGTCCTTTGGAAAAAGCAACAAGAGAGAAATGTGGTCGAGCCTCTGTGATGTGACGGGCGGAAAGCTCAGCTTTTCATGTTTGTAGCACACTGTAAAGAATAAGCAGAGATGTGGACAGATGTAGCGGCTGTCATGCAGAGCGAAGTTTAGTTAGAAAGAGAAAACCAAATACCCTATATTAACGCATCAATGTGGAATCTAGAGGATCTTATTTGCAAATGAGATAGACACAGGCTCAGAGAACCACTGGGGAAAGGGGTGTGGGGGGGAGGAATGAGGAGATTAGGATTCACATATATACACTATCAATACTGTGTATAGAACATAGAATATCTATAGAATAGATAACCAATGAGACCCTATTGTATACTACAGGGAACATTACACAATGCTCTGGGGTAACTTAAATGGGAAGGAAATTCAAGAAAGAGGGGATGTATGTGAACATAGAGCTGATTCACTTGCTGTACAGCAGAAACTAACACAACATGGTAAAGCAACTGTGTCTGTGCTGTGTGCTCAGTTGCTCAGGGTGACCTCATGGACTGTAGCTGCCAGGCTTCTCTGTCCATGGAATTTTCCAGGCAAGAATACAGGAGTGGGTGGCCATGTCCTACTCCAGAAGATCTTCCCAACCCAGAGATCGAACCCATGTCTCTTGGAGTGGCAGGTGATTCTTTACCACTAAGTCACCTGGTAAGCCCATAAAGCAACTATACTTCAATAGACATTAATTTAAAAAAAGAGGGGGCAACCAATTTATAGTCAAGGAAAAGACTGTGGAAAGCAGAGACTGTCAACTGGCTCAATGGATGCAGCCTCCAGCAGAGGCTGGAGTGGGCCTTTACCTAATAATAGAGACAGTACAGAAGGCACTCCAGGAGGGAAAGGAAATAAATATCATCTGAACTACTAAGACAACAAGCTATTTCCTGGCAAAATCTTTTATTGGTGTTCAGCGTGAGATGATGATTTCAGAAAAAACAAGCCAGGCGCTGACACAGTGCAGCATCCCCAGAAAGACAGGAAGTGGAGTGTCCCCAGGGGAGAGGCAAAGGTAGGCACAGGAAGGGAGCTGTGAGCATTAAGAAAAGCCAATAGGAATTTGCCATATGACTCAGGGAACTCAAACCTGGGCTTTGTAACCAACTAGAGGGGTGGGCAAGGATGAGAGGGAGCTTCAAGAAGGCGGGGGCATATGCACGCCTATGGCTAATTCATGTTGATGTACGACAGAAATGAAACCAATACTGTAAATCAATTATCCTTCAAATAAAGAAGCTATTGCTGTTCTTCAGTGGCTCAGTTGTGTCTGATTCTTTGCAACCCATGGACTGTAGCAGGCCAGGCTTCCCTGTTCTTCATTATCTCCCAGAGTTTGCTTAAACACGTGTCATTGAGTCGGTGATGTCATCCAACCATCTCATCCTCTTTCGCCCCCTTTCTCCTCCTGCCTTCAATCTTTCTTGGCCTCAGGGTCTTTTCCAGTGAGTTGGCTCTTTGCATCAGGTGGCTAAAGTATTGGAGCTTCAGCATCAGTCTTTCCAATGGATATTCAGGATTGATTTCCTTTAGGACTGATTGGTTTGATTTCCTTGCTATCCAAGGGACCCTCAAGAGTCTTCTCCAGCACCATAGTTCCAAAGCATCAATGGGTGCTCAGCCTTCGTTATGGTTCAACTGTCACATCCGTATATGACTACTGGAAAAACCATAGCTTTGACTCTACGGACCTTTGATAGCAAAGTGATGACTCTGCTTTTTAATATATTGTCAATTAAAAATAAACGAGTATTTTTTAAAAAGAGTCTTCTCACTGGTTTCAGCCACTGCTTAGACCTGCACAATACTCGAGTCCGACATTCCCAGGAGAGGAGTAACCTCGGGCTTATTTACTACAGCAGACCCAGCTGAGGGCCTTCCCTCCAGTCATGTCCCCTGCCCCGCCCCACGCTGGCACTCAGCCTCCAATCACATGGATGAGATGGATGAAACATGACTGATATAAGCTAATCATTGCGCCCCATTCCCGTTGCTTTAGGTGGTCATTTGACATTTCTGGCCCACGTGAATTCTGTTGAAGAATTTCATGGAAAGAAAAAAATTACCCCGCAATATGGAAGTGGAGGGGGGTCCCCAGGGAGAGGCAAAGGTAGGCACAGGAAGGGAGCTGTGAGCATTAAGAAAAGCCAATAGGAATTTGCCATATGACTCAGGGAACTCAAACCTGGGCTTTGTAACCAACTAGAGGGGTGGGCAAGGATGAGAGGGAGCTTCAAGAAGGCGGGGGCATATGCACGCCTATGGCTAATTCATGTTGATGTACGACAGAAATGAAACCAATACTGTAAATCAATTATCCTTCAAATAAAGAAGCTATTGCTGTTCTTCAGTGGCTCAGTTGTGTCTGATTCTTTGCAACCCATGGACTGTAGCAGGCCAGGCTTCCCTGTTCTTCATTATCTCCCAGAGTTTGCTTAAACACGTGTCATTGAGTCGGTGATGTCATCCAACCATCTCATCCTCTTTCGCCCCCTTTCTCCTCCTGCCTTCAATCTTTCTTGGCCTCAGGGTCTTTTCCAGTGAGTTGGCTCTTTGCATCAGGTGGCTAAAGTATTGGAGCTTCAGCATCAGTCTTTCCAATGGATATTCAGGATTGATTTCCTTTAGGACTGATTGGTTTGATTTCCTTGCTATCCAAGGGACCCTCAAGAGTCTTCTCCAGCACCATAGTTCCAAAGCATCAATGGGTGCTCAGCCTTCGTTATGGTTCAACTGTCACATCCGTATATGACTACTGGAAAAACCATAGCTTTGACTCTACGGACCTTTGATAGCAAAGTGATGACTCTGCTTTTTAATATATTGTCAATTAAAAATAAACGAGTATTTTTTAAAAAGAGTCTTCTCACTGGTTTCAGCCACTGCTTAGACCTGCACAATACTCGAGTCCGACATTCCCAGGAGAGGAGTAACCTCGGGCTTATTTACTACAGCAGACCCAGCTGAGGGCCTTCCCTCCAGTCATGTCCCCTGCCCCGCCCCACGCTGGCACTCAGCCCTCCAATCACATGGATGAGATGGATGAAACATGACTGATATAAGCTAATCATTGCGGCCCCATTCCCGTTGCTTTAGGTGGTCATTTGACATTTCTGGCCAATGATATGTCACGTGAATTCTGTTGAAGAATTTCATGGAAAGATTTACTATGCCAATAAAAAATGACAGATGGAGGAAAACATCACCTTTCCTACTGGTGGCTGTTGTCGCATCTGGGTATGATGCTTGGAACAGGAGGACAGTGCCACACACTGCTGACTGAAGGGAACAGATCCAGCAGGATGTACCGAAGGCTCTGAACTCACATACCGTGGACTCACCCCAGCCCGAGATTTCTACTTATGGGTTATTTAACCTTTTTGTGTCACGTTTTTTAGTCTCTTGCTGCTGAAAGCATTCTATACAGTACACAGATCAAGCACTGAATCATGGTATTTGATGCTAAATAAACTAGGAACAGAAAATAAGTATTTAGTTACATAATGAATGTTGTCAGTCACTCAGTCATGTCTGACTCCTTGCGACCCCATGGACTGAAACCCACCAGACTGTTCTGTCCATTGAACTCTCCAGGCAAGAATACTGGAGTGGGTAGCTGTTCCCTTCTCCAGGGATCTTCCTGACCCAGGGATCAAATTCGGGTCTCCTGCATGGCAGGTGGATTCTTTACAGTTGGAGTCACCAGGGAAGCCCATTTGGCTACACAGTCTATGCTATATGAATTAAAATTAAAACCTGAAGGAAAGATAAGGGCACTTTAAGACTGTTCCAGGAATTCGGGCTAAGACTACTCCCAAACCATGAGTTGCACTTTAAAGGGTACAGATCTTGTGCTTTTCCTCACAGGTGACCTCACACAGGGCGAAAAGGACCAACATGTTAACCCACGGAGTCCATCACATACCAGGACCATGAATACTGGGATGCCAGAATTCACTGGTCACACATCTTAGAGGCCCTACAGGCTCTGTATGGGCTTTTCCTTCAGCTCAGAATTCTAGAAGAGGGGTGACCAGACTGCAACATTGGTACCAGGCTTGTAAGCAGGGCATTCAAGAGATGCCTGGAACTTCAATATATGTATATAAACTGGTCCCATGCAGGTGCATGCGGCTCTTCACCATGCTGGAGGGGCTGTGATAGAGACAAAAAAGGGGCTTACTCGGGTTCTCCTTCCCCAGACCCAGCAGGTCTGTCATGACACATAACTGAGCATAGTTTCTGTAAGACTGTATAGAAATGATGGGCCTGTAAACACAGCCTCACTGAATTTTCGCAACAGTCCAAGGGAAGGAAGGGGGAGGCATTTTATTCACAGTTCATAAATGAGGAAACAGCAAAGGCTCACAGAGGTAGACCCACCTAAGATTAAATGGTAAGCGTTAGATTCTAGATTTACATCCAGGACTTTCAAAGATCACAGTGTTTCCTGCATATGTACCCTCAGATTTTTCTGTAATGTTGATTTAATTTCTCTACAAAACTGAAAGACATGGATTATTTTAAATTAGCCTTTTTATCTGTGCAGTCTCAACCATCCTGTATCTCAAAAACTCCCAGCAATGCTTATTCCAAGTGAGTAAAATGCAAATAAATGAAATTCAATCAATTTTCTTATAATTGAATCACTGTTAAATTGGCTTGTCTATTAAAACTCAAAAACACTCCTAGTAAACCCTATACTGGCATAAAGTAAATAAAGTGGGACAGGAGGCTTGTTCTTTTCACATGGTTTCTGGCATTTGTATAAAATGTTCTCTGAAGTTTTTGGAAATGGGTCACGGGTCTCCTGCATGGCAGGTGGATTCTTTACAGTTGGAGTCACCAGGGAAGCCCATTTGGCTACACAGTCTATGCTATATGAATTAAAATTAAAACCTGAAGGAAAGATAAGGGCACTTTAAGACTGTTCCAGGAATTCGGGCTAAGACTACTCCCAAACCATGAGTTGCACTTTAAAGGGTACAGATCTTGTGCTTTTCCTCACAGGTGACCTCACACAGGGCGAAAAGGACCAACATGTTAACCCACGGAGTCCATCACATACCAGGACCATGAATACTGGGATGCCAGAATTCACTGGTCACACATCTTAGAGGCCCTACAGGCTCTGTATGGGCTTTTCCTTCAGCTCAGAATTCTAGAAGAGGGGTGACCAGACTGCAACATTGGTACCAGGCTTGTAAGCAGGGCATTCAAGAGATGCCTGGAACTTCAATATATGTATATAAACTGGTCCCATGCAGGTGCATGCGGCTCTTCACCATGCTGGAGGGGCTGTGATAGAGACAAAAAAGGGGCTTACTCGGGTTCTCCTTCCCCAGACCCAGCAGGTCTGTCATGACACATAACTGAGCATAGTTTCTGTAAGACTGTATAGAAATGATGGGCCTGTAAACACAGCCTCACTGAATTTTCGCAACAGTCCAAGGGAAGGAAGGGGGAGGCATTTTATTCACAGTTCATAAATGAGGAAACAGCAAAGGCTCACAGAGGTAGACCCACCTAAGATTAAATGGTAAGCGTTAGATTCTAGATTTACATCCAGGACTTTCAAAGATCACAGTGTTTCCTGCATATGTACCCTCAGATTTTTCTGTAATGTTGATTTAATTTCTCTACAAAACTGAAAGACATGGATTATTTTAAATTAGCCTTTTTATCTGTGCAGTCTCAACCATCCTGTATCTCAAAAACTCCCAGCAATGCTTATTCCAAGTGAGTAAAATGCAAATAAATGAAATTCAATCAATTTTCTTATAATTGAATCACTGTTAAATTGGCTTGTCTATTAAAACTCAAAAACACTCCTAGTAAACCCTATACTGGCATAAAGTAAATAAAGTGGGACAGGGAGGCTTGTTCTTTTCACATGGTCTTACAGGATAGAGATGATCCACTGTCATTTGTATAAAATGTTCTCTGAAGTTTTTTGGAAATGGGTCACTTCTATTCTTTTTCCTTTGTTGTGCAAAATATGTAAGTTTTAGTTTTCATAAAGTTATCTGAACTGGCTGCTTACATAGCCCCAATCTGTCACTTTGATTTTAAATTCTCCCATTCACTATTTGTTACTGATTTCTGCAAAAAGTTACAAGGTGATTTGCATTTGGGCAGGGGGTAAATTTCAGTTTTCTCTTATCTTCTAGCTGAACCAACTGTATTCAGCTCTGGGGGAGGGTGATGTGTAGACCTTTGCAGTGTTGCTTTCATCTTTACTAGGATAATTCAGGAAGGTGGGATGTAATGTCCACATGTGTACAACCCACTCACGGGCTTCCCAAGTGGCTCAGCATGTGCAATCCACACCCGGATCACCATTATCAGGCTGCCCAGGTGGCTCAGTGGTAAAGAACCCGACTGCCAATGCAAGAGCTGCAGGTTTAATCCCTGGGTTGCGACGATCCCTTGGAGAAGGAAATGGCTACCCACTCCAGTATTCTTGTCTGGAAAATCCCACAGACAGAGGAACCTGGCAGGCTACAGTCCATGGGGTGGCAAAGGGTCGGCCACGACTCAGCAAATAAACAACAACATGATCCACAACCTGCTCATACTCCCAGAGACCCCTGCGTTATTTCTCCCAGAATACTGAATACCTATAGAAAGCACTTTGATTTTTTTTTTTTCACCCTGTTGGGACACCACCAAATATTTTGAAGAAAAATTCAAACCTGAGTATTAATAGGCAAGCTGACATCAGTTCCTGAGAAACAGAAAGCAAATTCTGGAAAGTACACCCAGAAAAGAGTCTTTTCAAAAGATGAAGAAAATGATTGTGGAGGAAAAAAAAAAGATGAAGAAACTGTTATAAAATACAGATTACATACCTGTAACAGTCAAGCCTTAAATTGAAAAAAAAATAAAAGCAGGTTGTGAGTTCCGCCATCATTTCTACAGACTCAGCCTGATGCAGCCAGGTTGCTGTGTCTGGTATCCAACAACATCTTCCCATACGGGTGCTACCGGGATTATGAGCACAGTCACATGACTCTTACTCCTGAGATTCAATGTGGTGACATTACTGTGGTAGGAAGTATCAGGTGGGCTTTAAACAAAATGGCACGGGTAGCTTCAACTCAAGACAGTTCAAAATCTGAATGTCCAAATGATGCCCCCATGGTTGGATGAACTATTCACCTAAAGAAATACAGTTGATGTGAATTTCTATTTTTTTGCCATTTCAGAAATATTTGACAGAATTGCATATGACACTGTAAACATTTGAAAGGACCATGGAATGTAGAGGTTTCTTGTGTTCAGCTGATTGTGCCTCCGGTGATGAGGCACATTTTCATTCTCTGGCTGGTCTCCAGAGACTTTCGCTTAATCCCATATTCAAGAGGCCACTGCTCGGGGTGAGGCTGGCACCCCTGGGTACATGTTCACCCAACAATGCACACACCATTTGAAATAGATTGCCGGAAGCGCAGGGAAGGAGGAGAAGAGGCCAGATCAGCTGGGCTATTTGTCATTTCAAGGATTTCAAGTGTTGCACTCCACCTCCTTAGCAGGACACATGGGGTACGTGTCCCCTGGCAAAATGTTTAGTTTGGGTGAACACAAATAAGGGCTGTAATGTATTAACCCAAGGGGAAAGACAAGATCTACCAGCTGAAGCTTTTCTTCCTGAGTTTAAGAGACAGAAAACTCTTCAGTAAACATCTTAATATTTCAATCTTAAGGCTGAAGAATTCCATGGAATTGGAATTAAAAGATATGGTTCATTCACGTTGATGTATTGCAGAAACCATCATAATATTGTAATTATTCTCCAATTAAAAATAAAATAAAAAAGACACACATATTGAAAAGATTTGCTGGTGACATATATTCCATAGCCAAATAGGAGCCAAATGTATATTCTACATTTGTTCTAACTTTGGTCTGTTTTCAAAGGAAGACAAAGGTCTTTGACATCACCAATTCTGGAAAACCAAAAATTTTAAGTCTTATTTTTAATCATTCTGGGATCTTTCATACCCATTGTGTGAAAATACACCTGCTCTGAAAATACTAATGTAACGAAAGAGGGTTTGCAATCAAAGACAAATGGCAGCTACTTTTTGCCTTCCAAGGGAGAGGCTGAATGCCATCTCTAGGGAAACTCATTCTTTAGAAAAATTCCCTGGTGCCTTAAAAACCAATTTTGGTTATGAGCATGAGATTCCTGGGATAGTTTAGTTGGCAGAGTAAGCAGAAAAGGAAGGGTGAATTTTTCTGTATAATGAAATAAGAGGAATTATGGAGCTGTTCATTAATTATTTTTGAGAGGTTAAATAACTCTAAGAAAAGTAAAGGGGAAATGGTCTGAAAAGGGAGGGGCCGGGCTCAGGTTTATATATGAATATAGTGATCGGTTAGAACCTAAGGAAAGATACAACCTGTAAGAAATTCCCCTTTTAGGAAGTGGCTGACAAACATTTAGAACTACAATCACTACATTCAGTATAAGTTGTTGCCAGTTCTGGGATATGCTGAATCCCATTCTCTGAACTTCCCAAATCAACACAGGTTGGTTAGATCTGATGGCGTGGCATGAGAAAGGCAAAAGGTTTTGTCCTGATTACACTGGGGAGTGTGTGAGTCTAAGAGATACAATATGGAGTAGGAGAAACTGACACGACACTATAAATCAACCATAGCTCAAGAAAATGGAAAAAAGGAAAAGAGCCTGTTGTAAGACTACTCTTACTTATTTGCATGCTTTGAATATTAATTGCTAGGCATTAATGAGCAAAGTAAAGGGAAGGCCCAAATTTGAATCCTCATTCTTCTACTTAAAAGTTATAGGATCTAGGCCAACTGCTTTCCCCTTGGTGTGTCTATCTCCTCATGTTCAAGACAGAAGCAATAATACTGAATGCTAAGGGTTACTATAAAAATGAGAAGAAATGCTGACTATTATGTTTTCAGTAAATGCTGAATCTAAATCCACAACTTTCAAGCCACAGCAAAATAAAAATCATACAATTTCAGTAAACCTGAGGCAATGTCTATATTCTACATTTGTTCTAACTTTGGTCTGTTTTCAAAGGAAGACAAAGGTCTTTGACATCACCAATTCTGGAAAACCAAAAATTTTAAGTCTTATTTTTAATCATTCTGGGATCTTTCATACCCATTGTGTGAAAATACACCTGCTCTGAAAATACTAATGTAACGAAAGAGGGTTTGCAATCAAAGACAAATGGCAGCTACTTTTTGCCTTCCAAGGGAGAGGCTGAATGCCATCTCTAGGGAAACTCATTCTTTAGAAAAATTCCCTGGTGCCTTAAAAACCAATTTTGGTTATGAGCATGAGATTCCTGGGATAGTTTAGTTGGCAGAGTAAGCAGAAAAGGAAGGGTGAATTTTTCTGTATAATGAAATAAGAGGAATTATGGAGCTGTTCATTAATTATTTTTGAGAGGTTAAATAACTCTAAGAAAAGTAAAGGGGAAATGGTCTGAAAAGGGAGGGGCCGGGCTCAGGTTTATATATGAATATAGTGATCGGTTAGAACCTAAGGAAAGATACAACCTGTAAGAAATTCCCCTTTTAGGAAGTGGCTGACAAACATTTAGAACTACAATCACTACATTCAGTATAAGTTGTTGCCAGTTCTGGGATATGCTGAATCCCATTCTCTGAACTTCCCAAATCAACACAGGTTGGTTAGATCTGATGGCGTGGCATGAGAAAGGCAAAAGGTTTTGTCCTGATTACACTGGGGAGTGTGTGAGTCTAAGAGATACAATATGGAGTAGGAGAAACTGACACGACACTATAAATCAACCATAGCTCAAGAAAATGGAAAAAAGGAAAAGAGCCTGTTGTAAGACTACTCTTACTTATTTGCATGCTTTGAATATTAATTGCTAGGCATTAATGAGCAAAGTAAAGGGAAGGCCCAAATTTGAATCCTCATTCTTCTACTTAAAAGTTATAGGATCTAGGCCAACTGCTTTCCCCTTGGTGTGTCTATCTCCTCATGTTCAAGACAGAAGCAATAATACTGAATGCTAAGGGTTACTATAAAAATGAGAAGAAATGCTGACTATTATGTTTTCAGTAAATGCTGAATCTAAATCCACAACTTTCAAGCCACAGCAAAATAAAAATCATACAATTTCAGTAAACCTGGCAGGATCCCACTATCCCCCAAATGTCTAATTATTCACATACCACCTACACCTCATTATTTAAGGAAGTGCCATAACTAGCTGATGATATTTTACGTAAAATTTCATGTAAATCTAGTTGTCTTTCTTCATTAATGATGTCTTATTATATATTCAAATTATTTGAACTTTGTATGTATATTTGGTTATTAAAAAGATAATAAAGTCAGGCTTCCCTGGTGGTCCAGTGTGTAAGGACACCGCCTTGCAGTGCAAGGGGCGCCGAT
Organism: Tragulus kanchil; assembly: GCA_022376925.1. NCBI lineage: Eukaryota > Metazoa > Chordata > Mammalia > Artiodactyla > Tragulidae > Tragulus > Tragulus kanchil. Next base: position 122,126,810 of record JAIOJX010000003.1, on the reverse strand, counting down.
TTGATCCCTGGCCTGGGAAGATCCCACATGCCACAAAGATTCAACTACCGAGCCAGAGCTCTGGAGCACATGTGCCCAGAGCCAGTGCTCTGCAACAACAGAGGCCACTGCAATGGGAGGCCCACACAGGCCAAAGAAGAAAGACAGATGGAAATAGGCACATTTCTGAAAGACCAATAGAAGTGGCCAAAAAAGAAACCCTTAAAAAAAAAAAAAAGATAATAAAGCCATTTCAACAAAGATTAACTAAACAGGTAACACAGGGAGCCAAGTGATGCTCTAGGTTCTGTGATGACCTAGACGGGGGGGATAGGGGAGAAGAGGAAGAGTCAAGAGGTTCCAGCTGGTTCTCACTGGTGTATGGCAGAAACCAACAAACATTGTAAAGCAATTTTTCTCCAAATAAAAAATTGATAGAAAAAAGATTAAGTAGGTCTCATTATACTTTGTAAATATGATGGCTTTCAGAAAATCACCATGTTCAGTATATATCTTCAAGTATTGTTAATGATTATTTCTAATAAAGACTTACATTTTGTAGTGGTTTCTGTTTCATGTGTATGATCTCATTTGGTCTTGATGTCTCTGATTTTAAAAAAAAATTATTTTTCTTTTCCCCATCATGTCTCTTTTGCTTTTATATTTATTTTCATCCATCTTTTATTTTTGGCATATGCTACTAAGTCATAAGAATGGGCTTGAATCTAAAATTTCCCCCCCATCTCCTCATGTTCAAGACAGAAGCAATAATACTGAATGCTAAGGGTTACTATAAAAATGAGAAGAAATGCTGACTATTATGTTTTCAGTAAATGCTGAATCTAAATCCACAACTTTCAAGCCACAGCAAAATAAAAATCATACAATTTCAGTAAACCTGGCAGGATCCCACTATCCCCCAAATGTCTAATTATTCACATACCACCTACACCTCATTATTTAAGGAAGTGCCATAACTAGCTGATGATATTTTACGTAAAATTTCATGTAAATCTAGTTGTCTTTCTTCATTAATGATGTCTTATTATATATTCAAATTATTTGAACTTTGTATGTATATTTGGTTATTAAAAAGATAATAAAGTCAGGCTTCCCTGGTGGTCCAGTGTGTAAGGACACCGCCTTGCAGTGCAAGGGGCGCCGATTTGATCCCTGGCCTGGGAAGATCCCACATGCCACAAAGATTCAACTACCGAGCCAGAGCTCTGGAGCACATGTGCCCAGAGCCAGTGCTCTGCAACAACAGAGGCCACTGCAATGGGAGGCCCACACAGGCCAAAGAAGAAAGACAGATGGAAATAGGCACATTTCTGAAAGACCAATAGAAGTGGCCAAAAAAGAAACCCTTAAAAAAAAAAAAAAGATAATAAAGCCATTTCAACAAAGATTAACTAAACAGGTAACACAGGGAGCCAAGTGATGCTCTAGGTTCTGTGATGACCTAGACGGGTGGGATAGGGGAGAAGAGGAAGAGTCAAGAGGTTCCAGCTGGTTCTCACTGGTGTATGGCAGAAACCAACAAACATTGTAAAGCAATTTTTCTCCAAATAAAAAATTGATAGAAAAAAGATTAAGTAGGTCTCATTATACTTTGTAAATATGATGGCTTTCAGAAAATCACCATGTTCAGTATATATCTTCAAGTATTGTTAATGATTATTTCTAATAAAGACTTACATTTTGTAGTGGTTTCTGTTTCATGTGTATGATCTCATTTGGTCTTGATGTCTCTGATTTTAAAAAAAAATTATTTTTCTTTTCCCCATCATGTCTCTTTTGCTTTTATATTTATTTTCATCCATCTTTTATTCTTTGGCATGTGTGACCCTCCCATTGTAATGGCCTCTCTCACTGCAGAGCACTGGCGCTGGGCACATCCACTCCAGAGCACTGGCTCCTAATTGGACACACCAGTCCAGCCGCACTGTGGCATGTGGGATCTTCCTGGGCCGGGGTTTGAACTGGTGCCCTCTGCACTGCAAGGTGGACTCTTCAACCACTGGACCACCAGAGTTTAGAGGGTAATTACTTTATATAATTGTGTTGGTTTCTGCCATACATCAACATGAATCAGCCATAGCTGTACATATGTCCTCTCTTGAACTTCCCTCCCACTTCCCGTCCCATCTCAGCCCTCTAGGTTATCACAGAGCACAGATTTGAACTCACTGTATAATCATAGCAAATTCCCACTGGATGCTTCTGATTTTTGTTGTTATTGTTAAAATCAAATTTTCTGTGTTCAAAACATTAAATTCTAGTAGTCTGATCCAACTGTCTAATTGCCTCTTGAAGGTAAGCACCATTTCATTACTGCACCACTGAAGAAATTTTTTCACAGTTCAACCAAAGTTTCAAATTCATACACTCACCTATGGGAATGTCCCTCATTGGCTATTTGTTTGGCAAACTGTACTGACATCTTACCAGTACAGACTTTGTTTTTTAAAATCCATTCAGTTCAATTTTGTTTAGGAGATTAAGCATCTCTTTGGAGAGCAAAACACCTAGATCAAAACTGACACTGCATTAAATTTACAGGGCGATGCTTTCTGGTTTGGTAGTTATGCTTTAATAATATTTTGTGGCAGTAACAACATACTACTATCAGACATTTTTGTCCTCTTTAGAAATCTAAAAAGGAAGGAAGAAAGGAAACTCAAGAAATATAAAAAAAGCCTTCTTGTAACAGGATCAAAGAATTCAACTATTGATTCTAATTCAATTTTGTCTTTTCCATCTATCTATTTTTATGAAGAAGTCGACTGTTTTGAGTGTTCCTAGTCCTGTGCCCCAACTATAGGTCCTATGCACTGTTTTGTAAAAGGAGAATCTAAAAAGGAGCAGTTACAGTGAGCCTTAGAGTGCTCAATCTAATATATGTAGATTGACAGGCCACTTAATGATTCTGGAATATCTATCCAGTTGTTAGTTTTTTAAGTCCCTCTGCCCCTCGATCATTTTACTGAAGTAACATTAGGGCATGATCTGAAACTCAGATTTTTTTTATAATCTGTGAGAAAACAAGCAAGTTACAACTATTACATAGTATATTACTTTGAACTCTTTAAAAATGATCAATTTTCCATTTCTTCTATGCACAGAAGACTCTTATACATGATTACTTCTCCAACTTTGACTGCTTCTTTCTTTCTCAACCTCAACTTAACCATGTCCCTATAATAACAATAACGAAGTGATGATAAGATCCCATGGACGACACAAATATTTTGTGAAAATTAATCTGGAGAAAATAAGGGAAATAAAGAGAGATGAGGATAATTTTTTTATGAGATACAGCTTCAACCATTTACTCCTAAAAGCGGTTTCTGATGACTGAACAAAGTCATGCCAGTCACACTCTATGAAACATTATTTTCTCTTATTAAAAGTGAAAAATTGTTTTAAAGTCCTGTCTAAAGATATTCTATTCTCTTTAGGTCTCAAATGAATACTGTATGTATATTAGTGCCATGTCCCCAGACTCACTTCAAACCCTCTCTGAGTAGGGTCTTAACATCCCTTAGCTGTCTGGTAAAAACCACATTTTGGGGATCAATCCAACTCTCTACCTTTTCATTTGACTGATGACTGAAGATGCAATCAGATACTCAAATGCACACATTTCCCAAATAAGATTATACATTTTACAAGCTCACAACCACAAAGTCATGATATCCAACCCAAATCAGCTGTCAGAGGCTTGGAAATTTTTCTGGATTTCCTTATTCAGTTCTTTTTCCTGCATTCACCATAGGCATTTCATACCTTCTCCTTTACCTCATCCTATTTCTAAATTCCAGCTATATGAATTTATTGTGATTTTTTATTGTGATTTTTTGATACACCTCTCTTAGATGGTTATAATACAAAAAACGTAAATGTAAGATAGGAAAAGAAAGATTAAACAGATATTAAAATCCTCTTTGGGGGAGGCTATCCCATTGAGAAGAGCACTATTAGACACAAACTGCAACAAAATAAAGCCTAATCTACTTAAGCATCAGGAAATCCAATAGTATAGTTCCTTTTTCAATCTAGGAAGAAGTTTAAAATAAATTATTTCAAGAATGATGAATTAGGGCTTCCCTGGTGGTCCAGTGGGTAAAGAGTCTGCCTTGCATTGCAAGGGGTGCCGGTTCGATCCCTGGCCCAGGGAGATCCCACATGCCATGGAGCGGCTGGACTGGTGTGTCCAATTATGAGTCAGCGCTCTGGAGTGCTTGCACCCAGAGTCCGTGCTCTTCAATGAGAGAGGCCACTGCAATGGGAGGCCCACACAGGCTGAAGAATAAAGATGGATAAATAAAACCAATCAAAGGGGTCAAAAATTAAAAGAAAAAAAGAACGATGAATTAAATAAATCAGGAGAACACAGCCTGGCGCTTAAAGCATCAGTGCTTTTCACATGTTAGTGACTTTAAAATGAATTATTTTATGGGAAGCAATTTCTTATCTCAATACTCTCTGCCCATCTTGGCACATGAAGAGTTAATATCAAAAAAGATCATGCCTACTTGAGAATAAAATAATGATAGTTGTTTTAAATTATATTTAGAACTCTCTTATAGCTACGATCTGCCCAAAGTTTGACAATTAACATTGAACCCAGTAAATTTATTTCTCAGCAGCATCTGAGATAGCACTGTTCTTTGGCTCCTGTGGGCCTCCCATCGCGGTGTCTCACATCTGCTTTAAGAGCATCATACTTAACCCCTGTAATTGCCATCTTAGAAGTCTTACATCTTCATAAGAAGTCTTAATATTTGAACAAGGGGTCTTACGTTTTTATTTTTCACCGAGACCACTCACAAATTATGCAGTGAGTCCTAACTGGGATAAATATAATAAACCTGTTTCTTTATCTGTCCAATAGGGAGCATAAAATTTTGATCATGTTTCCAGGGATAAAGGTCCTAAACAGCCTACTGACTACCAAGTAAACATGAAATTCCTTAGCCTGCCATTCAATACCTTGTAAGAAATTGTTCCAGTGTGTGATCCCACATTTAATTTACCTGATCTCATTCATTCTTTCATTCATGCATTTGTTTAATGAAGATTTATTTCTAGTCCTCTAGCAACTGTGATGAAAATAAGTATGAACATGTCCTAACTCACCCTGTGTTAGAGGTAAACTACATTTCTTGTAAATTCCCAAACAGCCCTTATTTTTTGCAATCCTTGCGCTTGCGGGCTCTTCCTGCATGCTCTCAGAATCACTGCCTATCCTTACCCTGCTTTGTTTCCTGTTGTTGTTATTTAGTTGCTAAGTCCTGTCTGACTCTTTTTTTTTTTTTTTTTTTTAAAGATTTATTTATTTTATTTATTTATTTTGGGCGGAGGTCGGGTTGGGGAGGGAGGAGGGCGGGTGGGCCACTTCTGTTGGTCTTTCATTTGTCTATTTCCATCCGTCTTTGTTCTTTGGCTCCTGTGGGCCTCCCATCGCGGTGGCCTCTGTTGTCGCAGAGCACTGGCCCTGGGCGCATGCACTCCAGAGTTCCGGCTCGGTGATTGGACACATCAGTCCAGCCGCTCCGCGGCACGTGGGATCTTCCCAGGCCAGGGATTGAACCGGCGGCCCTTGCACTGCAAGGCGGTGTCTTTATCCACTGGACCACCAGGGGAAGCCCCTGTCTGACTCTTTGCAGTCCCATGGACTGTAGCCCGCTAGGCTCCTCTATCCATGAGATTTCCCAGGAAAGAACACTGGAGTGGGTTGCCACTTCCTTCTTCATGGGATCTTCCCAACCCAGATATTGAACTATGTCTCCTGTACTGGCAGGTAGGATTCTTTACCACTGAGCCACCTGGGGCTTTCTAGGTAGAGCAAGTGATGAAAACAAACAAAACCAAAAAAAAAAACCTGCCTGTCAATGCAGGAGATGAGGAAATTTGGTCTGACCCCCTGCAGGAAGATCCCTTGGAGAAAGGCATAGAAACCGACTCCAGTATTCTTGTCTGGAGAATCCCATGGGCAGAGGATCCTGGCAGGCTACAGTCCATAGAGTCACCAAGAGTCAGACACGACTGAAGCAGCTTAGCACACACCTGGGAAGGCCTTATTCCCCGTTACCTGAAAAAAATTGATCAGGCTTTCTTGTATTCCTTGGTAGGATGGGCCAATGGTAGACACTGATGAAAGTTGGTAGAACAAAAGAGAGGGGTAGCCAGACTACCCACAGTCCCTGTTAGACTAGTCTCTGTCTAACCCCACCGCCCAACAGGCTCCTGTGCCAGCTCTACAGGGTAATCCCCATGTGTCACCCCTGCCTTAAGTGGCCCAGCTCCTGCAGGTCGGCCTCTGCCCACTGGTCCTGGTTTCTGGGCTCCAGGAAACATGACTATCCTCCCAGTGCTGGTGGTGGCAGTGCCTTTCTGCTCTCGTGCACCAAGGAGCCCCACTACCCACTGCCAGGCTCCCTTGGTCTTCCAACCCTGTGTCACCATCACCGTTTCTCTTTTTCTAATTGGATTCTGTTCTTTTTTATTGTTTTCAAAATTTTTAATCTGAAATTATATTTGCTTTCTGTGTAACTTGGCCTCTGTTGTCAGAGCACTGGCCCTGGGCGCATGCACTCCAGAGTTCCGGCTCGGTGATTGGACACATCAGTCCAGCCGCTCCGCGGCACGTGGGATCTTCCCAGGCCAGGGATTGAACCGGCGGCCCTTGCACTGCAAGGCGGTGTCTTTATCCACTGGACCACCAGGGGAAGCCCCTGTCTGACTCTTTGCAGTCCCATGGACTGTAGCCCGCTAGGCTCCTCTATCCATGAGATTTCCCAGGAAAGAACACTGGAGTGGGTTGCCACTTCCTTCTTCATGGGATCTTCCCAACCCAGATATTGAACTATGTCTCCTGTACTGGCAGGTAGGATTCTTTACCACTGAGCCACCTGGGGCTTTCTAGGTAGAGCAAGTGATGAAAACAAACAAAACAAAACAAAACCAAAAAAAAAAACCTGCCTGTCAATGCAGGAGATGAGGAAATTTGGTCTGACCCCCTGCAGGAAGATCCCTTGGAGAAAGGCATAGAAACCGACTCCAGTATTCTTGTCTGGAGAATCCCATGGGCAGAGGATCCTGGCAGGCTACAGTCCATAGAGTCACCAAGAGTCAGACACGACTGAAGCAGCTTAGCACACACCTGGGAAGGCCTTATTCCCCGTTACCTGAAAAAAATTGATCAGGCTTTCTTGTATTCCTTGGTAGGATGGGCCAATGGTAGACACTGATGAAAGTTGGTAGAACAAAAGAGAGGCGTAGCCAGACTACCCACAGTCCCTGTTAGACTAGTCTCTGTCTAACCCCACCGCCCAACAGGCTCCTGTGCCAGCTCTACAGGGTAATCCCCATGTGTCACCCCTGCCTTAAGTGGCCCAGCTCCTGCAGGTCGGCCTCTGCCCACTGGTCCTGGTTTCTGGGCTCCAGGAAACATGACTATCCTCCCAGTGCTGGTGGTGGCAGTGCCTTTCTGCTCTCGTGCACCAAGGAGCCCCACTACCCACTGCCAGGCTCCCTTGGTCTTCCAACCCTGTGTCACCATCACCGTTTCTCTTTTTCTAATTGGATTCTGTTCTTTTTTATTGTTTTCAAAATTTTTTTAATCTGAAATTATATTTGCTTTCTGTGTAACTTGCTCCTTGGAAGAGAAGTTACGGCAAATCTAGACAGTGTATTGAAAATCAGAGACATCCCTTTGCCCACAATGGTCAGTGTCCTAAGAGTCAAAGCTGTGATTTTCCAATAGTCATGTATGGAAGTGACAGGTGGATGATAAAGGAGGCTGAGGGTTGAAGAATTGATGCTTTTGAACTCTGGGGCTAGAGGAGACTCACGGAAGTCTCTTGGATTGTGATGAGATCAAACCAGTCAGTCCTAAAGGAAGTCAACCCTGAATGTTCATTGAAAAGATCGATGTGGAAGCTGAGGCTCCAATAGTTTGGCCACCTGATGCAAAGAGCCAACTCACTGGTAAAGACCCCAATGCTGGGAAGACTGAGGGCAGGAGAAGGGGGTGACAAAGGATGAGATGGTTGGATGGCATCACTGACTCAATGGACATGAGTTTTAGCAAACTCCAGGAGATGGTGAAGGACAGGGAAGCCTGGTGTACTGTAGTGGAGTTTCAAAGAGTCAGACTTAATTGAGTGACTGAACAAGAACAACCTAACCTTCCATCACTGAGGTAAGCCAATCTTTCACTCAGCCTTCCGGGCACAAGGTGAATCCACCTTTTGTATGAATAGTTCTTTTGTAATACTTAAAACATTTGCACTTATTTGATAACTGCTTATGCAGATGTATCCACTGTCCTTTAGCCCAGGAACATATCCTAGAGTAAATGAGATTTATCCTAAGATAATGATGCTCCCCTACCAAGTCCTCAATAAATTCCTTGTAATTTTTTAAATATAGAGGTGAATCTTAGATATCAGTAATTTATAGTTCTTTATGTAGAAACCAATATTTCCATGGAAATATCTGCCTTGCTCATAGGAGTAAGTGCTAGCAAATCGGCTGCCAGGACAAAATGAACTGTGAATTATTCATATGAAAGTGAAACATTGCTTGAAGACACACAAATAATGCACAGCATTAACCTAGTAATAGAAGTACTGGGGTGGGAAGGGTCCATATTTTATGATTCCAAAACTCTGTCAATTATAAACATCTTCACAAACTTTTTTAATTGGATTCTGTTCTTTTTATTGTTTTCATATTTTTTTAATCTGAAATTATATTTGCTTTCTGTGTAACTTGCTCCTTGGAAGAGAAGTTACGGCAAATCTAGACAGTGTATTGAAAATCAGAGACATCCCTTTGCCCACAATGGTCAGTGTCCTAAGAGTCAAAGCTGTGATTTTCCAATAGTCATGTATGGAAGTGACAGGTGGATGATAAAGGAGGCTGAGGGTTGAAGAATTGATGCTTTTGAACTCTGGGGCTAGAGGAGACTCACGGAAGTCTCTTGGATTGTGATGAGATCAAACCAGTCAGTCCTAAAGGAAGTCAACCCTGAATGTTCATTGAAAAGATCGATGTGGAAGCTGAGGCTCCAATAGTTTGGCCACCTGATGCAAAGAGCCAACTCACTGGTAAAGACCCCAATGCTGGGAAGACTGAGGGCAGGAGAAGGGGGTGACAAAGGATGAGATGGTTGGATGGCATCACTGACTCAATGGACATGAGTTTTAGCAAACTCCAGGAGATGGTGAAGGACAGGGAAGCCTGGTGTACTGTAGTGGAGTTTCAAAGAGTCAGACTTAATTGAGTGACTGAACAAGAACAACCTAACCTTCCATCACTGAGGTAAGCCAATCTTTCACTCAGCCTTCCGGGCACAAGGTGAATCCACCTTTTGTATGAATAGTTCTTTTGTAATACTTAAAACATTTGCACTTATTTGATAACTGCTTATGCAGATGTATCCACTGTCCTTTAGCCCAGGAACATATCCTAGAGTAAATGAGATTTATCCTAAGATAATGATGCTCCCCTACCAAGTCCTCAATAAATTCCTTGTAATTTTTTAAATATAGAGGTGAATCTTAGATATCAGTAATTTATAGTTCTTTATGTAGAAACCAATATTTCCATGGAAATATCTGCCTTGCTCATAGGAGTAAGTGCTAGCAAATCGGCTGCCAGGACAAAATGAACTGTGAATTATTCATATGAAAGTGATAACATTGCTTGAAGACACACAAATAATGCACAGCATTAACCTAGTAATAGAAGTACTGGGGTGGGAAGGGTCCATATTTTTATGATTCCAAAACTCTGTCAATTATAAACATCTTCACAACTAGTGTAAACAGTCTCTCAACTTGTCCTTCTTCCCGTCAGTCATACATTTATCCATGGCATATTTGATTATCAATGGGGCATATTTCATATGTTAATGTATCCCCTCTATTTGAAGATGATGTTTCTCCTGCTTACCATTATGTATGAGGCTAGCTGTCAGGATGCATGTTGACTCACTAGTTATTTCCATATTGCCCAGTGTCAAGATTTTTCTTTAATTGGGCTACAGCTGGGCTTTTGAAAGTTTATTTGCAACTCTCGTTCCTAAGCGAACAGCAAACTTGTGAAGGCTCTGTTCAGAAGAAAAGCTCTTCCATCTCGGCTTGAAATGTGCCAACCTCACCAGGGTCAAGCCACCTTCTAGCCAAGTTTTGCTGTCTAAAGTTCAATGTAGAACATCCTTAAAGCCTTCCTTCCTGCATAATTGTTGGCAGTTCTTTCACTTGTAGATGCTGTACAATCAGGGTTGTCAGCAGTTTCATGGTTGACTCATTCCAGTAGACTTAGGATAAGAATTGAACGCAGAACCGCTGAATGCCTGAGGGCTTAGTAACATCATGGCACTATTTACTGTGGCTGATGAAAAGGTCTTAGTCTGTAAGGGGGCATCTGAGATGCCAAGGCTGAAGCTGCAGACTTGTGTCCACACAGGTGATCTTTAACTAAGACACAGCCTTGACATTGTGTCTCTCAGATAAGCCAGTCCTGTTTGCTCTGATGTTCAGCCTCACTTGGACCCAAACCCACAGCAATGACATTCAGGGAGTGAAGCCAGCCCATCCTGGCAGACAGGGATAGCCCTTTTCTTCCCAGAACAACAGGCTATATTGTCTAACCCAAGTCCTGGTGGAAGACTCTGCTCTAGTTCACAGCCTTAAATTAAAGCAACGGATGAGATAGCTGGCAGCTTTCCATAAGACGTGTACTTACTGCTTTGGCAGGGACTCTCTTTCTCGGCTGCCAGGACAAAATGAACTGTGAATTATTCATATGAAAGTGACAACATTGCTTGAAGACACACAAATAATGCACAGCATTAACCTAGTAATAGAAGTACTGGGGTGGGAAGGGTCCATATTTTTATGATTCCAAAACTCTGTCAATTATAAACATCTTCACAACTAGTGTAAACAGTCTCTCAACTTGTCCTTCTTCCCGTCAGTCATACATTTATCCATGGCATATTTGATTATCAATGGGGCATATTTCATATGTTAATGTATCCCCTCTATTTGAAGATGATGTTTCTCCTGCTTACCATTATGTATGAGGCTAGCTGTCAGGATGCATGTTGACTCACTAGTTATTTCCATATTGCCCAGTGTCAAGATTTTTCTTTAATTGGGCTACAGCTGGGCTTTTGAAAGTTTATTTGCAACTCTCGTTCCTAAGCGAACAGCAAACTTGTGAAGGCTCTGTTCAGAAGAAAAGCTCTTCCATCTCGGCTTGAAATGTGCCAACCTCACCAGGGTCAAGCCACCTTCTAGCCAAGTTTTGCTGTCTAAAGTTCAATGTAGAACATCCTTAAAGCCTTCCTTCCTGCATAATTGTTGGCAGTTCTTTCACTTGTAGATGCTGTACAATCAGGGTTGTCAGCAGTTTCATGGTTGACTCATTCCAGTAGACTTAGGATAAGAATTGAACGCAGAACCGCTGAATGCCTGAGGGCTTAGTAACATCATGGCACTATTTACTGTGGCTGATGAAAAGGTCTTAGTCTGTAAGGGGGCATCTGAGATGCCAAGGCTGAAGCTGCAGACTTGTGTCCACACAGGTGATCTTTAACTAAGACACAGCCTTGACATTGTGTCTCTCAGATAAGCCAGTCCTGTTTGCTCTGATGTTCAGCCTCACTTGGACCCAAACCCACAGCAATGACATTCAGGGAGTGAAGCCAGCCCATCCTGGCAGACAGGGATAGCCCTTTTCTTCCCAGAACAACAGGCTATATTGTCTAACCCAAGTCCTGGTGGAAGACTCTGCTCTAGTTCACAGCCTTAAATTAAAGCAACGGATGAGATAGCTGGCAGCTTTCCATAAGACGTGTACTTACTGCTTTGGCAGGGACTCTCTTTCTCTTTGAGAAGTTCAACCCAACTCTGCCTAGATTTTGGCTTCCCAGGTTGTGCTAGTGGTAAAGAACACACCTGCCAATGCAGGAGACACAAGATATGTGAGTTTGATCCCTTGGTTGGGAAGATCCCCTGGAGAAGGAAATGGCAACCCACTCCAGTATTCTTGCCTGGAGAATCCCATGGACAGAGGATCCTGGTGGGTTACAGTCAGAAAGATTTGGATACAACTGAAGCTACTTGACGTGCACTGTCTAGATTTTAGCCACTCAAAGTGTAGGCGACAAGTTCAACTGTCATTAGATGTGAAGAGTCTCAGGCCACACTCCAGGACCTACTGAATCAGAAACTCCAACTTAGCATGATTCAAGTAATTTGTAAGCACAATAAAGTTTGAAAAGCACTATCTCAAATTACCAGGTGACGACTAGCTCAGAAAGAGCATCCCGGTCTCATTGTATTAGAAACAACTTTGTTCTTGTAGGTAAACAGCTGGATGAAGAAGCTGGAATTCACAGTGATCTGTCTCACTAGGTTCTGAGAATTCCAATTAGCAGGGGACACACAGGGCCCCAGGTTTGAAGGATAGAGCTGGTCCAGGTGCAGCAGAGACCTGGTTCCAGATTTCCCATGACCTCCTCTGGAGATGAACACAGCCTGAGAATAATATACGTAACTGGGTTCATAAGTTACGAGCGGGGGCCCCTCAAGATGCAGCAATGGACATTGTAAGCCAGCCCATGCAGACTTGTGTCCACACAGGTGATCTTTAACTAAGACACAGCCTTGACATTGTGTCTCTCAGATAAGCCAGTCCTGTTTGCTCTGATGTTCAGCCTCACTTGGACCCAAACCCACAGCAATGACATTCAGGGAGTGAAGCCAGCCCATCCTGGCAGACAGGGATAGCCCTTTTCTTCCCAGAACAACAGGCTATATTGTCTAACCCAAGTCCTGGTGGAAGACTCTGCTCTAGTTCACAGCCTTAAATTAAAGCAACGGATGAGATAGCTGGCAGCTTTCCATAAGACGTGTACTTACTGCTTTGGCAGGGACTCTCTTTCTCTTTGAGAAGTTCAACCCAACTCTGCCTAGATTTTGGCTTCCCAGGTTGTGCTAGTGGTAAAGAACACACCTGCCAATGCAGGAGACACAAGATATGTGAGTTTGATCCCTTGGTTGGGAAGATCCCCTGGAGAAGGAAATGGCAACCCACTCCAGTATTCTTGCCTGGAGAATCCCATGGACAGAGGATCCTGGTGGGTTACAGTCAGAAAGATTTGGATACAACTGAAGCTACTTGACGTGCACTGTCTAGATTTTAGCCACTCAAAGTGTAGGCGACAAGTTCAACTGTCATTAGATGTGAAGAGTCTCAGGCCACACTCCAGGACCTACTGAATCAGAAACTCCAACTTAGCATGATTCAAGTAATTTGTAAGCACAATAAAGTTTGAAAAGCACTATCTCAAATTACCAGGTGATGACTAGCTCAGAAAGAGCATCCCGGTCTCATTGTATTAGAAACAACTTTGTTCTTGTAGGTAAACAGCTGGATGAAGAAGCTGGAATTCACAGTGATCTGTCTCACTAGGTTCTGAGAATTCCAATTAGCAGGGGACACACAGGGCCCCAGGTTTGAAGGATAGAGCTGGTCCAGGTGCAGCAGAGACCTGGTTCCAGATTTCCCATGACCTCCTCTGGAGATGAACACAGCCTGAGAATAATATACGTAACTGGGTTCATAAGTTAGGCGAGCATGTGGGGAGCACCCGGTAGAGAAGCAGGGCAAGTGCAGGATCTCCATGGGGAAGTGGACCCTTCAGACTGAGTAGCCCAGATGGTAGACCACTTCATGGAACATGGAAGTGACATTACTAGAGATAGGTAGTCAGGAAAACTAGCCCTGGGACTAGAGACAAGACAGGAACCCAGACAGGCAAGTTCCTAGGGACCACACTGAGGGGTAACTAAGGCAGAGAGGGGACTGTAGAGAGGAGGAGCCAGGCAACCCCCCAGATCGGCCGGGATTCAGTCACTAGTAGGGCTCAGTCACTCTAGCTCCCTCTGTGGTCCTTCCTTTCGGGAAGCTGTCTGTGGCTTCGGATAAATTTCATTTATCTTTTGACACTATTTTATTTACTTTTCATGACTAAATCTATTTTTTCCTGTACACCGGGCAGTCCATCATGTTTTCTATTTCTCTGGGTTCACATTTATTATCTCATCTTGTCTTATTTTTTCTCATCTCAGTTGTGTCCACAACTCTATGAGGAGGTGCAGGTATAATCCATCCTTGATAAGTCAAAACTGAGTTATAACTGGGACACAGAACCATTTCTCCAAAAGTAGGATATCTGACAAAGTTAAGAACAGCACAAGATATTCAGATTTTATCCTAACACTTTTGAAAATGACACCTAGATGTTTACCATTCCCTTCAAATGTGTGAAAGTTTATGAGACTAACATCCTTAGGGTATGAAGCGTGGAAGTCACTTTTACCTAAGAGGTATTTGGCTTTTTTTGGCCACCTCAGTTTAAAGAATCTTTTCTGATTCAAGTAATTTGTAAGCACAATAAAGTTTGAAAAGCACTATCTCAAATTACCAGGTGATGACTAGCTCAGAAAGAGCATCCCGGTCTCATTGTATTAGAAACAACTTTGTTCTTGTAGGTAAACAGCTGGATGAAGAAGCTGGAATTCACAGTGATCTGTCTCACTAGGTTCTGAGAATTCCAATTAGCAGGGGACACACAGGGCCCCAGGTTTGAAGGATAGAGCTGGTCCAGGTGCAGCAGAGACCTGGTTCCAGATTTCCCATGACCTCCTCTGGAGATGAACACAGCCTGAGAATAATATACGTAACTGGGTTCATAAGTTAGGCGAGCATGTGGGGAGCACCCGGTCAAGAAGCAGGGCAAGTGCAGGATCTCCATGGGGAAGTGGACCCTTCAGACTGAGTAGCCCAGATGGTAGACCACTTCATGGAACATGGAAGTGACATTACTAGAGATAGGTAGTCAGGAAAACTAGCCCTGGGACTAGAGACAAGACAGGAACCCAGACAGGCAAGTTCCTAGGGACCACACTGAGGGGTAACTAAGGCAGAGAGGGGACTGTAGAGAGGAGGAGCCAGGCAACCCCCCAGATCGGCCGGGATTCAGTCACTAGTAGGGCTCAGTCACTCTAGCTCCCTCTGTGGTCCTTCCTTTCGGGAAGCTGTCTGTGGCTTCGGATAAATTTCATTTATCTTTTGACACTATTTTATTTACTTTTCATGACTAAATCTATTTTTTCCTGTACACCGGGCAGTCCATCATGTTTTCTATTTCTCTGGGTTCACATTTATTATCTCATCTTGTCTTATTTTTTCTCATCTCAGTTGTGTCCACAACTCTATGAGGAGGTGCAGGTATAATCCATCCTTGATAAGTCAAAACTGAGTTATAACTGGGACACAGAACCATTTCTCCAAAAGTAGGATATCTGACAAAGTTAAGAACAGCACAAGATATTCAGATTTTATCCTAACACTTTTGAAAATGACACCTAGATGTTTACCATTCCCTTCAAATGTGTGAAAGTTTATGAGACTAACATCCTTAGGGTATGAAGCGTGGAAGTCACTTTTACCTAAGAGGTATGCTGTTTTGAAAACTGTCATTTATTTTGGCCACCTCAGTTTAAAGAATCTTTTCTGAAATTCATCTCATTTTCTTTTTTATTATCTACCCCTAAATCTAAATCCACAAGTATACTATCTATTGAGTAAACGATGGAGTCTTTAATGACTGCTATATGTTTTTAAACAAAGAAAACTATAAAAACACTTTCAAGCTAATCAGACTGACTTGTAACAAACTGGCATTTAAAACATCGCCTGAGGATATGGGGCTTTGTGTGTTCCTTTGCAGAAATGAATAAAATGGAGTCAATTAATGTTGTATTTTCTCTATATGATAAATCATGATTTTCTCTAGGAGACGATGACCATAAAAGAATCTTACCCTCCATAAAGAGTCCCACCCCAAACCTTGGCATTCACATAGAGCTATCAGCCTGCCTCTGAGTAATAGGATTAGGTGGTTTGTGTCCTAATGTTAGGATTCTAATTACATAAAAAACACAGATGCTATTTTCTGTTCCTAGCTCTGCAAAATCAACAGTTATTATAATATACTGGTTTTTTTTAACATATTGCCGAAGTTGGAAGAGAGTATATCAATATATATGATTTATTTAAATCCTAATAGAAAATAATATTAATGTATAATAACACATAACTTGTATATAATTATATAATTATGGCTCACTGGTGAAGAATCCAGTTGCCAATGCAAAAGACTGGGGTTCGATACCTGGGTCAGGAAGATCCCCCTGGAGAAGGAAATGATGGCTCACTCCTGTATTCTTGCCTGGAAATACCACGGACAAAAGGAGCCTGGCAGGTTACAGTTCATGGGGTCACAAAGGGTCGGTTGCAACTCAGCAACTAAATAACACATAACTATATAATAAGGCATATAGTATATATAGTAACAATATAATAAATTCTATATAATGCTATCTAATATCTAACACACACAAATCTTACATATTTATATACAGAGAGCACAATTGCAATATAGAAGATTTGATAGCTATAACAAAGTCACTGAGTATAATAAATAAAAATAATGCTTTACAGAAAATGTCCACCCATCATTTTTAAAAATTTTTAAAGCTAGGTAGTATAGACTGAAGATTATTGATAAGTAAAAATGAAGTGTCCCCAAATTGGTGCAATAACTGCCCCTTTGATTGGTATATATTAAAATTCTTATAAAAGAAGCTTTTTGTTATTGTTAGTGCATTTTATTAGTTGCAAGAAGCTTCACTGGATGACTCATATTTGTCATAATCATTTTACAAACTTGTCCAACCAGATAGCAAGTGTACTAAATTCCCACTATTTTACAAATGCAAAGAACACACACATACTCTCTCTCTCTCTCACACACACATACAAAGAAATCCTTATTTCCAGAAGGATACCAAAGAAGAAAAGACTAACTCCACGCTGCCAGCTGGTCTTATCTAATCATTCTCAGCCTCTCAATATTGAGAAAATACATCCTATCTGACTCCAAATGTTCTGACATTCTTACCAATTTACTTCACTTATCTTTTTTTTTTGGTAAAATTCACGAGAACATAGATTATTGGACCACAATAACATGTAAAATTATACTACACCAGGAGTGCTTTACATTTGTTTCTTACAAAGCTTAAAAATTCCTCTCAGGTGGCACTAGTGGTAAAGAACCTGCCTGCCAATACAGGAGACAAGAGAGACACAGTTTTGATCCCTGGGTTGGGAAGATCCCCTGGAGAAGGGCATGGCAATCCACTCCAGTAATCTTCCCTGGAGAATCTCATGGACATAGGAGCCTGGCAGGTTATAGTCCATGGCGTCACAAAGAGTCAGACATGACTGAAGTGTGTTAGTGCCAGTACACATCATTGCTTGGTATCTGTTACTAGCACTGAAGTGGCTCTTCCACATACACAACCACGCCCCCAAGTAAAAAACCCCCTATATATCCTAGCAGAGCTGGAAAACACTTTTCTCAAATATATGGTGTGAGGAGGACTAGAATTAATTACAAAATGCCTAAATATTTAGTGATCTGCCATGTTTAAGGACTTCTTATGGTACCGAAAAGATTGTTGTGGGTGCCAAAATCCAAGGACTAAATTAGAAAATCCCATGAGATCAAACTATTTCAACATGTGTACTAAGGCCACACCTCTGTGCCCCGGGTCCTTTTCATAAATATGTGGAGAGCTGAAACCTGAGTAGCCGTTGAAGACTATTGGTGCAATAAAGTAAATGAAGTGTCCCAAATTGGTGCAATAACTGCCCTTTGATTGGTATATATTAAAATTCTTATAAAAGAAGCTTTTTGTTATTGTTAGTGCATTTTATTAGTTGCAAGAAGCTTCACTGGATGACTCATATTTGTCATAATCATTTTACAAACTTGTCCAACCAGATAGCAAGTGTACTAAATTCCCACTATTTTACAAATGCAAAGAACACACACATACTCTCTCTCTCCACACACATACAAAGAAATCCTTTTTTTCCAGAAGGATACCAAAGAAGAAAAGACTAACTCCACGCTGCCAGCTGGTCTTATCTAATCATTCTCAGCCTCTCAATATTGAGAAAATACATCCTATCTGACTCCAAATGTTCTGACATTCTTACCAATTTACTTCACTTATCTTTTTTTTTTGGTAAAATTCACGAGAACATAGATTATTGGACCACAATAACATGTAAAATTATACTACACCAGGAGTGCTTTACATTTGTTTCTTACAAAGCTTAAAAATTCCTCTCAGGTGGCACTAGTGGTAAAGAACCTGCCTGCCAATACAGGAGACAAGAGAGACACAGTTTTGATCCCTGGGTTGGGAAGATCCCCTGGAGAAGGGCATGGCAATCCACTCCAGTAATCTTCCCTGGAGAATCTCATGGACATAGGAGGCTGGCAGGTTATAGTCCATGGCGTCACAAAGAGTCAGACATGACTGAAGTGTGTTAGTGCCAGTACACATCATTGCTTGGTATCTGTTACTAGCACTGAAGTGGCTCTTCCACATACACAACCACGCCCCCAAGTAAAAACCTCCTATATATCCTAGCAGAGCTGGAAAACACTTTTCTCAAATATATGGTGTGAGGAGGACTAGAATTAATTACAAAATGCCTAAATATTTAGTGATCTGCCATGTTTAAGGACTTCTTATGGTACCGAAAAGATTGTTGTGGGTGCCAAAATCCAAGGACTAAATTAGAAAATCCCATGAGATCAAACTATTTCAACATGTGTACTAAGGCCACACCTCTGTGCCCCGGGTCCTTTTCATAAATATGTGGAGAGCTGAAACCTGAGTAGCCGTTGAAGATGGTCCTGCCAGGGCAACGGTAATCTATCATGTCATCACCACTGTTCTCATGGGCTCAGCTTCAAAGCATGCTGTATCCAGGAGATAAATGATTGAATCTGACATTTCTCAATATTCATGAGATACTCTGGTAAACGGACTTAGCTCCCTTAACGAAATGTGCAATGTCAAGACAATAGGCTCTATTTGAAAAGGATTAAATTCCTGAGAGTTTAGTTAAATGACACAATTAGATATTTTAGGCTGTTTCTGATACGGGACAATTTCAGAAGCAGTAGCAGTAATGCGCTATTTAAGGGCTAGCTTTTTTTTTTTTTAATTTTAATTTTAATTTTTTATTTATTTATTTTGGGCGGGGGTCGGGTTGGGGAGGGAGGGGAGCGGGCGGGCCACTTCCATTGGTCTTTCATTTCTCTGTTTTCATCCATCTTTGTTCTTTGGCCCATGTGGGCCTCCCATCGCGGTGGCGTCTGTCGTTGCAGAGCACCGGCTCTGGGCACATGCGCCCCAGAGCTCCGGCTCAGTCATTGGACACATCGGTCCAGCCGCTCCGTGGCATGTGCGATCTTCCCAGGCCAGGGCTCGAACCGGCGCCCCTTGCAGTGCAAGGCGGTGTCCTTACCCACTGGACCACCACGGGAAGCCCTAGCTTGTTTTTAATGCATGTGCATTTGTGTAGTATTGGTTCACTTTCGTAGGTTTAGCTTTCATAGGCCTTGAAAGTGTGTTAGTTGCTTAGTTGTGTCCAACTCTTTACAAACCCATGGGCCACAACCCACCAGGCTCCTCTGTCCATGGAATTTTCCAGGCAAGAATATTGGAGTGGCTTGCCATGCCCTTCTCCAGGGGATCTTCCCAATCCAGGGATTGAACCTGGGTCTCCTGCACTGCAGGCAGATTCTTTACATTCTGAGCACCACAGGCCTTGAAGGTTCCATTTAAAATTTATTTTCAAAACAGAAAGTCCCAAGAATGCTTGGAATGCATTGATACCTGACCAATAAGTGAACCCAGGGATAGGTGTGGTCAGCATGGCCATCAAGAGCCGAATGCCAGGGACATCAGAATGGATAGACACCCTGCCAGCCCCCAGCCCCATACCAACTCCTGTTTAATGCCAGTGAGGTGTCTGTCATGTTTAGCAGAGCCATTCCAGGATAAATATCCTGTCTACAGTTAACAAAAGTGACTCCACGCTTCCCTGTGCATGACCTTGAGGGCTTGCAAATGTGATTCTATTGAGAATATAAATCTTTCCTGTAAGCTTCAAGTCCTAGGCACCCATCACTCTTTCTTCCACAATCAGGCCAATAAGGTGTCTGACAAAAAAACTTAGTAGAGAGATTGTTCCATATTTTCTGCACACAATGGGAAAAGGAGACAAGAGCGGAAAGCCTGGTGAGGGGGAAAGAGGTGAACAGAGAGGGGAACCGATCATTTAACCACACATTTAGCCCTTAGAGAGGTGATTTGTCAAACAGACTCTAGTGGCCTTAATCCAGAGCATAACTGCAGACATTGATCAGGGAGTTCTCACTCTACTGAAAGAGGCAGTCCATCTATGTTTTATACCATGTTCTTAGAAGGTGCATAAAACTCTGAATTTATAGCTTCACATGGTTCATTTAACCTACCAAGCTAGAGTTTATTGACTCATCTGTATGGAAACTTGGGAACAAACTGTCTTGTAGATATTGGTGGTATGAGTGACGTTTCTTTTTTCATCTTTACCCATGTTCAGAATTCATCCCAGATGCAGGGACCCACTGGACCACCACGGGAAGCCCTAGCTTGTTTTTAATGCATGTGCATTTGTGTAGTATTGGTTCACTTTCGTAGGTTTAGCTTTCATAGGCCTTGAAAGTGTGTTAGTTGCTTAGTTGTGTCCAACTCTTTACAAACCCATGGGCCACAACCCACCAGGCTCCTCTGTCCATGGAATTTTCCAGGCAAGAATATTGGAGTGGCTTGCCATGCCCTTCTCCAGGGGATCTTCCCAATCCAGGGATTGAACCTGGGTCTCCTGCACTGCAGGCAGATTCTTTACATTCTGAGCACCACAGGCCTTGAAGGTTCCATTTAAAATTTATTTTCAAAACAGAAAGTCCCAAGAATGCTTGGAATGCATTGATACCTGACCAATAAGTGAACCCAGGGATAGGTGTGGTCAGCATGGCCATCAAGAGCCGAATGCCAGGGACATCAGAATGGATAGACACCCTGCCAGCCCCCAGCCCCATACCAACTCCTGTTTAATGCCAGTGAGGTGTCTGTCATGTTTAGCAGAGCCATTCCAGGATAAATATCCTGTCTACAGTTAACAAAAGTGACTCCACGCTTCCCTGTGCATGACCTTGAGGGCTTGCAAATGTGATTCTATTGAGAATATAAATCTTTCCTGTAAGCTTCAAGTCCTAGGCACCCATCACTCTTTCTTCCACAATCAGGCCAATAAGGTGTCTGACAAAAAAACTTAGTAGAGAGATTGTTCCATATTTTCTGCACACAATGGGAAAAGGAGACAAGAGCGGAAAGCCTGGTGAGGGGGAAAGAGGTGAACAGAGAGGGGAACCGATCATTTAACCACACATTTAGCCCTTAGGAGAGGTGATTTGTCAAACAGACTCTAGTGGCCTTAATCCAGAGCATAACTGCAGACATTGATCAGGGAGTTCTCACTCTACTGAAAGAGGCAGTCCATCTATGTTTTATACCATGTTCTTAGAAGGTGCATAAAACTCTGAATTTATAGCTTCACATGGTTCATTTAACCTACCAAGCTAGAGTTTATTGACTCATCTGTATGGAAACTTGGGAACAAACTGTCTTGTAGATATTGGTGGTATGAGTGACGTTTCTTTTTTCATCTTTACCAATGTTCAGAATTCATCCCATTAATAGAAATGAGAGGACTTATGGTCAGTGTAATTACCAAATGGAGAAAAATCAAGGAAAATTCCAAATGCCAGAAATTCTGATTGGAAGACTTGAAATGCTTTTGAAATACTTTAAGTTAAAGACTAAACACACAGACTTCAATCTACTTGTATATATCTGATCACAGTTTTCTTTTATTCCTGTATATTTAATTTCTGCTCAAATGGTATAAACATTTTGATAAGAAGGAGAAATACCTTCCTTATCTGAATTTCCACAGCAGTCAGCACAGTGCCTAATACATCCTGTTGAAGGAGTTCTTGAAAACAAAAATTCTGCTTCATAATAGATAATGTAAATAGTAGGGGAGGGAGCCTCCGTTTGGAGATTCTTACTGCAACAAAGAAATATGCTTCCTTGGGGGAAAGTGGGGAATGATAAAATGATCACATCTCTATGAATTCTGCACATTTTGAAGTCCATGTCTCTAGAAGGTAATACTGTGGAAAAATTTGTAACTTGCTAGAAACAGAGGACGAGATGGTTGAATGGCATCACTGAGTCAATGGACATGAGTCTGAGCAAGCTCCTGGAGATGGTGAAGGACAGGGAAGCCTGGTGTGCTGCAGTCCACAAGGTCACGAAGTATTAGACACAGCTGAGTGACTGAATTGAACTGAACAACAACAAACAAGCAAATAATGTATCTTGCTGATATAAAGATGGAAACCATTACAACATGGTAGGAAGAATTCATTATTTTGTTCATTATTGTTTGTACAAGTGAGAGATGAGAGTTCTAGAGTGTGGTATATGGGTCAGCTGGACCAGAGCCCAGTTCTCTGGACGTGCTCAGTGTCTTGCTTCAAACTGTCCCCAAACAGGTGCCAAAGTGGGGACTCAGTCCTCAAACAGACTAGGCTTAATCCAGAGCATTTGGTCAGAGTTCTCACTCTACTGAAAGAGGCAGTCCATCTATGTTTTATACCATGTTCTTAGAAGGTGCATAAAACTCTGAATTTATAGCTTCACATGGTTCATTTAACCTACCAAGCTAGAGTTTATTGACTCATCTGTATGGAAACTTGGGAACAAACTGTCTTGTAGATATTGGTGGTATGAGTGACGTTTCTTTTTTCATCTTTACCAATGTTCAGAATTCATCCCATTAATAGAAATGAGAGGACTTATGGTCAGTGTAATTACCAAATGGAGAAAAATCAAGGAAAATTCCAAATGCCAGAAATTCTGATTGGAAGACTTGAAATGCTTTTGAAATACTTTAAGTTAAAGACTAAACACACAGACTTCAATCTACTTGTATATATCTGATCACAGTTTTCTTTTATTCCTGTATATTTAATTTCTGCTCAAATGGTATAAACATTTTGATAAGAAGGAGAAATACCTTCCTTATCTGAATTTCCACAGCAGTCAGCACAGTGCCTAATACATCCTGTTGAAGGAGTTCTTGAAAACAAAAATTCTGCTTCATAATAGATAATGTAAATAGTAGGGGAGGGAGCCTCCGTTTGGAGATTCTTACTGCAACAAAGAAATATGCTTCCTTGGGGGAAAGTGGGGAATGATAAAATGATCACATCTCTATGAATTCTGCACATTTTGAAGTCCATGTCTCTAGAAGGTAATACTGTGGAAAAATTTGTAACTTGCTAGAAACAGAGGACGAGATGGTTGAATGGCATCACTGAGTCAATGGACATGAGTCTGAGCAAGCTCCTGGAGATGGTGAAGGACAGGGAAGCCTGGTGTGCTGCAGTCCACAAGGTCACGAAGTATTAGACACAGCTGAGTGACTGAATTGAACTGAACAACAACAAACAAGCAAATAATGTATCTTGCTGATATAAAGATGGAAACCATTACAACATGGTAGGAAGAATTCATTATTTTGTTCATTATTGTTTGTACAAGTGAGAGATGAGAGTTCTAGAGTGTGGTATATGGGTCAGCTGGACCAGAGCCCAGTTCTCTGGACGTGCTCAGTGTCTTGCTTCAAACTGTCCCCAAACAGGTGCCAAAGTGGGGACTCAGTCCTCATTCAACTGGTCCCAGAGCCAGAGCTTCCTGCAGTACACTGCCTCCCTTGCCCCCAGTCTCCATCTTCTGGTCACCTCTGTTGGGGGGATGAAACAAGAAGGTCGAGTGTGCCCTTCTTTGACCTCAACTGGGAACAGACATGCTGCATGACACAAAGTTTTGCCACTGTGTTCACCCACGTGTGACAGTCAAAGTGCTACAAGTATTGGTTTGGGGATTACAGATAATTTTTAGCAAGTAGGATAATTTGCATACTGAGAATTTGAAAATGTGGAAAGACTGTACAAGTCATTAAGGTCAGGACTAAACTTGGGATGGCTCAGTTCCTAGACCAACACTATATAGGCTTGAGTTTCCCCAAGTATTAGTTTCCACCACATGGTGGCAAAGCCTCTGGGTGTGCTCTGGGGACTGTCCTGACCCCTCCACAAATGTTTTCATTCAACACCAGATTTATCCTCACTGTCCACCACCACCTATCAATACAGATTATGGCCTTCCTTCTTGGGAAATGTTAGAAGGTTTTCCATGGGCATGAAACATCTTCACACTCTAAATTACAGAACTAGTTACAGATAGGGCTTCCCAGGTGGCACAGTCATACAGAATCCTCCTGTCAATGCAGGAGGTGCAAGGGATGTGGTTTGATCTCTGAATCAGGAAGATTCCCTGGAGGAGGAAATGGCAACCAATTCCAGTATTCTTGCCTGAAAAAAAATCCCATGGACACAGAAGCCAGGTGGGCTACAATCCACAGGGTTGCAAAGAGTCGGACATGCCTGAGCAACTAAGTATGCATAGACATCTCTCACTAGAAAAAGTTCTTGTCTTTTAAGAAACACCGTTTTTAAATTTTTGTATTCTCAACACTGTTGTATCTGATGATTTGCATACAGTAGACAGTAAATATGTAATAAAAGAATTAATGGGGGCAGGTAATGTGCACAGAGGACATGTTGACTGACTGTGTCGTCCTGGATGACGAGGATGTGACACACACTGGGAAGGTGAGCCACTCACTGGAGCTCAGTGGAGGGCCTTTTCAACTAACTCACAGAGGAGGAGGTTGGGAGAAAACTCTCGAGAGAAGTCAAGGATGAAGCTCCACTTGGAAGCCTTGGTAAGCAGAGACACAGTCATGGGCATCTATTATTAACAAAAATAACACAGAAGGAGAGGGAGGTGGAGGTTGGGTATGGAGTGGTTATGACTTCCTTCTTGGCTACTTGAGTTTAAAGAGTTTAAGGCAACAGCTGACTGAGATGACCAGGACTTGGTGAGGTGGAATGTAAGAGAAAAACTGAGGTCGTGGTTGCAATTAATCTTCTGAGGAGCAATGGTATGAGCTATGAGGGTGTCTTGAAGGAAAAGAATGTCAAAAGACTAAAAAAGGAGAAGAGGAAGGAATCAGAGACTGAACACTAGTGAGTGGGTTCTGAGGGACTCAGTGGAAGGGGCACTTTTTAAAGAATCACGTAGACAGCCTATGAAGGACAGAGCCATTTTTCCAGAGGACTGCTCTTTCTCTCATGGTTGGAGAGTGATTTTGTCTCTGAATCAATAGATGGCACGAAGCATGTGTGTACTTTGCATCACCGTTCTGTGCAGATGGTATCTGACTTCTCACCTCTTCTGGATGATATACCTTCTGAGGGCAGAAGTTTTACCATTGCATCTCCATGTCTTCCAGATGCTAGATTCTGTTCTTCAGTACATTTATCAAGTGAGGAATAAATGAGTGAGATCCAGGTGTGGTGGTATTTTTTTAAATACTGTTTTTTACCCAGTTTCTCCTGTTTGTCTAAGGGCCTGGAATGAAAAAACACTACAAAGGAACTTAAAGACACTGTGTACAGGCCAAAGGCTAAAAGCACACCTTGTGTTAATTCTCTGTCTTGTTTACAAAGTGGACCATGAAAACACTCTGAATGCAGCTCAGCTGAAACTTCCTGCTACATGATATCTTTCAGGTTCAAATAAAGGACAGAAGCCTGCACTTAATTAGAAATATAAGCAGGAGCTTTCTGTCCCAGGATGAGATTTAATCCTAAAGTCACCTGCAACGTGTTTCTCAGTCAGTCTGAATACCCCTCATGGGGGTAGTTGGTCCTTAAGTTACTAGACAAGCAGCAGTAACAAAAGTCTACCAAGTTTCCCTTAAAAGTGGATCTCAAACAAATACAAAAAAGATGAACACTCTCGCATAAAAGCATTCCAAAGACTCAAGACAAGTATGTTCACATAGTTGAATATGCATCAAAGGAAATCATAATAATAGATATTTGAAAAATTATGTTGTCTAGTTAAGCATGAAGGAGAGGGAGGTGGAGGTTGGGTATGGAGTGGTTATGACTTCCTTCTTGGCTACTTGAGTTTAAAGAGTTTAAGGCAACAGCTGACTGAGATGACCAGGACTTGGTGAGGTGGAATGTAAGAGAAAACTGAGGTCGTGGTTGCAATTAATCTTCTGAGGAGCAATGGTATGAGCTATGAGGGTGTCTTGAAGGAAAAGAATGTCAAAAGACTAAAAAAGGAGAAGAGGAAGGAATCAGAGACTGAACACTAGTGAGTGGGTTCTGAGGGACTCAGTGGAAGGGGCACTTTTTAAAGAATCACATAGACAGCCTATGAAGGACAGAGCCATTTTTCCAGAGGACTGCTCTTTCTCTCATGGTTGGAGAGTGATTTTGTCTCTGAATCAATAGATGGCACGAAGCATGTGTGTACTTTGCATCACCGTTCTGTGCAGATGGTATCTGACTTCTCACCTCTTCTGGATGATATACCTTCTGAGGGCAGAAGTTTTACCATTGCATCTCCATGTCTTCCAGATGCTAGATTCTGTTCTTCAGTACATTTATCAAGTGAGGAATAAATGAGTGAGATCCAGGTGTGGTGGTATTTTTTTAAATACTGTTTTTTACCCAGTTTCTCCTGTTTGTCTAAGGGCCTGGAATGAAAAAACACTACAAAGGAACTTAAAGACACTGTGTACAGGCCAAAGGCTAAAAGCACACCTTGTGTTAATTCTCTGTCTTGTTTACAAAGTGGACCATGAAAACACTCTGAATGCAGCTCAGCTGAAACTTCCTGCTACATGATATCTTTCAGGTTCAAATAAAGGACAGAAGCCTGCACTTAATTAGAAATATAAGCAGGAGCTTTCTGTCCCAGGATGAGATTTAATCCTAAAGTCACCTGCAACGTGTTTCTCAGTCAGTCTGAATACCCCTCATGGGGGTAGTTGGTCCTTAAGTTACTAGACAAGCAGCAGTAACAAAAGTCTACCAAGTTTCCCTTAAAAGTGGATCTCAAACAAATACAAAAAAGATGAACACTCTCGCATAAAAGCATTCCAAAGACTCAAGACAAGTATGTTCACATAGTTGAATATGTAGACAATACAAATTTGCTTTTTGGTATAGTCATAATAATAGATATTTGAAAAATTATGTTGTCTAGTTAAGCATGAAGGAAATGACAATTTATTAACTTCAGTTAGTTGTCTTACTTGCAGGTAATTCTCAGATCTAGCACTAATTTTATTATTATTATTATTTATTGGCTGCATTGGATCTCAGTTGCAGCATATGGGCTTTTTAGTTGTGTCGCACAGGCTCCAGAGCACAAGGGCTTCAATAGTTGTGGCACAAGGGCTTAGTACTCCAAGGAATGTGGGATCTTAATTCCCTGACCAGCGACTGAACATGCGCCCCATGCATTGCAAGGCAGATTCCTAACCACTGGACGACCAGGGAAGTTCCACATTGTCTTACATTAAGGAAAATATTGGGTAGAAAAACACACAGCGTGTACACTGTGTTGCTACCTCACCCTGGTAAGTGCAAGTTCCTTTCCAGCCATGCGTCTATCTTTCCAAGTGTGCTCTGTGGCAAGAACCATCCAACTGGTCCATTAACCTTTTTAGCTGATTCCCAGGTGCTCAAGGTGGCACTTACCCTGCCCCAGTGTCTATAAATGACAAGAAAACTGAAAAATAAGATTAACGGGTGAATTACCCTATTCAGGAACTGGGATTAATTTTTTTTTCAAAGAAAGCCAATTTCTAAGCAAATCTTTTGGGCAAGCATTTCAAAAGCTTTTCACAGCTGGTTCCTACTGTCATTTCCTTGAAGTTTCAGCAATAAGCAGAGAAAAAACCACCCCGGGCATCTTTCTGCCTGAGGGAACAAGATGACAGAGTAAGAAGAACACATTTAGGCTTTGATATGTCCAGTTGAAAGGGCACTCAGGCTCCAAAGAATTTTCTCTAAATGCTTATTTTGTGTGCGGTGTGCAATTGGTTGTTTAAATCCCTCTAGGAACCAGAAATTTTCAGATGCCTTTTAGGAAATGGTTATTTTTCAGGGTGAAACAACATCATGCTTCATTGGTAGGTGTGTTGGACCAAATGTTAGAAAGGTTATTAAATGCTATGGTATTGCTTCTCTGCAACCCAAATGATAATGAAGGCTTCTTAAAGAAAAAAGAGCCAGTGTGAAGAGATAGCTTCAAGGAAAGGTATTAAATCGAATCTGAAGAATGATCACTCTGTATACTCACTCATCAACTCTCACTTCGCTCAGTGTTAAGCTTGTTTAAATAGAGTGGAACAGAAGCAAGGCAGTATCCTTTCTATTTACCGCTCAGCCTCAGATGCAGAATTGTGACAAGCTAGTTATGCATGATTAAAATTTAACATTAATTATAACTTACTTTGCCATGAATAGTTCTAGGCAAATCTGAGAGAGACCAAGCACATGCAAACTTTGGGTGAGATGAAACATTTATTTTTGTATGGAAGTTGCTATACATATACTAGGGAATCCCTAGTAGTTCAGCTGGTAAAGAATCTACTTGCAATGCAGGAGACCTGCATTGGTTTGATTCCTGGGTTGGGAAGATCCCTTGGAGAAGTGATAGGTTATCCACTTTAGTATTCTTACTTAGAGAATCCCATGGACAGAGGAGCCTGGAAGGCTGGAGTCCATGGGGTTGCAAATAGTCGGACATGGCTGAGCAACTAAGCAAAGCACATAATACACTAACTCATGATTAAATTGTCTTTGAATGTGTGTTTTTCTTTCTTTTTATAAAAATTTTTACTTATTTAATTATGGCTATTCTGGGTTTTCACAGCTGGTTCCTACTGTCTTTTCGTTGAAGTTTCAGCAATAAGCAGAGAAAAAACCACCCCGGGCATCTTTCTGCCTGAGGGAACAAGATGACAGAGTAAGAAGAACACATTTAGGCTTTGATATGTCCAGTTGAAAGGGCACTCAGGCTCCAAAGAATTTTCTCTAAATGCTTATTTTGTGTGCGGTGTGCAATTGGTTGTTTAAATCCCTCTAGGAACCAGAAATTTTCAGATGCCTTTTAGGAAATGGTTATTTTTCAGGGTGAAACAACATCATGCTTCATTGGTAGGTGTGTTGGACCAAATGTTAGAAAGGTTATTAAATGCTATGGTATTGCTTCTCTGCAACCCAAATGATAATGAAGGCTTCTTAAAGAAAAAAGAGCCAGTGTGAAGAGATAGCTTCAAGGAAAGGTATTAAATCGAATCTGAAGAATGATCACTCTGTATACTCACTCATCAACTCTCACTTCGCTCAGTGTTAAGCTTGTTTAAATAGAGTGGAACAGAAGCAAGGCAGTATCCTTTCTATTTACCGCTCAGCCTCAGATGCAGAATTGTGACAAGCTAGTTATGCATGATTAAAATTTAACATTAATTATAACTTACTTTGCCATGAATAGTTCTAGGCAAATCTGAGAGAGACCAAGCACATGCAAACTTTGGGTGAGATGAAACATTTATTTTTGTATGGAAGTTGCTATACATATACTAGGGAATCCCTAGTAGTTCAGCTGGTAAAGAATCTACTTGCAATGCAGGAGACCTGCATTGGTTTGATTCCTGGGTTGGGAAGATCCCTTGGAGAAGTGATAGGTTATCCACTTTAGTATTCTTACTTAGAGAATCCCATGGACAGAGGAGCCTGGAAGGCTGGAGTCCATGGGGTTGCAAATAGTCGGACATGGCTGAGCAACTAAGCAAAGCACATAATACACTAACTCATGATTAAATTGTCTTTGAATGTGTGTTTTTCTTTCTTTTTATAAAAATTTTTACTTATTTAATTATGGCTATTCTGGGTTTTCACTGCTGCCACAGGCTCTTCCGTAGTTGCAGGGAGTGGGGGCTACTCCTAGTTGAGGTGAGCAGGCCTCTTGTCGCAGTGACTTCTCTTGCTGTGGAACTTGGGCTCGAGGGCACACGGGCTTCAGGAGTGGGGCACATGGGCTCAATAGTTGTGGCTCCGAGGCTCTAGAAGCACAGACTCAATAACTGTGGCTCACAGGTCTAGTTGCTCCACAGTATATGAGATCTTTCCGGACCAGGGATTGAACCTGTGTTTCCTGCATTGGCAGGCGAACTCTTCACCACTGAGCTACCAAGGAAGCCTAGAACGTGTGTTATTCTGAGAGAAATTGTTTTTTGTTTCTAAGGTAAATAATTTTTTAAAGACGTCTTTGATGGAAGATGTTCATCCTTCTCTGTGAGAAAAATAGACCTCTCTGAGAAGCAGGCCAATCTGTTAAATGACTAATTCACACAAAGCCAATCCATCAAAAATCAATCTGTCAAATGACTCATTTGCCAGATTTTTCCCAAGTGTTAATCTCATCATGTCTCTTTAACCTCTTCTCCCACTGGCTTATCAGCTGGCCTGAGCTAATATCCATTTGGCAAGTCTCAAAATTCAGATGCCTAGACTATCTGGAACTTTCACTTTTAGGCTCGTGGGTCCCCACTACACCTATGCTTTTTAATCTACTGTTACACTTGCCTCAACTTCTGCTTTGACTGTACCAACCTGTCCTGGACCTAGTTTAATGTATCTGCATAACAGTTTAAAGCAAATTTTTCTTGGACTGAAAATAGGGTGAATTAGCTCTTTCCAACTAACTTGAGGAAAATGGTTTGTAGCAAATTCATTTGGAATCCCCTAAAACTACCCAGAATTGATGCCTTCAAACTGTGGATTTGGAGAAGACTCAAGAGTGCCTTGGACTGCAAGGAGATCATTTCAGTCAGTCCTAAAGGAAATCAATGGTGAATATTCATTGGAAGGAGAGATGCTAAAGCTGAAGCTCTGACACTTTGGTCACCTGATGCGAAGAGCTGACTCATTGGAAAAGATCTTGATGTTGGTAAAAATAGAAGGCAGAGGAGAAGGGGACTGCAGAGGATGAGGTGGCTACATGGCATGATCAACTCAATGGACATTAGTTTGAGCAAGCTCTGGGAGATGGTGAAGGACAGGGAACCCTGGCATGCTGCATTCTATGGGGTTGCAAAGAGTTGACTAAACTAAACTGAACTGAAAACTACCCAGGGCTTCCTGGGTGGCTCAGTGGTAAAAAACCAAAAAACCAAAAAAACATTGCCTGCAACACAGGAAACAGGGATTAAACACATGGGTTTAATCCCTGGGTCAGGAAGATCCCCTGGAAAAGGAAATGGCAACCCACTCCAGTATTCTTGCCTGGGATATCTCATTGTCCGAGGAGTCTGGTTGGCTATAGTCCACGCAGTTCCAAAAGAGCTGAACAGGACTAAGTGAAGAACAACAAAACTACCCAAGAAGACTAAGAATAATAATATCTCTTATTGAGTGCTTTCTTTATGTCTGGCCTTTCCCAAGTATCAGCTCATTGAATTCTCACACAGTAGGGCCACCTAGGAAGCCCATTAGAACTGGATACTCTTGCTTAACCAGAATATAAGGTCTCTTAAAATGAGCCAGTCAATCTCTTATTACACTTTCTGTAAAAGGTTTAAATGGAATAGAAAGCAGACCCTGCTTAGGAAGTGATTTATGGTCAGCATGTCTATCATATGAAGCAGGAATTGAAGTGTGTGTTACACTGTCTCGAAAGGAAGTCTATAAAGAGAGTGGGAGCCCTCCATGCTTTCTACACCCACCATAATAAAACCTCACAATGGTTATCGAACTATCTGAAAGTCAGCTTTCTTGGATTGGCCTCTATTCTCTTCCCCAGAGGCGATTCTAGAAATTTATGGTTATTGACATCAAAAATGTCAGCGTGGGGCTGGTAGGAAAAGGAGAGACTTCAGGGAGGCATCAGGAAGCTTGTTTCTGTGTGTCATTGCCACTGTCAGTATCTGTCACTTTCAGTGCTCATCTGGACCCGACATTTGCAGAAACACTGGCAAAATCACCTTCCTAAATGAGCTTCTTTGCCCTTTTTCTGAGTGTCCTTGTCCTTTTGGCTGGTTCCTCCAATAGCAGGCTGGGGCAAGTCACTCAATCATTCATTCTTAATATTTATCAAGTACCTTCTTTGTACGAGGAAAGTGAACTGGGCATATTTCACTTCAGTATTCTTAACAGGTGCTGCTTTGCAAATGCATAAGAATTTGAAAGGTGCAGAACCATAACTTAGAGTGACTATAGCTTCACATGTGCTTGCCCTTCCCCTTGCCCTGTTCCAAAGACCCCACTAAATTGCTAGGGACACTTTCCCATGGGATTAAACCATAGAATTGAATAATTTTATTAGCTAGTAACTTTAGCTAGATAACTTTACTGGTATCTGTCTTCCCAAGGAATTTAATGGGTATAGCAGTCCCTTAGGGAATTGTATTTGTGAAAAAAGATTCTGTGGGTGTGATGGGTTGGGGGACAGCAACCTATCCACACCTTTGTTGGTCTCAGGCAGAGCCCACAGTGATCATGGGGTTAATGGGCAATCTCCTGACAATTCCCAAGTATCAGCTCATTGAATTCTCACACAGTAGGGCCACCTAGGAAGCCCATTAGAACTGGATACTCTTGCTTAACCAGAATATAAGGTCTCTTAAAATGAGCCAGTCAATCTCTTATTACACTTTCTGTAAAAGGTTTAAATGGAATAGAAAGCAGACCCTGCTTAGGAAGTGATTTATGGTCAGCATGTCTATCATATGAAGCAGGAATTGAAGTGTGTGTTACACTGTCTCGAAAGGAAGTCTATAAAGAGAGTGGGAGCCCTCCATGCTTTCTACACCCACCATAATAAAACCTCACAATGGTTATCGAACTATCTGAAAGTCAGCTTTCTTGGATTGGCCTCTATTCTCTTCCCAGAGGCGATTCTAGAAATTTATGGTTATTGACATCAAAAATGTCAGCGTGGGGCTGGTAGGAAAAGGAGAGACTTCAGGGAGGCATCAGGAAGCTTGTTTCTGTGTGTCATTGCCACTGTCAGTATCTGTCACTTTCAGTGCTCATCTGGACCCGACATTTGCAGAAACACTGGCAAAATCACCTTCCTAAATGAGCTTCTTTGCCCTTTTTCTGAGTGTCCTTGTCCTTTTGGCTGGTTCCTCCAATAGCAGGCTGGGGCAAGTCACTCAATCATTCATTCTTAATATTTATCAAGTACCTTCTTTGTACGAGGAAAGTGAACTGGGCATATTTCACTTCAGTATTCTTAACAGGTGCTGCTTTGCAAATGCATAAGAATTTGAAAGGTGCAGAACCATAACTTAGAGTGACTATAGCTTCACATGTGCTTGCCCTTCCCCTTGCCCTGTTCCAAAGACCCCACTAAATTGCTAGGGACACTTTCCCATGGGATTAAACCATAGAATTGAATAATTTTATTAGCTAGTAACTTTAGCTAGATAACTTTACTGGTATCTGTCTTCCCAAGGAATTTAATGGGTATAGCAGTCCCTTAGGGAATTGTATTTGTGAAAAAAGATTCTGTGGGTGTGATGGGTTGGGGGACAGCAACCTATCCACACCTTTGTTGGTCTCCAGGCAGAGCCCACAGTGATCATGGGGTTAATGGGCAATCTCCTGACAATTCCAGGTATTGCAGGACAATCGTGTTAGTGATTCTTCAGCTCTTCAATTCCTTCCACTTGATGACTCTTCAGAGGACAAATGCTCATTTTCAGAGACTAAGGAAGTTTTTGGAAACTGACTTGTGTCCATTAGATATAATACGGTTCACACTTTATAATAGTGATGATTCCCTCATCATCTCAGAATAGGTCATGCCCAGGATTTTTCAGACTACCATGTCCACAGTTTTGGACTACACAGTAAATGCAAGCAGCAAGGAATGTATATGCAGAAACAGGACAACAAATAACAGCAAGGAAGGGGTTGAAAAGGAAGGTCTACTGGGCAAAGTTAAAGGACACAAGCTCCTGAGAAATGCCTTGTTTTCATTCAAGTTACATTCACCTTTGTCCCTTTATCCACTTATGGGTAAATGTAACTTGAAAGGAAAGAAGACGTGTTGCTAATATCCTGAGTTACAACCTTCAGTGTTCAATTTCCAGCTTCCATCACTTTTTCTGATTCCTAGAAGCTTGGATACTTCCATTAGGAGTAGAAGGGGGCTATCCCTGCAAGTTGCTCCATGCCATCTTTGAGATGCGCAGGTTTCCAAACATAGCTCTTCTTCTATAGAGAAGAGCTGCCAGGCAAGGTCTCCAAAACAAGGCGCTATGGTTGAAAATCTTCCTAAAGCCTAGGGCAGTAGGCTGGTGGCAGAGAAGTTCTCCTTCAGCACTTGAGAACCTCTGTACACATTTGAAAGGTGCAGAACCATTAGAGTGACTATAGCTTCACATGTGCTTGCCCTTCCCCTTGCCCTGTTCCAAAGACCCCACTAAATTGCTAGGGACACTTTCCCATGGGATTAAACCATAGAATTGAATAATTTTATTAGCTAGTAACTTTAGCTAGATAACTTTACTGGTATCTGTCTTCCCAAGGAATTTAATGGGTATAGCAGTCCCTTAGGGAATTGTATTTGTGAAAAAAGATTCTGTGGGTGTGATGGGTTGGGGACAGCAACCTATCCACACCTTTGTTGGTCCCCAGGCAGAGCCCACAGTGATCATGGGGTTAATGGGCAATCTCCTGACAATTCCAGGTATTGCAGGACAATCGTGTTAGTGATTCTTCAGCTCTTCAATTCCTTCCACTTGATGACTCTTCAGAGGACAAATGCTCATTTTCAGAGACTAAGGAAGTTTTTGGAAACTGACTTGTGTCCATTAGATATAATACGGTTCACACTTTATAATAGTGATGATTCCCTCATCATCTCAGAATAGGTCATGCCCAGGATTTTTCAGACTACCATGTCCACAGTTTTGGACTACACAGTAAATGCAAGCAGCAAGGAATGTATATGCAGAAACAGGACAACAAATAACAGCAAGGAAGGGGTTGAAAAGGAAGGTCTACTGGGCAAAGTTAAAGGACACAAGCTCCTGAGAAATGCCTTGTTTTCATTCAAGTTACATTCACCTTTGTCCCTTTATCCACTTATGGGTAAATGTAACTTGAAAGGAAAGAAGACGTGTTGCTAATATCCTGAGTTACAACCTTCAGTGTTCAATTTCCAGCTTCCATCACTTTTTCTGATTCCTAGAAGCTTGGATACTTCCATTAGGAGTAGAAGGGGGCTATCCCTGCAAGTTGCTCCATGCCATCTTTGAGATGCGCAGGTTTCCAAACATAGCTCTTCTTCTATAGAGAAGAGCTGCCAGGCAAGGTCTCCAAAACAAGGCGCTATGGTTGAAAATCTTCCTAAAGCCTAGGGCAGTAGGCTGGTGGCAGAGAAGTTCTCCTTCAGCACTTGAGAACCTCTGTACACAGAGGTAAGAAGAGGATAACTTAAGTCACTGTTGGCAATAACATGACATCATTTTGCTGCTGTTCAGTCACTAAGTCATGTTCGACTCTTTGTGACCCCATGGAGTACAGCACGCCAGGCTCCCTTGTCCTTCAAATTCATGAGTCTGTGATGTGATATATCTGACTATATCATCTTCTGCCTCCCTCTTCTCCTCCTACCCTCAATCTTTCTCAGCATCAGGGTCTTTTCCAAGGAGTCAGCTCTTCACATTTGGTGGACCAAGTATTGTAGCTTCAGCTTCCACATCCGTCCTCTGTACAAATACTCAGGGTTGATTTCCTTTAGGATTGACTGGTTTGATCTCCTCTATTCGATACTAAAACATATCAATCCATAGTTTTGTTTTCTAATTTCCAACCTCATGCTATTTGCAATGCCCCAGTAATCCCTATGATTGTTAAGGAAGATCTTCTTCCTTTTTCTCTCTTTGTTTTTGTGTTTTCTTGATCAAAGAGATTGTGACATGGTTAAATCACGCTTTTCAAACATGAAAAGACTAACGCCTTTATGCTTTCTCTTCATGCTAAATTAGAATCATAGGTAAAGCAGTTGATAAGGAAGCATGTAGATTTCAGGTTAAACATACACTGGAATTTATCTTCATGTTGGGAGAATGAAGAGGTGATATGGAAGCTACTTTCTGCCCATTTTATTTGTATGTTTCTCATAAAGGTATATAGGGTACTACATACACATAGTGAAAACATCCTATTTGCTTTGGAAGATAGAATAACGTGTGTGTGTGTGTGTGTGTGTGAGTGTGTGAGTAATCATCAAAAACAGACCCTTTGACAGAACTGAACCATTTCATCCCATCCACTATGGCGGTGTGGAGCTGGGAACAGAATTCCTCAACACTCATTAAATAAAATAGAGAATCCTAGTCAAAGAAAATCTTTACTTTCA
The DNA here is from genome assembly GCA_022376925.1 of Tragulus kanchil. Taxonomy (NCBI): domain Eukaryota; kingdom Metazoa; phylum Chordata; class Mammalia; order Artiodactyla; family Tragulidae; genus Tragulus; species Tragulus kanchil. Next base: position 122,090,388 of record JAIOJX010000003.1, on the reverse strand, counting down.
TTTGTTTTCAGTTTGTTTCATTTCCCGTGTTGTTAATGTACTGAGTTACAACCATTTGTGCTCCATTTCTAGCTATTATCACTTTAATATACACATAGATTCAGCATGACCCTTCTTATATTCCAAGATTCATAATAAATACTGACATCAGAGAAGCCTCGTCTACCTGGTGATAACATTAAAGCAACAGCAGCAAAATAGCCTATGACTGATTTCTCAGCTTCCATCATGAAATTGTTAAGGAGATTTAGCAATCTCCTCTCACAGGTATGTTTGTTTTTTTTTTTTTTTAATTTTGGCATCTTTTTTTTTTTTTTTTTTTTTTTTTTAAATTTTCATCTATCTGCATTCTTTGGCCTGTGTGGGCTTCCCTTTGCAGTGGCCTCTCTCGTTGCAGAGCACCGGCTCTGGGTGCATGCGTTCCAGAGCTGGCTCATAATTGGGCACAGTGGTCCAACCGCTTCACAGCACTTGGGATCTTCCCCAACTAGGGATGGAACCAGTGCCCCTTGCACTGCAAGGTGGACTCTTTACCCAATGGACCACCAAGGAAGCCCTCCACAGGTATGCTTATTTTGATATTGACGTGTATTTATACAAAATGCAAGCTATAGAAATTATAGGTGACATCTCCTTCTAAAAATGCCAAATACGGATTTCAGGAAGTTAGAGATAAAGGAAGAGCAGAAGGATCTGCCAGGTCTTACATCTATACTATGAGCCAGACACAATGCTTGGAACCTTCATGGCAACTCAATGAAGTCCAAGCTACAACTTCAAATTTATAAATGGGTAAAAGGAGGCCTGGGCTTCCCTGGGGGCTCAGAGAGTAAAGAATCTGCCTGCAGTGCAGGAGACCTGGATTCGATCCCTGAGTCGGGAAGATGCCCTAGAGGAGGAAATGGCTACCAACTCCAATATTTTTGCTTGCAGAATTCCATGGACAGAGGAGCCTGGCATGTTACAATCAGTAGGGTCACAAAAGAGTCGAACACGACTGAGTGGTTAACACTTTCACTTCTTTTCAAAATGAGGCTCAGAGATGATAGGTGGCTTACCAAAGGTCACACAACCAGCAAGCATCTAAGAAAGGACCCACACCTGTTTGGATATACAGCACATGACTGTCTCCAAAATATGTTTTAATGTACTGAGTTACAACCATTTGTGCTCCATTTCTAGCTATTATCACTTTAATATACACATAGATTCAGCATGACCCTTCTTATATTCCAAGATTCATAATAAATACTGACATCAGAGAAGCCTCGTCTACCTGGTGATAACATTAAAGCAACAGCAGCAAAATAGCCTATGACTGATTTCTCAGCTTCCATCATGAAATTGTTAAGGAGATTTAGCAATCTCCTCTCACAGGTATGTTTGTTTTTTTTTTTTTTTAATTTTGGCATCTTTTTTTTTTTTTTTTTTTTTTTTTTTAAATTTTCATCTATCTGCATTCTTTGGCCTGTGTGGGCTTCCCTTTGCAGTGGCCTCTCTCGTTGCAGAGCACCGGCTCTGGGTGCATGCGTTCCAGAGCTGGCTCATAATTGGGCACAGTGGTCCAACCGCTTCACAGCACTTGGGATCTTCCCCAACTAGGGATGGAACCAGTGCCCCTTGCACTGCAAGGTGGACTCTTTACCCAATGGACCACCAAGGAAGCCCTCCACAGGTATGCTTATTTTGATATTGACGTGTATTTATACAAAATGCAAGCTATAGAAATTATAGGTGACATCTCCTTCTAAAAATGCCAAATACGGATTTCAGGAAGTTAGAGATAAAGGAAGAGCAGAAGGATCTGCCAGGTCTTACATCTATACTATGAGCCAGACACAATGCTTGGAACCTTCATGGCAACTCAATGAAGTCCAAGCTACAACTTCAAATTTATAAATGGGTAAAAGGAGGCCTGGGCTTCCCTGGGGGCTCAGAGAGTAAAGAATCTGCCTGCAGTGCAGGAGACCTGGATTCGATCCCTGAGTCGGGAAGATGCCCTAGAGGAGGAAATGGCTACCAACTCCAATATTTTTGCTTGCAGAATTCCATGGACAGAGGAGCCTGGCATGTTACAATCAGTAGGGTCACAAAAGAGTCGAACACGACTGAGTGGTTAACACTTTCACTTCTTTTCAAAATGAGGCTCAGAGATGATAGGTGGCTTACCAAAGGTCACACAACCAGCAAGCATCTAAGAAAGGACCCACACCTGTTTTTGGATATACAGCACATGACTGTCTCCATATGTTGAATACTATGTTACTTGATAAGATAACTGTACCCTAGTAAGATGAGGTGATTTGTACAATTTTTTATAGCACAACTAAAACCCAGGTTTTCTAAGATCTGCAATCTATATCCTATACTAGCATATGGGAGGTTAATTTACATTATAAAATATTTTGGGAGTAGATTCCCTTTTTTTTTTTTTTTTTTAAAGATTTATTTATTTATTTATTTAGGGCGGGGGTCGGGTTGGGGAGGGAGGGGAGCGGGCGGGCCACTTCTATTGGTCTTTCATTTCTCTGTTTTCATCCGTCTTTGTTCTTTGGCTCCTGTGGGCCTCCCAGCACGGTGGCATCTGTCGTTGCAGAGCGCCGGCTCTGGGCGCATGCGCGCCAGAGCTCCGGCTCGGTGATTGGACACATCCGTCCAGTCGCTCCACGCATGTGGGATCTTCCCAGGCCAGGGATCGAACCGGCGCCCCTTGCACTGCAAGGCGGTGTCCTTATCCACTGGACCACCAGGGGAAGCCCTAGATTCCCTTTTAACATAAAGGTTAGTAGTAATATTAGTCACTAAGTCATGTCTGACTCTTGCAACCCCATGGACTGTAGCCTACTAACAATTTTAAGGAGCATATAAAACGTGCAAATCTTAGTTTTCTATTATTGAATAAGCACTGGATAAACAGTGGGACCAAGGATTTTTGAATGTGTAATCATATTTACAGTTAAGAAACAAGAGCTACTCTGAAGGAAAGGCCCACTGTAATTTCTTCATGATTTTACAACCTGACAATAGAACAATCTTTTAACTAAAATTAAGCTGAATGGAATTTAGTTATGAGTGAAATTCCTGGTGTTTATATTCTATGGGCAACAAATGTGAAATAGTAATATGTTAAGGAAATCAATATGGCGGCCTCAAAAATCTTTCCCACGATTTTAGATTGCACATAATTCTGGGTAAAATGAACAGGAAGAAACTATAGAATATCTTTCAGATCCAAGCTGTGGAACTTTAACAGCAACTAATACACTCAATTCCATGCCATAGTCCAGGATTCATTCTAATAAATCTTAGCATCTCCCATTGGTGGGTACAAAGGAGACTGCTGCAGACAACCTTTATCAGCCAAGTAGGGGATATTTTTCTATCTGTGAAAAACACTGCTTATTTTAATTCACCTCTCTTGAGAATAGTCTGCACACCTGTCAAGAGAACTATAAGAAAACTTGGTTGCCAGACACAGATAAACTCTTGTTTTACATGCCCTAATCTCTGGTGATTTATTAATGCTGAAACCCAAAGCCCTGAAAAGACAAGTATAATTGATTTTCCTTGCTTTCAAGTAACTATAAAACACTAATCTCTAAATTATCGTTAAACCTCAAGTAAACCAGTGTGGAAGATGTAACCTATGAGATGTTAAGTTTAAGATGTAATCACACAAAGTTTGTGACTCAGAAAAATTAATTTTAGCTTTAGTATTTGGGAGACAGAGCTAAAACATAATTAAGTTGCTCAGAGAAATGGAGAAGTAGTACTGAAAATTCAAGAAGTCATCCTATTTTTAATGCATAATTATTTTTGAATACCAGAGAGTGAAGCTAACACTTTCACAGAGGTAGAGAAATAAATTTATTTTTTGGCTTTAAAGATCCTCTTCTTAAATATCAGTGCTTCTGTCACACAGCTGATGTCATTACAAGTGACATTTCTGCTAGCAATATTCCCAAGGTTTTTCATTGCCATTACAAAGGCTTTGAATTACCTTTCTGAGAAACTCTATATTTCAATGTATTATTGCAAAATTATATGAGGTGTAGATATTCTTAGACTGAAGGCATACAATGGTCTTACTCTTCATGTCAAATCAAAGTGGCTCCAGATTTGCAAGTCTTTAGTAAGCAGATACCGCTGTATTTAGAAATCATACAGTTGTGGCTTCATAATTATTTACTGATTAAATCAGAATCTATTGGCAATTACAAATAGCATCATGAGGGACATTTAAGAAAACCCCGCTGAAAGGCACAGGCATTGAGTTGCACCTGGGCTTATGGATCATCCACATGAATTGAAGAATTTCTCCAACACTGCAGTTTGTGTCTGTGTCTGTGTCTGTATATGGAACCACAGAATAAGATCAGAGATATAGATGACCAGGTTTTCTTTGCAAAGATAAGTACTCTCTAGGTCATTTGCAGAGATGCAGCTGGACCTAGAGACTGTCATACAGAGGGAAGGAAGTCAGAGAAGAACAAATATTGTATATTAACACGTGTCTGTGGAATCTAGAAAAATGGTACAGATGAACCCATTTACAGGGCAGGAAGATGTAGAAGAAGAGATGTGGATAACAGGTGGTGGGGGAAGAGGAGAGTGGGATGAATTGGGAGACTGAAATTGATTATATATATATATATATATAGATTAGATATAGATATAGATATAAATATAGATACAGATATATACTACCATGTGTAAAATGAAAAGCTAGTGGAAAGCTGACGAATAACACAGGGAGCTCAGCTCAGTGTTCTGCGGTGACCTAGACGGGTGGGATAAGGATGACATAGAAGGAAGGCCAGAGAGGGAGGTGATGTATGTATACATATAGCTGATTTACTCCATGATACAGCAGAAGCTAACATAATATTGTAAAACAATGTAATTTTTTAAAACGTCAACTAACTGGCATAGTAAAACTTTCGTGGTGATTTATGGATATCTTTGATTAGGGTGACTCTAAGTTGGCATCTTCTAAATGAATTTGAGGAAAAGTGTTAGTAATTAATAGTATAGACATTACACTGACAGAAAAATTATGATGGTTAAAAGTTGAAAAGGTTTTCATTGCCATTACAAAGGCTTTGAATTACCTTTCTGAGAAACTCTATATTTCAATGTATTATTGCAAAATTATATGAGGTGTAGATATTCTTAGACTGAAGGCATACAATGGTCTTACTCTTCATGTCAAATCAAAGTGGCTCCAGATTTGCAAGTCTTTAGTAAGCAGATACCGCTGTATTTAGAAATCATACAGTTGTGGCTTCATAATTATTTACTGATTAAATCAGAATCTATTGGCAATTACAAATAGCATCATGAGGGACATTTAAGAAAACCCCGCTGAAAGGCACAGGCATTGAGTTGCACCTGGGCTTATGGATCATCCACATGAATTGAAGAATTTCTCCAACACTGCAGTTTGTGTCTGTGTCTGTGTCTGTATATGGAACCACAGAATAAGATCAGAGATATAGATGACCAGGTTTTCTTTGCAAAGATAAGTACTCTCTAGGTCATTTGCAGAGATGCAGCTGGACCTAGAGACTGTCATACAGAGGGAAGGAAGTCAGAGAAGAACAAATATTGTATATTAACACGTGTCTGTGGAATCTAGAAAAATGGTACAGATGAACCCATTTACAGGGCAGGAAGATGTAGAAGAAGAGATGTGGATAACAGGTGGTGGGGGAAGAGGAGAGTGGGATGAATTGGGAGACTGAAATTGATTATATATATATATATATATAGATTAGATATAGATATAGATATAAATATAGATACAGATATATACTACCATGTGTAAAATGAAAAGCTAGTGGAAAGCTGACGAATAACACAGGGAGCTCAGCTCAGTGTTCTGCGGTGACCTAGACGGGTGGGATAAGGATGACATAGAAGGAAGGCCAGAGAGGGAGGTGATGTATGTATACATATAGCTGATTTACTCCATGATACAGCAGAAGCTAACATAATATTGTAAAACAATGTAATTTTTTAAAACGTCAACTAACTGGCATAGTAAAACTTTCGTGGTGATTTATGGATATCTTTGATTAGGGTGACTCTAAGTTGGCATCTTCTAAATGAATTTGAGGAAAAGTGTTAGTAATTAATAGTATAGACATTACACTGACAGAAAAAAATTATGATGGTTAAAAGTTGAGATACACTGGTTGTGATTTTCTCCATTTGAGCATTCAGTCTACTTTTGTCCAGTGACACTAATTTTGGGAAACTGACTACTCTCAATAATAATAAAAACATAAGATTACATCATCATTTTCACTCCATCCCGAGCAGTGGATTTTTTCTGTAGGTATATAGCATTCTTTGTTGATGAAATACAGAATACTGTTCAGATAATAATTAACAACTTCTTGGACAATCACCTTATCACATCAGTATTTGATGTTAACACATTATTGACGAGGGATTTTTGCAGAAACTAATACCTGTGCCTGGTGATGTGTTATATAAGTGAATACTGAAATACTCTGGTCAATAATGTTAGGATAATGAAAAACATATTCATTCATCTCTGGTCAATAAGTTGTTAAGCATTAAAGAACTTTATTCACATAAAAGTACTCTTGTCCCTTTGAGCAAGATTAGAGTCCCTTTGGATATACTTATGGGGCTTCCCAGGTGGCTCAGTGGTAAAGAATCCACCTGCCAATGTAGGAAACTCAGCTTAAATCCCTAGGTGGGGAAGATCTCTTAGAGAAGGAAATGGCAACCCACTCCAGTATTCTAACTGGGAAATGCCATGGACAGAGGAGCCTGGTGGGCTAAAGTCCATAAGGTCACAAAAAATGTTGGACACCATATGCATGATGGATAGAATTTCACAATTCTTCATCTTGAAAGATACCTTCTTTAGCTCGTTCCATTTATTGTAAAGATGAGTAAACTGAGGTAGACAAAGAGTAAGTGATTTCGTCAAGTTCATATAACAAGACAGTGGAAACAGTCAGTGCCTAATTGTGGTCTCAGTGTCCCACCAGGCTCAGTTGTTCTGCTCTGGGCTGTCTCTTGGTCATGAGTCCTCTTGCTAACTGATCAATCTCTGCTAACTTCTTTCTGCCTTTGGGAACAGGTGGCACTACTGGTTTGGCCTCACTGCTCCTTTCAAGACACTAGAGCACAAGCTTAAAGGCTCAGTTGGGTCTCTCCTTACAAACTCTTACAACCCAACCGAGATCATTGGAAACCCACTGTCAGAAAAACAACACTGTCTAGTAACCCATGTTTCAAATAACTGGCATGAGGCTGAGATGGCTCCCACAAAGGTATAAAACCAAGCAAAGAGCCTGTTAAGTGGCATTGACCAAATTCAAGTTCATCCTTTGATATGACCATTTACTATCGATAAGAACTGTTGGAAAATCTTGGACTCCTTGCATGGGAGCATATATTAATAGATGCTTTTTAAAAGTGAGTTAAGCAAAGCTGCCTTTTGCATTACAGATTTCTTTAAATCATCAACTATTGCCTGTTAACAGAGTTCAAGGCAATAAATTACTGTAATAATTGGGATTAGTGTCTTTCTTGCTCTCACATGGCTGTTTGTAAGCACGCCTGTAATGGGTTCAGAGAAACCAGAGCCTCATTTACCTTGACCTCTTACTACCTGAGTTCCAGGATTTTCTGAACCCTTGTCAATACTACCTGATGCAAAAGAATGAAGAGTACAATTTATTTTAATAAACCTTGAGTGCATGCTTTGTGGAATGTTCTGTGAACAGTAGAATATGACTTTAAAATTTTTCTATCAGACTCTGAATAACTATTGTCATCTTAAAAACTAATCACCACTGTCTCACCCCTACACCCACCTTTACAAGCAAGCACAGTGTGCCTATTAAGAGCCAAGCACTGCTTCACTACATGTAATGTAATTAAATTCCCACATCCCTCCAAGGTGGTCTTTCAAATCACAGAAGCTGAACTGAATATATTGGGATATGGACTCACAGTATTGCATGATTCTTCATGGAGTCTGAGCAAGGGGTTGTGTGTCTAATTGGTTTATAGATGCAAAATTCTGCCTTCTGTTAACCTCATTGGTAGAATTTGACAGTGGAAACAGTCAGTGCTAATTTGCTCTGGGCTCGTCTCTCTGGTCATGAGTCCTCTTGCTAACTGATCAATCTCTGCTAACTTCTTTCTGCCTTTGGGAACAGGTGGCACTACTGGTTTGGCCTCACTGCTCCTTTCAAGACACTAGAGCACAAGCTTAAAGGCTCAGTTGGGTCTCTCCTTACAAACTCTTACAACCCAACCGAGATCATTGGAAACCCACTGTCAGAAAAACAACACTGTCTAGTAACCCATGTTTCAAATAACTGGCATGAGGCTGAGATGGCTCCCACAAAGGTATAAAACCAAGCAAAGAGCCTGTTAAGTGGCATTGACCAAATTCAAGTTCATCCTTTGATATGACCATTTACTATCGATAAGAACTGTTGGAAAATCTTGGACTCCTTGCATGGGAGCATATATTAATAGATGCTTTTTAAAAGTGAGTTAAGCAAAGCTGCCTTTTGCATTACAGATTTCTTTAAATCATCAACTATTGCCTGTTAACAGAGTTCAAGGCAATAAATTACTGTAATAATTGGGATTAGTGTCTTTCTTGCTCTCACATGGCTGTTTGTAAGCACGCCTGTAATGGGTTCAGAGAAACCAGAGCCTCATTTACCTTGACCTCTTACTACCTGAGTTCCAGGATTTTCTGAACCCTTGTCAATACTACCTGATGCAAAAGAATGAAGAGTACAATTTATTTTAATAAACCTTGAGTGCATGCTTTGTGGAATGTTCTGTGAACAGTAGAATATGACTTTAAAATTTTTCTATCAGACTCTGAATAACTATTGTCATCTTAAAAACTAATCACCACTGTCTCACCCCTACACCCACCTTTACAAGCAAGCACAGTGTGCCTATTAAGAGCCAAGCACTGCTTCACTACATGTAATGTAATTAAATTCCCACATCCCTCCAAGGTGGTCTTTCAAATCACAGAAGCTGAACTGAATATATTGGGATATGGACTCACAGTATTGCATGATTCTTCATGGAGTCTGAGCAAGGGGTTGTGTGTCTAATTGGTTTATAGATGCAAAATTCCCTGCCTTCTGTTAACCTCATTGGTAGAGGCTCTTTGCCTGCTGCTTATGGGTAAAAACTTATATCAGAAGTTGGTACTTTAGAGTTCTGTGTGCTAACAAATCAATTTTATTTTATTTATTTTTTTTTTAAACCTTTATTTTACTTTTAACTTTTACAGAGTTTTGTTGTTCACAGACATGCATGTTCTCAGATTAATCACATGTATATCCCCCCCTTCCCTCTCCTCCCGACCATCACACAGCACCCCTGAAGGATCCCCTTTTCTCACAGAGCAATGACTAGAGCTATTTTCTTCACTTATGATAGTACAGGCCTTCATGCTACTTCCTTTACGCCTCTCACCCACTGTTCCTTCCCCACAATGTCCATATGTCCACTGTCCATGTCTGTCTTTCTGTCGCTTCACTGCGTGTGCCATCATCACCATCCTACTAGATTCCATATATATGTGTTAATATACTGTATTTGTCCTTCTCTTTTTGACTGACTTCACTTTTTATGATACGTTCTAGATCCAGCCATCTCATTAGGGTTGATTCTTCTGCATTTCTCTTTACAGCTGTGTAGTATTCCATTGTATATATGTACCAGAGCTTCTGGATCCATTCGTTCGTCGATGGGCATCTAGGTTCCTTCCAAGTTCTAGCTATTGTATAGAGAGCTGCAATGAACATTGGGGTACAGGTGCTTCTTTCAGTTTTGATTTCGTCAGGGTATAAGCCCAAGAGTGGGATTGCTGGGTCATATGGTGCTTCTATTTTTAGTTTTTTAAGAAATCTCCAGACTGTCTTCCATAGAGGCTGTATCAATTTACACTCCCACCAGCAATGCAGGAGTGTTCCCTTTTTTCCGCAGCCTCTCCAGCATTTATTGTCTGTCGATTTGTGGATGACGGCCATTCTGACGGGTGTGAGGTGATATCTCATTGTAGTTTTGATTTGCATTTCTCTAATTATTAGTGAAGTTGAGCATCGTTTCATGTGTTTTTGGGCCATCTGTATGTCATCGTTGGAGAGGTGTCTGTTTAGGTCCTTTTCCCATTTTTTGATTGGGTTGTTCGTTTTTCCAGTGCTGAGTTGTCTGAGTTGCTTGTAGATTTTGGAGATTAATTCTTTGTCTGTTGTTTCATTTGCTATGATTTTCTCCCACTCTGTGGGCTGTCTGTTCAGCTTTTTTGTAATTTCTTTAGCTGTACAAAAGCTTTTAAGTTTCATTAGGTCCCACATGTTCATTTGTCTTTTTAGTTCCGAGTTCTGTGTGCTAACAAATCAATTTTATTTTATTTATTTTTTTTTTAAACCTTTATTTTACTTTTAACTTTTACAGAGTTTTGTTGTTCACAGACATGCATGTTCTCAGATTAATCACATGTATATCCCCCCCTTCCCTCTCCTCCCGACCATCACACAGCACCCCTGAAGGATCCCCTTTTCTCACAGAGCAATGACTAGAGCTATTTTCTTCACTTATGATAGTACAGGCCTTCATGCTACTTCCTTTACGCCTCTCACCCACTGTTCCTTCCCCACAATGTCCATATGTCCACTGTCCATGTCTGTCTTTCTGTCGCTTCACTGCGTGTGCCATCATCACCATCCTACTAGATTCCATATATATGTGTTAATATACTGTATTTGTCCTTCTCTTTTTGACTGACTTCACTTTTTATGATACGTTCTAGATCCAGCCATCTCATTAGGGTTGATTCTTCTGCATTTCTCTTTACAGCTGTGTAGTATTCCATTGTATATATGTACCAGAGCTTCTGGATCCATTCGTTCGTCGATGGGCATCTAGGTTCCTTCCAAGTTCTAGCTATTGTATAGAGAGCTGCAATGAACATTGGGGTACAGGTGCTTCTTTCAGTTTTGATTTCGTCAGGGTATAAGCCCAAGAGTGGGATTGCTGGGTCATATGGTGCTTCTATTTTTAGTTTTTTAAGAAATCTCCAGACTGTCTTCCATAGAGGCTGTATCAATTTACACTCCCACCAGCAATGCAGGAGTGTTCCCTTTTCTCCGCAGCCTCTCCAGCATTTATTGTCTGTCGATTTGTGGATGACGGCCATTCTGACGGGTGTGAGGTGATATCTCATTGTAGTTTTGATTTGCATTTCTCTAATTATTAGTGAAGTTGAGCATCGTTTCATGTGTTTTTGGGCCATCTGTATGTCATCGTTGGAGAGGTGTCTGTTTAGGTCCTTTTCCCTTTTTTTGATTGGGTTGTTCGTTTTTCCAGTGCTGAGTTGTCTGAGTTGCTTGTAGATTTTGGAGATTAATTCTTTGTCTGTTGTTTCATTTGCTATGATTTTCTCCCACTCTGTGGGCTGTCTGTTCAGCTTTTTTGTAATTTCTTTAGCTGTACAAAAGCTTTTAAGTTTCATTAGGTCCCACATGTTCATTTGTCTTTTTAGTTCCACTATTCTAGTAGGTGGGTCAGAGAAGATCTTGCTTTGATTGATGTCCTTGAGGGTTTTGCCTATATTCTCCTCTAAGAGTTTGATGGTTTCTGGCCTTAAATTTAGATCTTTAATCCATTTTGAGTTGATCTTTGTGTATGGTGTCAGGGTATGTTCCAACTTCATTTTCCTGCATGTAGCTGTCCAATTTTCCCAGCACCATTTGTTGAAGAGGCTGTCTTTGTCCCATTTTATATGTTCGCCTCCTTTGTCAAAAATAAGGTACCCATAGGTGCGTGGGTTTATCTCTGGGTTCTCAATCTTGTTCCATTGGTCGATATTTCTGCTTTTGTGCCAGTACCATACTGTCTTGAGGACTGTTGCTTTAAAGTAGAGTCTGAAGTTGGGGAGGCTGATCCCCCCAGCTCCATTCTTCTTCCTGAGGATTGCTTTGGCTATTCGAGGTCTTTTGTGTTTCCATATGAACTGTGTTATTCGTTGGTCTAGTTCTGTGAAGAATGTTATTGGAAGTTTGATAGGGATCGCATTGAATCTATAGATGACATTTGGCAGTATGGTCATTTTCACAATATTGATTCTCCCAACCCAGGAACACGGAATATTTCTCCATCTGTTTAACTCTTCTTTAATGTCTCTCATGAGTGTCTTGTAATTTTCTGTGTACAGTTCTTTTGTTTCTTTGGGTAGGTTTATTCCTAGATATTTGATTCTTTTGGTTGCAGTGGTGAAGGGGACTGCCTCTTTGATTTCATTTTCTGATTTTTCATTGTTTGTGTATAGGAATGCCAGTGATTTCTCTATATTGATTTTGTATCCTGCGACTTTGCTGAATTCGCTGATTAACTCTAGTAGTTTTGTAATAGTGTCTTTGGGATTTTCTATGTATAATATCATGTCATCTGCAAATAGAGAGAGTTTGACTTCTTCTTTTCCAATCTGGATTCCTTTGATTTCTTTCTCTTCTCTTATTGCTGTTGCTAGAACTTCCAGGACTATGTTGAATAAGAGTGGTGAAAGTGGACACCCTTGTCTTGTTCCTGATCTTAGAGGGAATGCTTTGAGTTTTTCACCATTGAGGATAATGTTCGCTGTGGGCTTCTCATAGATGGCTTTCACTATGTTAAGATAAGTTCCTTCTATGCCCATTTTTTGAAGAGTTTTTATCATAAATGGATGCTGTACTTTGTCAAAGGCTTTTTCTGCATCTATTGAGATGATCATGTGATTTTTGTCTTTCAATTTGTTGATATGGTGTATCACATTGATTGATTTGCGGATGTTGAAGAATCCTTGCATGCCTGGGATGAACCCAACTTCATTTTCCTGCATGTAGCTGTCCAATTTTCCCAGCACCATTTGTTGAAGAGGCTGTCTTTGTCCCATTTTATATGTTCGCCTCCTTTGTCAAAAATAAGGTACCCATAGGTGCGTGGGTTTATCTCTGGGTTCTCAATCTTGTTCCATTGGTCGATATTTCTGTTTTTGTGCCAGTACCATACTGTCTTGAGGACTGTTGCTTTAAAGTAGAGTCTGAAGTTGGGGAGGCTGATCCCCCCAGCTCCATTCTTCTTCCTGAGGATTGCTTTGGCTATTCGAGGTCTTTTGTGTTTCCATATGAACTGTGTTATTCGTTGGTCTAGTTCTGTGAAGAATGTTATTGGAAGTTTGATAGGGATCGCATTGAATCTATAGATGACATTTGGCAGTATGGTCATTTTCACAATATTGATTCTCCCAACCCAGGAACACGGAATATTTCTCCATCTGTTTAACTCTTCTTTAATGTCTCTCATGAGTGTCTTGTAATTTTCTGTGTACAGTTCTTTTGTTTCTTTGGGTAGGTTTATTCCTAGATATTTGATTCTTTTGGTTGCAGTGGTGAAGGGGACTGCCTCTTTGATTTCATTTTCTGATTTTTCATTGTTTGTGTATAGGAATGCCAGTGATTTCTCTATATTGATTTTGTATCCTGCGACTTTGCTGAATTCGCTGATTAACTCTAGTAGTTTTGTAATAGTGTCTTTGGGATTTTCTATGTATAATATCATGTCATCTGCAAATAGAGAGAGTTTGACTTCTTCTTTTCCAATCTGGATTCCTTTGATTTCTTTCTCTTCTCTTATTGCTGTTGCTAGAACTTCCAGGACTATGTTGAATAAGAGTGGTGAAAGTGGACACCCTTGTCTTGTTCCTGATCTTAGAGGGAATGCTTTGAGTTTTTCACCATTGAGGATAATGTTCGCTGTGGGCTTCTCATAGATGGCTTTCACTATGTTAAGATAAGTTCCTTCTATGCCCATTTTTTGAAGAGTTTTTATCATAAATGGATGCTGTACTTTGTCAAAGGCTTTTTCTGCATCTATTGAGATGATCATGTGATTTTTGTCTTTCAATTTGTTGATATGGTGTATCACATTGATTGATTTGCGGATGTTGAAGAATCCTTGCATGCCTGGGATGAACCCAACTTGATCGTGATGAATGAGCTTTTTGATGTGTTGCTGAATTCTGTTTGCTAGGATTTTGTTGAGGATTTTGGCATCTAGATTCATCAGTGAAATTGGCCTATAATTTTCTTTTTTGTGATGTCTTTGCCTGGCTTTGGTATCAGGGTGATGGTGGCCTCGTAGAATGTGTTTGGAAGTGTTCCTTCCTGGGCAATTTTTTGGAAGAGTTTTAGAAGGACAGGCATTAGCTCTTCTTTAAATGTTTGGTAGAATTCACTTGTGAAACCATCTGGCCCTGGGCTTTTATTTTGGGTAGATTTTTGATCACAAGGTCGATTTCTGAGCTTGTGATTGGCTTGTTCATAGTTTCTATTTCTTCCTGGTTGAGTCTTGGGAGATTAATCTTCTCTAAGAAACTGTCCATTTCTTCCAGGTTGTCCAGTTACAAATCAATTTTAATGAAGACCTTCTCCTCAGGCTATTGTTAAAGTCAAATTTAGTTCAGGCAAGAGATGCTATTGGGAAGCATTCACTCAGCATATAAAGGGTGATTCTTGGAATATGTCATTACGATAGTCTCAGAACTGTGCTGGTTACTGACTGGAGTGGCATGTCTCTACTGCAAAAGAAATAACTTTGGCCAAGCTACTGATTTTGACTATTTATTTAAACTTTGAAAATGACTGATGGTGTCTTCCGATATGTATTTACATAATCTTTCAAACCTAATTTTGTCAATATGGTGAAGTAAGGATCAGAGGAACCACATTAGAAAAAAACAAAGTGAACTTCCTAAAGAAAAATTATGGCCAACTAAGCTTCTATGGGGGACACCCTTGTCTTGTTCCTGATCTTAGAGGGAATGCTTTGAGTTTTTCACCATTGAGGATAATGTTCGCTGTGGGCTTCTCATAGATGGCTTTCACTATGTTAAGATAAGTTCCTTCTATGCCCATTTTTTGAAGAGTTTTTATCATAAATGGATGCTGTACTTTGTCAAAGGCTTTTTCTGCATCTATTGAGATGATCATGTGATTTTTGTCTTTCAATTTGTTGATATGGTGTATCACATTGATTGATTTGCGGATGTTGAAGAATCCTTGCATGCCTGGGATGAACCCAACTTGATCGTGATGAATGAGTCTTTTGATGTGTTGCTGAATTCTGTTTGCTAGGATTTTGTTGAGGATTTTGGCATCTAGATTCATCAGTGAAATTGGCCTATAATTTTCTTTTTTTGTGATGTCTTTGCCTGGCTTTGGTATCAGGGTGATGGTGGCCTCGTAGAATGTGTTTGGAAGTGTTCCTTCCTGGGCAATTTTTTGGAAGAGTTTTAGAAGGACAGGCATTAGCTCTTCTTTAAATGTTTGGTAGAATTCACTTGTGAAACCATCTGGCCCTGGGCTTTTATTTTTGGGTAGATTTTTGATCACAAGGTCGATTTCTGAGCTTGTGATTGGCTTGTTCATAGTTTCTATTTCTTCCTGGTTGAGTCTTGGGAGATTAATCTTCTCTAAGAAACTGTCCATTTCTTCCAGGTTGTCCAGTTACAAATCAATTTTAATGAAGACCTTCTCCTCAGGCTATTGTTAAAGTCAAATTTAGTTCAGGCAAGAGATGCTATTGGGAAGCATTCACTCAGCATATAAAGGGTGATTCTTGGAATATGTCATTACGATAGTCTCAGAACTGTGCTGGTTACTGACTGGAGTGGCATGTCTCTACTGCAAAAGAAATAACTTTGGCCAAGCTACTGATTTTGACTATTTATTTAAACTTTGAAAAATGACTGATGGTGTCTTCCGATATGTATTTACATAATCTTTCAAACCTAATTTTGTCAATATGGTGAAGTAAGGATCAGAGGAACCACATTAGAACAAATAATTACATCCATCATTATCTAGAATGTGGCACCTTTCTGTGCCTTTATCTCACTTCCTTAAAGAAAAATGAAATCCTACTCAGTGCCTGACCCCCAGTAGGCAATAAGAACTCAAGAAACAATTGATAGGTGAATAGAAGAAGCAATTGCTACTCATTTTAAGCAAAGGAACTGTCACCTTCCAGTAACTCATTGGAAGGTTTAAGGAACTCAAAATTTCTCTTTTCTTCTCTTCCCTCCTTGCTTTTTCTTCTTTCCTATTTCTCTTTGTTTTTTGCTAGTAATATCTGAAACAGAGACACCATTTGAGGTCTAAGAAATGCAAATGAATGATTTAAGAAAATAAGAGAAATTATGATCACAAAAATAAACAAGACTTCCATTTCTCTTAAATCACCAAAGTTTGTAAAACAAAGACAGAAATGATGAATTTTGAGTTTTTCAAGGTCCCTTTCCAC
This sequence comes from Tragulus kanchil, assembly GCA_022376925.1. Lineage (NCBI taxonomy): Eukaryota > Metazoa > Chordata > Mammalia > Artiodactyla > Tragulidae > Tragulus > Tragulus kanchil. Next base: position 122,074,020 of record JAIOJX010000003.1, on the reverse strand, counting down.
TTCCTCTCCTGAAACCATTAACGCTGCTTTTCTTTCTTTAAAGAAAAGAAAGAAAATCTATCTTTGACCAGTTTCCCTCCTACTGCTTTTTCTCTAAGAACAGTTCTGTGTTTGTGAGAACATTTCAGGACTCTGTGATTTTGAGTCTGGAGAATAAATGGATAGGCTCATCAAATAAATAACCAAGAGAAAGAAGGGTTGTGCATGTTGTTTATGGGGAGAAAATTTGGGGGGTCTAGTATATGAGAAACTCTTATGCAGCCACAAGGTACAAGAGAAAAGAAGAGAGAAACATAAACTTATAAGAAGCGTCTCTATGTACAATGAAACTTATAAGAAAAATTTTTGAAAGATTAAATTTAGTTCAGGCAAGAGATGCTATTGGGAAGCATTCACTCAGCATATAAAGGGTGATTCTTGGAATATGTCATTACGATAGTCTCAGAACTGTGCTGGTTACTGACTGGAGTGGCATGTCTCTACTGCAAAAGAAATAACTTTGGCCAAGCTACTGATTTTGACTATTTATTTAAACTTTGAAAAATGACTGATGGTGTCTTCCGATATGTATTTACATAATCTTTCAAACCTAATTTTGTCAATATGGTGAAGTAAGGATCAGAGGAACCACATTAGAACAAATAATTACATCCATCATTATCTAGAATGTGGCACCTTTCTGTGCCTTTATCTCACTTCCTTAAAGAAAAATGAAATCCTACTCAGTGCCTGACCCCCAGTAGGCAATAAGAACTCAAGAAACAATTGATAGGTGAATAGAAGAAGCAATTGCTACTCATTTTAAGCAAAGGAACTGTCACCTTCCAGTAACTCATTGGAAGGTTTAAGGAACTCAAAATTTCTCTTTTCTTCTCTTCCCTCCTTGCTTTTTCTTCTTTCCTATTTCTCTTTGTTTTTTGCTAGTAATATCTGAAACAGAGACACCATTTGAGGTCTAAGAAATGCAAATGAATGATTTAAGAAAATAAGAGAAATTATGATCACAAAAATAAACAAGACTTCCATTTCTCTTAAATCACCAAAGTTTGTAAAACAAAGACAGAAATGATGAATTTTGAGTTTTTCAAGGTCCCTTTCCACTTCCTCTCCTGAAACCATTAACGCTGCTTTTCTTTCTTTAAAGAAAAGAAAGAAAATCTATCTTTGACCAGTTTCCCTCCTACTGCTTTTTCTCTAAGAACAGTTCTGTGTTTGTGAGAACATTTCAGGACTCTGTGATTTTGAGTCTGGAGAATAAATGGATAGGCTCATCAAATAAATAACCAAGAGAAAGAAGGGTTGTGCATGTTGTTTATGGGGAGAAAATTTGGGGGGTCTAGTATATGAGAAACTCTTATGCAGCCACAAGGTACAAGAGAAAAGAAGAGAGAAAACATAAACTTATAAGAAGCGTCTCTATGTACAATGAATGACTAGAGGAAAATTCAATTGGCATGGCTAGAAAATCAAATTCTTGAAAGATTAATCAAGGTATAAATGTCCAGGAAACTCAGTCACATAGTTGTTCTTAGTGGCTAGTTGGGATCATCACCCAAAATATTGACTGAATGAATTATGTATTTTTCTAGCAATTTTGTTTACCTCTGAGGAAGCAGAGAGAGTCTCACACTAGGTGTAAAATTTGCTGAGACTCAACTCTGAACAAAATCATTAACTAAGGATCATTCTTCTTCATTTCCTCTCTTAATGATTAGCTCTATTTGAAAACTAGCCCTCTCATTTTGTTAATGCTGTTACTGGAGTTGGATAAATTCACCAATCAGCATAACCAATTTGTTCCTATTTGTTTGTAATCGCTGTCTTACAACAGCTTCTTATTCCCTGACACTCTGCATATGACCTTAGGAAAACATGCTGATAACTTGTATAAAAAAACTTCTCTCTGAAATTTTGCATATACAATCAAATATTTTCAACTATGCTGAATGAGATATTTTATATTTACAGCTTGGTTTCTGGTTAACGGTAAAAAATGTAGGAAGAAAGCTGAAATTAAAGCACTGCTTATTTACATAATATATCTTTCTGCTATACAAGCTTTATGGCAAAAAACTGAAATACATCAAGAAATTTTCTTAACATTTTTTTTTTGGCCAAGCTGCTCACCCTGTGGGATTAAACCTATGCCTCCTACAGTGGAAGCTTAGAGCCTTAACCAAAGGACCACCAGAAAATTCCCTCTATTTTAATTTCCATTAACTCTGTGATTGACAATTTATCAACTATTTCAAGCAGTTGAGAAATTTGCCTACCTAGTCAACACCCTATTTTCCATTAAACAGTCATTTTATTACCTAGATCTATCTCATAGTTTTAAAGGAAAAAATAATCCTGGGACTTTGGTTACACAAATATCCTCATGGGTTATGTATGTGGATGACTTGGTGGATATGTATTTAAAGAAAAAGCTAAATAACTAGTGACTGGTATGGCTTTCTTGTTCAGTTGCAAAGTCGTCAGACTCTCTGTGACCCCCTGGAGTGCAGCACCCCAAGCTTTCTGTCCTTCACTATCTCTCTGAGTTTGCTCAGACTCATATCCATTGAGTCAGTGATGCCATCCAACCATCTCATCCTGTCTCCTCCTCCTGCTGACTTCAATCTTTCCCAGCATCAGGGTCTTTTCCCATGAGTCTGTTCTTCACATCATGTGGCCAAAGTATTGAAGCTTCAGTTTCAGCACCCAGTCTTTCTAATAAAACATCATAGCATGGCTTAGATATGACATTAAAAGACAAAGAATATTTCTATGAGTGAGAAAGGCTCTGGGAAGGAAAGATCCTTGAGAGAATTAAGTGTATGGTGATTAGACAACAGTAGAATGCTTTTGAAAGGTAAATAGTGGCTACACCTTGAACCACATTAAAGCTTTTCTATGGAGTCCTCAGTTCTAGTTCAAAGGCAATGCACTGTTGAGTAGTGGTATAACAGGGACTTATTTTATGAAAATAACCTTTGCAGTATTATTATTGCTAGTCTCAGAAAAAAACAGGCCTGTGCTGTTTTAACCACTGGACTCAATGATTAAGAGCTCGCCTTCCAACTCAGGGCGTATGAGTTCGATCCCTGGTCAAGGAGCTAAGATCCCACATGCCTCTCCTCCAAAAATCCAAAACAAAAACAGAAGAAATATTGTAACAAATTCAATGGAGATTTTAAAAATGGTCTACATCAAAAGAAAAAAAAAAGGAAAATAAAAAAGAAAGAACAGATCTACTCATCCATCAAGCTACAGGTTGCCCAGTTTCAGTTCATGGTATAGCACAGCTGCGTGGGTACCATCTTGTGCCCCAGTTTTTATCTATAAATACGCAGAAGATTCATACTGAGAATTTTCCAAGGTCTCATTGTTTATGAGTCAATTTTGTCAATTAAATGCTCCCTAAAATTTCACAAGAAGGGAGCTATGTAACAGATGCTACAAGTTTGTAGCCGACAGGCAGGTTTCAGCAACAAGCTGGAGCTGGGTTATTCCAAAAGGCTGAACATTTCATATTTATGGTGTCCTCTTAACCAAGTGTCTGCTGCTACTCCAGAGTACAGATGGTCCTCAGTTTCCACTGCTCATAGTGCTGGTGAAGAGGAAAAACAGAAATTCCATAGAGACAGAGTTTATCTGCTGCCATTTCAGTACAGACTTGCCTTTAACTGATAAATATCTCCAGGGCTCGATACTATTGGCATGTCTCTCCTTCCCAGTGGGCTGGGATGAGGATGGGAGTCTGGGTGAAGGCTGACTGTGGGCAAGAAGGAAGCATACAGTGCAGGTTCACTATGCCTGCACGTCTGCATTACGTTTCAGCTCATTCAAATCTCATGTCATCACTCAGGACTTACTCTTCTTGGTCCCTTGTCAATTCCTCCAGTTCCTCAGAGACTGAAGTCTTACTCTACTTGACAGTACTCTCTGAAATTTCCTGATGTCAAGCATCCACCCACCCGACACCTATCTTATTGCCTCATCCCAGAGGGCCCTGTTAACCTATTCTATGTTTCCTGGACAACCCACTGATTATTTCTCACTAGACCTGTATGATTCTCTTGCAATCAGGTCCCACCTGTTTAGAGTTTTCCTTGCTACTTCCATACGCATGTCCTCCCTTAGTGGGTGTTTGAGTGCTAAGATTCAAGACTTCCAAATTTTCATTGTTTATCATCAGTTATGTCATAGTTCTTTACAATTTTTGAATATAAAATGAAACATACATGTATATTACTTTATAGAAATAAGCAAATGAGCTCTTTGTAATGTGGGTAAGTATTCAAATTATATGGGAATAATAAATATTAAATGATGTTTCATTTTGATAGTTTCATATGATAATGCAATCTGCTTAAAAGACTGAGAGCCTGGATTACAATACACATATTTACAGATACTGGAAGACAGATGAGGGAAAAGAAAATCAAAAATCAAAAATGAAAATAAATAAATGTGAAGATTTCTACTCCAAAGAATGCTTTTCTTTTTCAAGATAATGCTATTTCATTTTTTTAAACTAAGAAATTTCTGAATAATTTGGGAAAAACTCAAAGGAGAGGAAGGAATCATAGGAAGTATAGAAAAAAATCATGCCCTATTATCACTTCTTATCCAACTCAACAGAAAAAAATCATGATTAATTATGCATATGATGTAACATAAAGAAATTATACTTATGAATACATTTCACATTCAGATGTATAAATCCTTCCCTTTTCTTCAATTCTGGTCTTGATCAGCAAGATTTATGGAGCAAATAAACAGAGCATGTGAAAGCAGAAAATATCACAGTGTCAAGAATTTGTGCCCCACCGGGGACCGCCTCCAGCCACCCATGAGCTCAATGTCATTAAGTAAGCCCTTAATCAAGGCACAACTACCTTTTACATTTTTTTTTCTCTTACAAGCCCATGGGACAGAGCTCCGTGGTTCTTGGAATTCGGGCTTCCTACGTACCCTGGCAGTGGCATTTGTTCACAGGGTGAAGGAGCTGGATTCTTTTAAATTTTGTTGAGAAGTTGCTCCTTTTCACCTTGGATTTAGACAGCAAAATACTAAGTGGTAGATCTCCTGTTGGGAAGGAGCTGATCCCAAGGGGCCTGTTAACCTATTCTATGTTTCCTGGACAACCCACTGATTATTTCTCACTAGACCTGTATGATTCTCTTGCAATCAGGTCCCACCTGTTTAGAGTTTTCCTTGCTACTTCCATACGCATGTCCTCCCTTAGTGGGTGTTTGAGTGCTAAGATTCAAGACTTCCAAATTTTCATTGTTTATCATCAGTTATGTCATAGTTCTTTACAATTTTTGAATATAAAATGAAACATACATGTATATTACTTTATAGAAATAAGCAAATGAGCTCTTTGTAATGTGGGTAAGTATTCAAATTATATGGGAATAATAAATATTAAATGATGTTTCATTTTGATAGTTTCATATGATAATGCAATCTGCTTAAAAGACTGAGAGCCTGGATTACAATACACATATTTACAGATACTGGAAGACAGATGAGGGAAAAGAAAATCAAAAATCAAAAATGAAAATAAATAAATGTGAAGATTTCTACTCCAAAGAATGCTTTTCTTTTTCAAGATAATGCTATTTCATTTTTTTAAACTAAGAAATTTCTGAATAATTTGGGAAAAACTCAAAGGAGAGGAAGGAATCATAGGAAGTATAGAAAAAAATCATGCCCTATTATCACTTCTTATCCAACTCAACAGAAAAAAATCATGATTAATTATGCATATGATGTAACATAAAGAAATTATACTTATGAATACATTTCACATTCAGATGTATAAATCCTTCCCTTTTCTTCAATTCTGGTCTTGATCAGCAAGATTTATGGAGCAAATAAACAGAGCATGTGAAAGCAGAAAATATCACAGTGTCAAGAATTTGTGCCCCACCGGGGACCGCCTCCAGCCACCCATGAGCTCAATGTCATTAAGTAAGCCCTTAATCAAGGCACAACTACCTTTTACATTTTTTTTTCTCTTACAAGCCCATGGGACAGAGCTTTCTGGTTCTTGGAATTTGAGCTTCCTACTTACCCTGGCGAGTGGCATTTGTTCACAGGGTGAAGGAGCTGGATTCTTTTAAATTTTGTTGAGAAGTTGCTCATTTTCACCTTGGATTTAGACAGCAAAATACTAAGTGGTAGATCTCCTGTTTGGACCGAGATACACATGGGTATGCAGCCACCAATGAAAATGATGCAAAACCTTTGAGAAAGCCCATTGAGACCTTATCTTGTCTAATTGTTCGGTCCCAGGGTGGCCCTGACAGCTTGTTGATTCCAAGAGAGCACGTGGCGGTGTGCGCGGGCAGCTTATCCAGCGCCAGACTCTAATTGGTGCTGACGCCAGGTGCCTCACTGCCATCTCTTTCTGTCGGAATCAGTTCATCATTGCCACTTCATTTGTCTGACACCAGCTCCTCGAGAATTCAAAAATGGATTCCGACAGCTTTTGTTTTTAACCTCAAGGCTGTGCCTTCGTTCCCTAGGTGAGTCTGACAACTTGATGTTTCTCTTCTTAATCAGGGAAGGTTCAGGATGGTAGCCTCTGAGCCCTTGGCACCTGTGAGAGACATCAGGGCTCCATGTCTTTCCCATGAGCGGAAGCAGAGGCTTCTGGCTGAGGAGAGAGATGCGGTGGTCGAATTTTCTTTATTTAGGTGGAAGTCGTTGAGTAATTTATTACCAGAGTCATCTGGGAAGGTAGATGGAGGAAGATGGTGCTTTGGCCTCAGGGCTTAGACACATTAAAATAAATCTGACTGCAAAAGTGTAGATGTTCAATATGGAGATTCATGGCCTACTTTTGGGTGTGGATTGTTCCCTTTCTGCCACTTGATAAGAGTTTTGTTTCGCTAATTTGCTCCTCACCTTTGCTGTGTAGTTTTCTCTCACTTAGCCTGGATCTACTGTTTATTCTTGCTTCATATCATGCGTGTGTGTGACATGTCCTCCCGTTTGCATGTGATGGTTTTTCTTTTTTTCTTTTTTTTTTAAAGATTTATTTATTTATTTATTTGAGGAGGGTGGGGTGGGGAGGGAGGGGAGCAGGTGGGCCACTTCTATTGGTCTTTCATTTGTCCATTTTCATCCATCTTTGTTCTTTGGCCTTATCTATTCTATTCTCTTTAATGCTACTATAAGTGGAATTCTCAACTCCATTTATGATTGTTCACTGCTTGCATGGAAATATGAAATGTTTTTGTATATTGATTGTATCCTAGAAACTTGCCGAACTCAGTTAATACTTTTGTGGATTTCCATACTTAAGATCATGTCATCTGTAAACAGAGATACTTGTTTTCCTTTTTAAGTCTACCAAACTTTACTTTCTACCAAGCATTTCACATCCAATTGTGAAGAGTCTTTTTTAATGACCAAAGGATGAGTAATTTCCCATAGGCAAAATTTGTGTGTGCATGCTCACTCATGTCTGACTCTTTGTGGCCCCCTGGACTACAGCCTGCTAGGTTCCATCCATGAGATTCTCCAGGCAAGGGTACTGGAGTGGGTTTCCATTTCCTTCTTCAGAGGATCTTCCTGACCCAGGGATCAAACTCAGTCTCCTGTGTCCTGCATTGGCAGGTGGGTTATTTATCACTAAGCCACCTGGGAAGTCCTCAAAGGATGAGGAACATACTCAATAATATGTGAAAAAATGTATGCTGTTTTCAAATTCCTTGGATATTTAAGATACGAAAAATTTTATCTGTCCATGTCAGGCCTTCTGCTTAGTGATCCTACATTATTTAATAGAGGCTTCTGGCTGAGGAGAGAGATGCGGTGGTCGAATTTTCTTTATTTAGGTGGAAGTCGTTGAGTAATTTATTACCAGAGTCATCTGGGAAGGTAGATGGAGGAAGATGGTGCTTTGGCCTCAGGGCTTAGACACATTAAAATAAATCTGACTGCAAAAGTGTAGATGTTCAATATGGAGATTCATGGCCTACTTTTGGGTGTGGATTGTTCCCTTTCTGCCACTTGATAAGAGTTTTGTTTCGCTAATTTGCTCCTCACCTTTGCTGTGTAGTTTTCTCTCACTTAGCCTGGATCTACTGTTTATTCTTGCTTCATATCATGCGTGTGTGTGACATGTCCTCCCGTTTGCATGTGATGGTTTTTCTTTTTTTCTTTTTTTTTTAAAGATTTATTTATTTATTTATTTGGGGTGGGTAGGGAGGGAGGGGAGCAGGTGGGCCACTTCTATTGGTCTTTCATTTGTCCATTTTCATCCATCTTTGTTCTTTGGCCTTATCTATTCTATTCTCTTTAATGCTACTATAAGTGGAATTCTCAACTCCATTTATGATTGTTCACTGCTTGCATGGAAATATGAAATGTTTTTGTATATTGATTGTATCCTAGAAACTTGCCGAACTCAGTTAATACTTTTGTGGATTTCCATACTTAAGATCATGTCATCTGTAAACAGAGATACTTGTTTTCCTTTTTAAGTCTACCAAACTTTACTTTCTACCAAGCATTTCACATCCAATTGTGAAGAGTCTTTTTTAATGACCAAAGGATGAGTAATTTCCCATAGGCAAAATTTGTGTGTGCATGCTCACTCATGTCTGACTCTTTGTGGCCCCCTGGACTACAGCCTGCTAGGTTCCATCCATGAGATTCTCCAGGCAAGGGTACTGGAGTGGGTTTCCATTTCCTTCTTCAGAGGATCTTCCTGACCCAGGGATCAAACTCAGTCTCCTGTGTCCTGCATTGGCAGGTGGGTTATTTATCACTAAGCCACCTGGGAAGTCCTCAAAGGATGAGGAACATACTCAATAATATGTGAAAAAATGTATGCTGTTTTCAAATTCCTTGGATATTTAAGATACGAAAAATTTTATCTGTCCATGTCAGGCCTTCTGCTTAGTGATCCTACATTATTTAATAGGTTTACACTAGCATGGAAATAAGTATTAAAAATCCATTTGATGGATGAGAAAACAGAGGTTGAGAGACTCAACATCGGGAAGCTTGCAACCTGCACAGAGAGTGGGAATCTGAACTTGGGCTGTCTGACTTCAAGGCCAGACTCAGAAACTCTTTCCAAGTTAATAGTCCTCAAGGAAATACCCCAGGAAGACATTTAATAAACAAAATAACAGCAAAACCCGTGGCTGTGCGATTGGCTGTGGAAAAGGCAGCACACAATGCCCGTCTCCTTGCCTCTGCACTGAAGTCCCGCTCACCAACACCCAGACCAGCTCCCCACTGGACTCCTTTCACTCAGCTGAAGAGAGGCTCCCAAGTCTCTCAGGAAGCTGTCAGTCTCATCAGAACGTCCACCACTCTGCTTGACCTTTCCTTCCTTCCTACCCAACCACCCACATCAAAATCTCCTGGTTTATATAATCTTCATTATATAGTTTTCAATTGCAATGAAAATACTAATGATTCTGTTGGATAATTAATGAAGTGGATTGAGAGCTACAGTTTATATGCATTCACCTGAATGCACCTTGATTTTGATTTAGAAGCTCCTTTTTTCTTTTCATTTTGGAATTCAAATTCATATCTATCAGCACTCAAACACTGTCATGAGTTTTTGAAAAGATGGTAGACTCTGGGTATAGGGTTGATCATGTCCAAACTTTTTCCTTTTACTTTCTTCACCAAGCATTTCACATCCAATTGTGAAGAGTCTTTAATGACCAAAGGATGAGTAATTTCCCATAGGCAAAATTTGTGTGTGCATGCTCACTCATGTCTGACTCTTTGTGGCCCCCTGGACTACAGCCTGCTAGGTTCCATCCATGAGATTCTCCAGGCAAGGGTACTGGAGTGGGTTTCCATTTCCTTCTTCAGAGGATCTTCCTGACCCAGGGATCAAACTCAGTCTCCTGTGTCCTGCATTGGCAGGTGGGTTATTTATCACTAAGCCACCTGGGAAGTCCTCAAAGGATGAGGAACATACTCAATAATATGTGAAAAAATGTATGCTGTTTTCAAATTCCTTGGATATTTAAGATACGAAAAATTTTATCTGTCCATGTCAGGCCTTCTGCTTAGTGATCCTACATTATTTAATAGGTTTACACTAGCATGGAAATAAGTATTAAAAATCCATTTGATGGATGAGAAAACAGAGGTTGAGAGACTCAACATCGGGAAGCTTGCAACCTGCACAGAGAGTGGGAATCTGAACTTGGGCTGTCTGACTTCAAGGCCAGACTCAGAAACTCTTTCCAAGTTAATAGTCCTCAAGGAAATACCCCAGGAAGACATTTAATAAACAAAATAACAGCAAAACCCGTGGCTGTGCGATTGGCTGTGGAAAAGGCAGCACACAATGCCCGTCTCCTTGCCTCTGCACTGAAGTCCCGCTCACCAACACCCAGACCAGCTCCCCACTGGACTCCTTTCACTCAGCTGAAGAGAGGCTCCCAAGTCTCTCAGGAAGCTGTCAGTCTCATCAGAACGTCCACCACTCTGCTTGACCTTTCCTTCCTTCCTACCCAACCACCCACATCAAAATCTCCTGGTTTATATAATCTTCATTATATAGTTTTCAATTGCAATGAAAATACTAATGATTCTGTTGGATAATTAATGAAGTGGATTGAGAGCTACAGTTTATATGCATTCACCTGAATGCACCTTGATTTTGATTTAGAAGCTCCTTTTTTCTTTTCATTTTGGAATTCAAATTCATATCTATCAGCACTCAAACACTGTCATGAGTTTTTGAAAAGATGGTAGACTCTGGGTATAGGGTTGACCCATTTTATTGGGTAAAATCATCAAATTCTATTTCATCTCCTTTTGGACCCAGGATTTCTAAGTGATCGACTCACCCAACCAACTACATCTACCTTCTTTTTTTTTTTTTAAAGATTTATTTATTTTATTTTGGGAGGGGGTTAGGTTGGGGAGGGTGGGGAGCAGGCAGGCCACTTCTATTGGTCTTTCGTTTCTCTATTTTCATCCTCTTTGTTCTTTGGCACTCTATTTTCATCCTCTTTGTTCTTTGGCTCCTGTGGGCCTCCCATCGCGGTGGCGTCTGTCGCTGCAGAGCACCGGCTCTGGGTGCATGCGCTCCAGAGCTCCGGCTCGGCAATTGGACACATCGGTCCAGCCGCTCCGCAGCACGTGGGATCTTCCCAGGCCAGGGATCGAACTGGCACCCCCTGCGCTGCAAGGCAGTGTCCTTACCCACTGGACCAAAAGGGGAAGCCCCTACATCTACCTTCTTGTTGTAACTAACAACGTGCATCTATCATGTCATGGAGTTGGTAAGACTGGGAGCACATGGAAAAGACTTCTGCTTTCCATTAACTCATTCAGCCACAGAGAGAGAGAGAGGCCATAATTATAGAAAAAGATACACCATTATCATAGAGAAAGATATACCATTATTATAGAGAAAGGTATGCCATTATTACAGGGAAAGAGATGCCATTCATTGGACGATCAGAAAATATTTTATAATGATAAGAATCCAGATACCTTTAGGGGTTAGTCACTGAAGTAGGAATGGGAGGGAACCTTTTGAAATGCTGCTTGATACTTTTTCTTTGCTTTGCATTGGATGCTAGTTACGTGTGTCACCTTGTAAAAATTCATCAAACTATACGTTATTCCCTGTGCACTTTTTAGTATGTTTGTTATACTTCAATAAAAGTTTACCTAAAATTCATTTTCTTAAAGGAATTTTTAACTTTATTTAAGAGCTCCCAGTGATCTGAACCTCTGGAATATGAGGGTCCCAGTTTGGCTATTGCTGGAGTAAAGCCTTTTTGGGGATGTACCTGGCAGTCCAGAGGTTATGACTTCTTTTCTTTGTAACTGCTGCCACTAAAGATCATAAGAGTCATGTGTATCTCTGCCATCAAATTCAGGCACCTGCTGAAGGCACTGTCCAGAGGAAAACAAAACTGAGAGAGGAAGCCAGAGATGGAAGGAGTCCTCATGATGAGCTTGCTGCAACTCTGGATCTTGCTAGCTCTGACACCACATGGACTTTCCAGAGTCTGGGCAGAGACTAAAAAAGTCTCAGATGGAATGTGTCTATTTGTTTATCCACTGGGTTAACCTACATGGGGATGGATTTCTGTCACTTAACATCCAGCATTCGGCACAATGGCTTTGGGTGTCTTTCTGACATACTTGTAGTCAATGTGGCTTGTTCCATGGTGTTGGAAAGCTGTATTTGAAAAGAAAAGTTAAGGTTACCTCCACTAACACCCAAGAGAAACTAGAGCAGGGGTATAGATGGGAGATGAAGGTAGGACTGTCTTTGCTTCAGCTTTCTAGGTTTTACAGTTCCTGAAGCGCAAATATTTAAAGGCTTCACAGGTGAGGCTTGTGGTAAAGAATCAGCCTGCCAATGCAGGCGTGGTAAGAGACATGGGTCTGATCCCTGGCTCAGGAAGATCCCCTGGAAAAGGGAATGGCAACCCACTCCAGCATTCTTGACTGGAGAATTCCTTGAACAGAGGAGTCTGGCTGGATGCTCTACAAAATAGTCAGACATGATGGGGCACACACAAACATACTTAAAATGAAGGCATTGGATCAGGGAAAGAGATGCCTATTTAAGGGTAGTCACTGAAGTAGGAATGAGGAACCTTTTGAAATGCTGCTTGATACTTTTTCTTTGCTTTGCATTGGATGCTAGTTACGTGTGTCACCTTGTAAAAATTCATCAAACTATACGTTATTCCCTGTGCACTTTTTAGTATGTTTGTTATACTTCAATAAAAGTTTACCTAAAATTCATTTTCTTAAAGGAATTTTTAACTTTATTTAAGAGCTCCCAGTGATCTGAACCTCTGGAATATGAGGGTCCCAGTTTGGCTATTGCTGGAGTAAAGCCTTTTTGGGGATGTACCTGGCAGTCCAGAGGTTATGACTTCTTTTCTTTGTAACTGCTGCCACTAAAGATCATAAGAGTCATGTGTATCTCTGCCATCAAATTCAGGCACCTGCTGAAGGCACTGTCCAGAGGAAAACAAAACTGAGAGAGGAAGCCAGAGATGGAAGGAGTCCTCATGATGAGCTTGCTGCAACTCTGGATCTTGCTAGCTCTGACACCACATGGACTTTCCAGAGTCTGGGCAGAGACTAAAAAAGTCTCAGATGGAATGTGTCTATTTGTTTATCCACTGGGTTAACCTACATGGGGATGGATTTCTGTCACTTAACATCCAGCATTCGGCACAATGGCTTTGGGTGTCTTTCTGACATACTTGTAGTCAATGTGGCTTGTTCCATGGTGTTGGAAAGCTGTATTTGAAAAGAAAAGTTAAGGTTACCTCCACTAACACCCAAGAGAAACTAGAGCAGGGGTATAGATGGGAGATGAAGGTAGGACTGTCTTTGCTTCAGCTTTCTAGGTTTTACAGTTCCTGAAGCGCAAATATTTAAAGGCTTCACAGGTGAGGCTTGTGGTAAAGAATCAGCCTGCCAATGCAGGCGTGGTAAGAGACATGGGTCTGATCCCTGGCTCAGGAAGATCCCCTGGAAAAGGGAATGGCAACCCACTCCAGCATTCTTGACTGGAGAATTCCTTGAACAGAGGAGTCTGGCTGGATGCTCTACAAAATAGTCAGACATGATGGGGCACACACAAACATACTTAAAATGAAGGCATTGGATAAATTTAAAAGTTTTAAACTTTATTTACTATCTTGCAGTGCTCAGAAACTTTGCTATTGCCCAGATATGACCCCAGATAGAGTGGATTTGTCACTTCCCTTAAAGAAAGGGGAAAGAAGATGTTAGTCGCTTAGTTGTGTCTGACTCTTCCGATATCCCATGGACTGCAGCCTGCTAAGCTGCTTCTCCAGGTAAGAATACTAGAGTGGGTTGCCATTCCCTTCTCCAGGAGATAATCCCAACCCAGCAGTCACACCCACATCTCTTATGTCTCCTGTGTTGGCAGGAGGGTTTTTCACCCCTAGTGCCACCTGTCTTCCTACAGCTTCAGTAAGAGCCTGTGTCTCACAGCAGAGCTGGACAACCTGGTGCTCTGTTGTGTGCAGAACTCTATTTAAAGCTACATTGAATACAAACTGGAATGGAGTTACAAACAGCATTAAAAGTTAATGAAAAATCATCTTTCTATAATGGAAAACAATAAAAAAAAGTTGGAAAAGAAAGTAATTAGGTTACGCTCGTTACTGTTAAGACTTAGGTAATTATTCTGAATTTGAAATTGAGAGTATCCCCCCCTTGATGTAATTATCCATTAGACTTACTAATGCACATTTTTCATGTCAAGCTAGCCAGAACTCTAAAGTGAGGAGGAGGGTCTGCAAGAGAGAAGAGGAAAGAGGCAGATTTGACACACATGGAAGTGAAAGAGTGCAGGGAAACATAAGTGTTTATTGCACGATCGATCACTAAAGACAGGCAGGAGGGCCATGCTGTCTTTATTGGGTCATACAACAAAGGAAACAGATATGAACCTATACGTCTCCAGAGTGACTGCTCAAAGGAAAAAGTGCTCTAGGAGCAAGTTGTAAGTGAATGAACACATCAGCATTTTAGCGCTGAAAGGAAACTTGAACTGTGCCTTGTATAACCCCCTTGTGTTTTAGGTTAGGAGACAGATGCGGGTGGAGTGAGGGCCCTGGTCAAGCCCACACAGCTACTCACGGGGAGGTTCCTTGGTGCTAATCAGTGGCTATTTCCCTCTCTGAGAGGTACCAGGAAAAAAACACACAGATCAGAGAGTGTTCTTCAGTGATGCTTGCCCCAAAACAGACATAAATATTGTGGCAAGAGAAGAGGCCATTTTTATGCACTGACATCAGGCATGCAGTCCTTGGGGTGTGACAAGGTGGCCAACATCTGGCAACAAACCCCCACCATCACCACCTCTACGCCTTCACCATCACAGCCTTGTTGTGGCGAAGGGACTTGCATCATTTAATGAAGCTATGAGGCATGCCATGCAGGGCTACCCAAGACAGATGAGTCATAGTGAAGAGTTCTGACAAATCACGGTCCACTGGAGGAGGCAATGGCAAGCCACTCCAGCATTCTTGCTGTGTGAACCCCATGCCCAGTATGAAAAGGCCAAAAAAAAAAAAATACGATACTGGAAGATGAGACCCCCAGGTCAGAATGTGTCTCATGTCTAACTGGAATGAGATAGTTAGATAGCATCACTGACTAATGGACATGAATCTGAACAAATTCCAGGCGATAGTGGAGGGCAGAGGAGCCTGACATGCTACAGTCCATGGGGTCACAAAGAGTCAGAAACAACTTAGTGACTGAACACCATGACTACCTCCGCCGCCACAGGGAACTTTGGGTTTGTTCATTTCAGACTGGATCAGGCCACTGATACACTCTGCTGTCACATTTTCTTTCCTCTCTCAAGAATTCCTCCTTCCTGCAGTCCTTGGCTTTCCATGACTCATGAATATTCAGAGAACACAAAGACAGATAGACAGATGCCCTTATGAAGTTCTATGAGCCTTACAAGGGAGCTTTCTGGAAGGAATGGGAACACAATTGTTTGAAGTTGATATAATGATTCATGTAGCAGTGCTACTCACTGTACACACCAAAAACGTAATAACCCAAAGGGTCCCCAAAGTAAAAACTGAATAAATGAATATTTAAGAGTTCCAGATGCTAAAAATACACCTGAGATCTCATTTTCTTCTTAATCAGAAACTGCTTCAGGGAAGAAGGCTCTTGAACTGTGCCTTGTATAACCCCTTGTGTTTTAGGTTAGGAGACAGATGCGGGTGGAGTGAGGGCCCTGGTCAAGCCCACAGCTACTCACGGGAGGTTCCTTGGTGCTAATCAGGGGCTATTTCCCTCTCTGAGAGGTACCAGGAAAAAAACACACAGATCAGAGAGTGTTCTTCAGTGATGCTTGCCCCAAAACAGACATAAATATTGTGGCAAGAGAAGAGGCCATTTTTATGCACTGACATCAGGCATGCAGTCCTTGGGGTGTGACAAGGTGGCCAACATCTGGCAACAAACCCCCACCATCACCACCTCTACGCCTTCACCATCACAGCCTTGTTGTGGCGAAGGGACTTGCATCATTTAATGAAGCTATGAGGCATGCCATGCAGGGCTACCCAAGACAGATGAGTCATAGTGAAGAGTTCTGACAAATCACGGTCCACTGGAGGAGGCAATGGCAAGCCACTCCAGCATTCTTGCTGTGTGAACCCCATGCCCAGTATGAAAAGGCCAAAAAAAAAAAAATACGATACTGGAAGATGAGACCCCCAGGTCAGAATGTGTCTCATGTCTAACTGGAATGAGATAGTTAGATAGCATCACTGACTAATGGACATGAATCTGAACAAATTCCAGGCGATAGTGGAGGGCAGAGGAGCCTGACATGCTACAGTCCATGGGGTCACAAAGAGTCAGAAACAACTTAGTGACTGAACACCATGACTACCTCCGCCGCCACAGGGAACTTTGGGTTTGTTCATTTCAGACTGGATCAGGCCACTGATACACTCTGCTGTCACATTTTCTTTCCCTCTCTCAAGAATTCCTCCTTCCTGCAGTCCTTGGCTTTCCATGACTCATGAATATTCAGAGAACACAAAGACAGATAGACAGATGCCCTTATGAAGTTCTATGAGCCTTACAAGGGAGCTTTCTGGAAGGAATGGGAACACAATTGTTTGAAGTTGATATAATGATTCATGTAGCAGTGCTACTCACTGTACACACCAAAAACGTAATAACCCAAAGGGTCCCCAAAGTAAAAACTGAATAAATGAATATTTAAGAGTTCCAGATGCTAAAAATACACCTGAGATCTCATTTTCTTCTTAATCAGAAACTGCTTCAGGGAAGAAGGCTCTTTGCCTTCTGGAATCCAACATCAGCCAAGCTAACTTCGCATCTTGGCAGAAAGCAAGGATAACCTGGCCCTTGCCAATTGTAAACACAAAGCATGGAATTTAAATATAGGCTATATAGAGGGGCAAAGCTGCCTACCCATTGCTGTAAAATAAACAAGACTATTTAAATTTCACTAGGTATTGCCTTAGTAGAATTTGAATTTGGTAAGATTATTTTTTCAAATGGACACCTGTCATTACAAACTCAGTTTAGTTAATATAAAAATATTTCAGCAGAATGATAAACAGAATTAAAACCTATTAAATTTACCCATTACTACCAGTTTTCCACTTAAATGCATCACCAGTTTTTCCATCTATTCTAGATTGTTCATAACTCTTCACATTTCTACCAAAAGCAGAGCATCTCGCTTTGGGGATGAGGAATTTGAGGCTACAGTTCTGTCTTTTTCCCTAGCTTGGGGTTCCTAGAAATACCTTTGAGCCAAAGCAAACTGGGAGTCTCTACCTAATTTTCTGCCAGTGGTTCAGTGAATGGACCTCTGATTTCAGTTGATTATGGGATCGCTTCTGGGGATGGATCTAAAATGCAGCCACTGACCCTTAATGTCAATCCTAAAATTTCGAGTCCAAAATTCAACAGCAATTCCATTGTTTACAGTGCATTTCTAGTGGTGTGATCATAAGCAGCCTGACTGCTTTATGGATTTATCTCTCTCCTGAGCCAACTTAAAAGAAGGCTTAGTAAAACCTACATTGGTTTATTCAGTGAATATGAGAGCTGGCTGCCTCTCTTGTCTTCTCCTTCTACTAGATATTATTATTTGGCCTTATGCTGCTGAGGGCGTCCCTGGTGGCTCAGGCAGTAAAGAGTCTGCCTGAGATGCAGGAGACCCAGATTCGATCCCTGGGTCGGGAAGATCGCTTGGAGGAGGAATAGGTAACTCGCTCCAGCATTCTTGCCCAGAGAATTCCATGGACAGAGGAGTCTGGTGGGCTACCCTCCATGGGGTCACAAAGAGTCAGACACGACTAAGTGACTAACACTTTTACTTTTTATGCATCCAAAGGTAATTCTAAAACTGAATTCTGAAAAGTTGAAAAGTAAAGAGCTTCTTAATATGACTAAATATACCTTTCTTAGCTAATTATTTTGGGATGGGTCATGTAATCAACAGAAACCATGGAGACTATCTTATGATAAAAAACATTGATATCTTCAAGTAATATTTTATAGTAAAAGAAATGCAAAGCTGTGTGCAATTAAGCTAATAATTTGTAATAAATTGGTTATCAAAGTAGCTTGAAAGCTGTTCCCAGAACCATGAAATAGATAAACATTCATGCCCATTGTTTTTCATTCACAAACAACTATCAATTGTCACTTTACCCATACAGCACATACTAGGCATTCTGGAATTCTACATTTATCACTGATGTTTTTATTAAGAGTATGTTAAGGCATTTCCCACATACTTGGCCACAGCACAGGAAGTTAGATATTTTGCCTCTGTTACTGTTTCTATTCTGACTAGATCAGAACCGTTTTTTATATCAACTTTTGTCCTTCCCAATTTTTAAAAAATGAGGAAGATTCTCTTTCTGTCAAGAATCTTTACTAATTATGTAGCCAGCTGCCACGCACAAAACAGTGAAATGTCATCTGCAAAGAAGCAAAAGAAACTCGGGCAGGATGTATTCTGTTCTTTCCTCCAAATTGTACAAACAAATGGGAAATTTCCCAAGATGATGACTGTCAATGTCCCTGGTGTCAATGGTTCCTCCACAGTCTTCTCTTAAAAAAAAAGTAAACTTTTTAGTTTATATTGGAGGATAGCTGATTAACAAAGTTGTGATAGTTTCAGATGGACAGCAAAGAGACTCAGCCAAACATAGACATATATCAATTCTCCCCCAAACTCCCCTGCTGTTATGGTAATATCTAGAGCTACCAAGCTTACAAAGCTATACAGTCAAAGCTATGGTTTTTCCATTAGTCATGTACAGATGTGAGAGCTGGACCATAAGGAAGGCTGAGCACCAAAGAATTGATGCCTTATTGAATGCTGAAGGCTGGGCTACCTTCCATGGGGTCACAAAGAGTCAGACACGACTAAGTGACTAACACTTTTACTTTTTATGCATCCAAAGGTAATTCTAAAACTGAATTCTGAAAAGTTGAAAAGTAAAGAGCTTCTTAATATGACTAAATATACCTTTCTTAGCTAATTATTTTGGGATGGGTCATGTAATCAACAGAAACCATGGAGACTATCTTATGATAAAAAACATTGATATCTTCAAGTAATATTTTATAGTAAAAGAAATGCAAAGCTGTGTGCAATTAAGCTAATAATTTGTAATAAATTGGTTATCAAAGTAGCTTGAAAGCTGTTCCCAGAACCATGAAATAGATAAACATTCATGCCCATTGTTTTTCATTCACAAACAACTATCAATTGTCACTTTACCCATACAGCACATACTAGGCATTCTGGAATTCTACATTTATCACTGATGTTTTTATTAAGAGTATGTTAAGGCATTTCCCACATACTTGGCCACAGCACAGGAAGTTAGATATTTTGCCTCTGTTACTGTTTCTATTCTGACTAGATCAGAACCGTTTTTTATATCAACTTTTGTCCTTCCCAATTTTTAAAAAATGAGGAAGATTCTCTTTCTGTCAAGAATCTTTACTAATTATGTAGCCAGCTGCCACGCACAAAACAGTGAAATGTCATCTGCAAAGAAGCAAAAGAAACTCGGGCAGGATGTATTCTGTTCTTTCCTCCAAATTGTACAAACAAATGGGAAATTTCCCAAGATGATGACTGTCAATGTCCCTGGTGTCAATGGTTCCTCCACAGTCTTCTCTTAAAAAAAAAGTAAACTTTTTAGTTTATATTGGAGGATAGCTGATTAACAAAGTTGTGATAGTTTCAGATGGACAGCAAAGAGACTCAGCCAAACATAGACATATATCAATTCTCCCCCAAACTCCCCTGCTGTTATGGTAATATCTAGAGCTACCAAGCTTACAAAGCTATACAGTCAAAGCTATGGTTTTTCCATTAGTCATGTACAGATGTGAGAGCTGGACCATAAGGAAGGCTGAGCACCAAAGAATTGATGCCTTTGAACTGTGGTGCTAGAGAAGATGCCTGAGAGTCCCTTGGACTGCAAGGAGATCAAGCCAGTCAATCCTAAAAGAAATTAACCCTGCATATCCATTAGAAGGACTGAGGCTAAAGCTGAAAGGCAACAGAGGCTGAGATGGTTGGAGGTCATCACCGTGATTCAATGGACATGAGTTTGAGCAAACACCAGGAGATAGTGAAGGACAGGGAAGACTGGCATGCTGCAGTCTATGAGGTATCAAGTAGTTGGACACGACTGAGTGACTGAACAACAACTACCAAGCTCACAAATGCAGCTAGAAGGCTGTGACTACACCAAGGATGGGTTCATACATTGTGAGTCCTGCAGAAACTGTCCACTGCTCTCTGCCTTCTGAATCTCTCTTCCATTTCTTCTTACTGTCATCTTTCCTGGAGTCTCTTGCATTCTAGGCACCATGGTCCTGAAACTCAACGACACTACCAGTTTGGGAGACAAGTGTGAAAGCAAATGTTTATAACTCAGGCTGAGTCAACCCACGGGAGATGGAGTTAAAACTTGGCAATAGTGGACTAGCAATGAATTCTACCTGTTGGATGTGGGGGCGGGGTGGTAGTGGTGATGATTTAGTCACTGAGTCATGTCCAACTCTTGCAAACCCCATGGACTGTAACTTCCAGGCTCCTCTGTCCAAAGGATTCTCCAGGCAAAAATTCTGGAGTGGGCTGCCATTTCCTTCTCCATCTGCTGGATTAGCACAAAACTATTTCCTTTCAATCCTGTACATACAAAACTCAATTTAAAAAAAAAAAAACAGAAGCTGTTTGGAGGGTTTCTGCAGCATGAAATGGGATCCTCTTATGAATCAGTGGAGTGTTAATGCATATTGCATATGACAAATGCAAAGAATAACTTTTAGCTCAAAGGCAGTAAAACTCAGCCAAACATAGACATATATCAATTCTCCCCCAAACTCCCCTGCTGTTATGGTAATATCTAGAGCTACCAAGCTTACAAAGCTATACAGTCAAAGCTATGGTTTTTCCATTAGTCATGTACAGATGTGAGAGCTGGACCATAAGGAAGGCTGAGCACCAAAGAATTGATGCCTTTGAACTGTGGTGCTAGAGAAGATGCCTGAGAGTCCCTTGGACTGCAAGGAGATCAAGCCAGTCAATCCTAAAAGAAATTAACCCTGCATATCCATTAGAAGGACTGAGGCTAAAGCTGAAAGGCAACAGAGGCTGAGATGGTTGGAGGTCATCACCGTGATTCAATGGACATGAGTTTGAGCAAACACCAGGAGATAGTGAAGGACAGGGAAGACTGGCATGCTGCAGTCTATGAGGTATCAAGTAGTTGGACACGACTGAGTGACTGAACAACAACTACCAAGCTCACAAATGCAGCTAGAAGGCTGTGACTACACCAAGGATGGGTTCATACATTGTGAGTCCTGCAGAAACTGTCCACTGCTCTCTGCCTTCTGAATCTCTCTTCCATTTCTTCTTACTGTCATCTTTCCTGGAGTCTCTTGCATTCTAGGCACCATGGTCCTGAAACTCAACGACACTACCAGTTTGGGAGACAAGTGTGAAAGCAAATGTTTATAACTCAGGCTGAGTCAACCCACGGGAGATGGAGTTAAAACTTGGCAATAGTGGACTAGCAATGAATTCTACCTGTTGGATGTGGGGGCGGGGTGGTAGTGGTGATGATTTAGTCACTGAGTCATGTCCAACTCTTGCAAACCCCATGGACTGTAACTTCCAGGCTCCTCTGTCCAAAGGATTCTCCAGGCAAAAATTCTGGAGTGGGCTGCCATTTCCTTCTCCATCTGCTGGATTAGCACAAAACTATTTCCTTTCAATCCTGTACATACAAAACTCAATTTAAAAAAAAAAAAACAGAAGCTGTTTGGAGGGTTTCTGCAGCATGAAATGGGATCCTCTTATGAATCAGTGGAGTGTTAATGCATATTGCATATGACAAATGCAAAGCATAACTTTTTGAACACCAAGGTAATGAGAAAGTTTGGAAAGGCCATTAAAGAGGTCAGAAGAAATATTATATGAAATTTTCTTATGAGATGACAGTAAAGCCTTCCCAAAGTACAGCTGCCTTTCATGCCCATTCTAAGGTAGCTTCGACCCTCTTTCCAAGGAGATTGTCCAACACAACCTTCTATTCTTTCACACTGAAGACCCAACTGCTCCCGGCCCATCCAACCCTCACCTCAGTTTTAATTAAACTGATCTATAAACCTCTGATGGCAATGGTAGTGGTTTAGTTGCTAAGCTGTCTCCAACTATTGTGATCCTACGCACTGTAGCCCACGAGGCTTCTCTGTCCATTGCATTTCCAAGGCTGGAGTGGGTTGCCATTTCCTTCTCCAGACACACAAACCTCTACCTCTGGGTATTCTGCTAATTACTTACTACTGAGCACTCCTACACACATAATAAACGTATCTCCTATTTTTTTAAAAAAACTTACTATAATTTTCGGCAATCTGTGAGTCAGGGAAACAAAACACTTAGTAAAAAATAAGGTTCTTCTTTTACTTAAATACGCCCCACATTTTCTTTTCACATTTTATTCCCTTTAATCTGTGGTGATCTGGATACCATGAAATTTCCCACCAAACCTCTCAGCTGCTTGATTTGCTCTTGAAAGGTATTTTCCCAAAGATCTTGGTTCTGTACTGTTGAACTTGCTTTTGAAGTCTGAGGATTTTACAACAGTGAGGTCTTCTTTGTACAGATTTTTCAGCTGGAAAACAAACTTTATCCTTGCCTCTGGTGACGCATCTCATTGCTAGACTTCTAGATGGGGTTTGAGAATAAGTATGTTCAAGTCACTTGAGGAAACAAACCAAAAATTGCAAAATGTCCCAGATCCTCTTGTATCTCAATGGGAAAGACAGTACTGGCTGAAAATAGGAAGTTATCAGCAATCATGTTTTAGAGCCAGTTCTGTCACTTCCTGACTATGCAAATGTAAACCTCTAGGTTGCTCCTGTACAAAAGGAGGAGGCTGAGACTAGATGATGCTTTGATATTTGAAGTTTATTTTTATAAGGAAAATTAGAGAGTTTGAACTAGGTGGTATTACATACTGAACCAATACCCCTAACAGGAGCTAACTTGCCTATCACCATGAATTATTTAGTGAGAGAGGTCTTCACATTCATAATCAAAGTCCACACTAATGACCGGTAGTTATTTAAACTGATTCTCAATGAACTGCTAACTACGCCATTGGCATACACCAATAAAGTGAGACAGCCCCATTCGTGCAGGTTCCATGCTTTATATTGTACTTTTCTATTCAGAATTCTGAATGGAAATCTGTGTGTCCAAATAAAATTTCTGTATCCATTGTACCAGGATTATCATTAAACATTGGCAGTGTTTTAATAAGACCTAAGGGCCTTTCCTGGTGGCTCTGATGGTAAAGAATCCACCTGTCCGTGTGGCAGACCTGGGTTTGATCCTGGGTCGAGAAGATCCTCTGGAGGAGGAAAGGACAACCCATTCCCTTTCTAACCAAATTTTGGGTATTCTGCTAATTACTTACTACTGAGCACTCCTACACACATAATAAACGTATCTCCTATTTTTTTAAAAAAACTTACTATAATTTTCGGCAATCTGTGAGTCAGGGAAACAAAACACTTAGTAAAAAATAAGGTTCTTCTTTTACTTAAATACGCCCCACATTTTCTTTTCACATTTTATTCCCTTTAATCTGTGGTGATCTGGATACCATGAAATTTCCCACCAAACCTCTCAGCTGCTTGATTTGCTCTTGAAAGGTATTTTCCCAAAGATCTTGGTTCTGTACTGTTGAACTTGCTTTTGAAGTCTGAGGATTTTACAACAGTGAGGTCTTCTTTGTACAGATTTTTCAGCTGGAAAACAAACTTTATCCTTGCCTCTGGTGACGCATCTCATTGCTAGACTTCTAGATGGGGTTTGAGAATAAGTATGTTCAAGTCACTTGAGGAAACAAACCAAAAATTGCAAAATGTCCCAGATCCTCTTGTATCTCAATGGGAAAGACAGTACTGGCTGAAAATAGGAAGTTATCAGCAATCATGTTTTAGAGCCAGTTCTGTCACTTCCTGACTATGCAAATGTAAACCTCTAGGTTGCTCCTGTACAAAAGGAGGAGGCTGAGACTAGATGATGCTTTGATATTTGAAGTTTATTTTTATAAGGAAAATTAGAGAGTTTGAACTAGGTGGTATTACATACTGAACCAATACCCCTAACAGGAGCTAACTTGCCTATCACCATGAATTATTTAGTGAGAGAGGTCTTCACATTCATAATCAAAGTCCACACTAATGACCGGTAGTTATTTAAACTGATTCTCAATGAACTGCTAACTACGCCATTGGCATACACCAATAAAGTGAGACAGCCCCATTCGTGCAGGTTCCATGCTTTATATTGTACTTTTCTATTCAGAATTCTGAATGGAAATCTGTGTGTCCAAATAAAATTTCTGTATCCATTGTACCAGGATTATCATTAAACATTGGCAGTGTTTTAATAAGACCTAAGGGCCTTTCCTGGTGGCTCTGATGGTAAAGAATCCACCTGTCCGTGTGGCAGACCTGGGTTTGATCCCTGGGTCGAGAAGATCCTCTGGAGGAGGAAAGGACAACCCACTCCAGTATTCTTGCCAGGGAATCCCATGGACAGAGAGGAGCCTGGCAGGCTACAGTCCATGGAGTCGCAAAGAATCAGACACAACTGAGAACACATACAAAACAAAGAAGTCTTAATTTTGATTGCAAAATCTGAAAAGAGGATACAAAGTCATAGAATCCTGAAGAGGATATTAAGTGAACAGAGGAGCCTGGTGGGTCATGGTTCATGCATGAGATCAAGAGAGCTGGACGTGACCTAGTGACTAAACCACCAGGTCAGGTACAAAAAAATTCCCTGAGAGGAAATAGAATTTCAGTACAGCAACATCAAAATCAGAAAGAACAGCCTGGTTCTGAAGGAAAAGAATACACTTTCTTGTCAGAGAGGATCAAGAGAAAACAATTATGCCAAGCTAGTCTAAAAGTAAAACTTTATATGCCACAAAATATATTTAGTTTGAAAAAAAAGCAAGATAGAATCCTATTAGAAACACTAAAGCATGAGGGCCAGTTTGCCTGAGCTCCTGAATCAATTAACTGTCTGAAAAAAAGCAATAAGGTGGGCTTATTTGCCTAAAATCAGAAGATTGTAGCTACTACCTACCACTTTCATACAGGGGCTAAAGTATAACCTGGGTCTACTGATGTTTACTGTACTTTTGTAAAAGAAAAACTAATGTAAAGTAACCATATATTTTGGAAATCCTGCCATTGACAATAGCATGGAAGAATTGAGTAAAGGCTTGACTTACAGATGGGCTTCCCTGATGGCTCAGACAGTAAAGAAACTGCCTGTAATGTGGGAGACCTGGGTTCAATTCATGGGTGGGGAAGATCCCCTGGTGAAGGGAATGGCTACCCACTCCGGTATTATTGCCTGGTGGATTCCATGGACAGAGGAGACTGGCAGGCTACAAGTCCATGGGGTCCCAAAGAGGTGGACATGACTGAGTGACTTTCACTCACTTTGACTTACAGAAAGGTCATATCATTGACCAAAATGAATATACTCTTCAGGCCAACTGTATTCAAGATTAGAGTCTTACAGAGCCTGGACTGGTGGCAATGCTTTTTGAAAATGTGAGATTATCGCTGTGATTCTTTGACATGCTAGATATGATCATTTATAGACAAATGATTCATCTTAGATGCTAATGCTGAATTTTAAAATAAATTCAGATATCAGTACTTATTTAATGTAAATCAGAAAGAAACTAGTAGAAAAAAGTATCACTAGAGGTATGAAATACAAGTCAAATAAGTTTTCATTTAAGGTAAACATTTTAAAATATTACCAATTAAGATGAAGCTCAAGCTGGAATCCAGATTCCTGGGAGAAATAACAATAACCTCAGATATGCAGATGCCACCACCACCACCCTTATGGCAGAAAGCAAGGAGGAACTAAGGAGCCTCTAGATGAAGGTAAAAGAGGAAAGTAAAACTCTGGCTTAAAACTTAACATTCAAAAAATGAAGATCATGGCATTTGGTTCCATAATTTCATGGCAAATATATGGGAAGACAATGGAAACAGCAACAAGCTTTATTTCTTGGGCTCCAAAATCACAGCAGATGGTGATTGCAGGCATTAAATTAAATGACATGTGCTCCTTGGAAGAAAAGCTATGACACACCTAGAGAGTTTATTCAAAAGCAGAGACTTTGCCAGCAAAGGTTTGTATAGGCAAAGCTTTGGTTTTTCCAGTAATCATGTACAGATGTGAGAGTTGAACCATAAAGAAGGCTGATCACTGAAAAATGGATGCTTTTGAACTGTGGTGCTGGAGAAGACTCTTGAGGGTCCCTTGGACAGAAAGGAGATCAAACCAGTCAATCCTAAAGGAAATCAACCCTAAATCCATTGGAAGGACTGACGCTGAAGCTGAAGTTCTGATACTTAAGTCACCTGATGTGAAGAGCCCAACCCGTTGGAAAAGACTCTGAGGCTGGCAAAGATTGAAGACAGAAGAAGAAAGGGATGATAGAGGATGAGATGGCTGGATAGCATCACTGATTCAATGGAAATGAGTTTGAGCAAACTCCAGGAGATGGTGAAGGACAGAGAGGCCTGGCATGCTGCCATCCATGGGGTCCCAAAGAGTTCAACACTACTGAGCAACTGAATATCAACAACAATCAATTAACATTTACATTATTGGTCTTGCCAAAACAAGCAAACTTGAAAGCAGAAACAAAATTTTATCAGAAGGTTATAGTGACTAACCTTGTACAATATGATATAGGCATGAAAATACAGTATGATCTTGGCATGAAAATAGACACATAGTTCATTGAAACAGAATAGAGAGCCCAGAAATAAACACCCAACTAAGTGGTCAATGTATGACAAAGTGTTTAAGAATATACAGTGAGACAGAAGAGCCTCTTTAGTAACTGGTGTTGGGGAGTGAGTTGTATCACTAGAGGTATGAAATACAAGTCAAATAAGTTTTCATTTAAGGTAAACATTTTAAAATATTACCAATTAAGATGAAGCTCAAGCTGGAATCCAGATTCCTGGGAGAAATAACAATAACCTCAGATATGCAGATGCCACCACCACCACCCTTATGGCAGAAAGCAAGGAGGAACTAAGGAGCCTCTAGATGAAGGTAAAAGAGGAAAGTAAAACTCTGGCTTAAAACTTAACATTCAAAAAATGAAGATCATGGCATTTGGTTCCATAATTTCATGGCAAATATATGGGAAGACAATGGAAACAGCAACAAGCTTTATTTCTTGGGCTCCAAAATCACAGCAGATGGTGATTGCAGGCATTAAATTAAATGACATGTGCTCCTTGGAAGAAAAGCTATGACACACCTAGAGAGTTTATTCAAAAGCAGAGACTTTGCCAGCAAAGGTTTGTATAGGCAAAGTTTTGGGTTTTTTCCAGTAATCATGTACAGATGTGAGAGTTGAACCATAAAGAAGGCTGATCACTGAAAAATGGATGCTTTTGAACTGTGGTGCTGGAGAAGACTCTTGAGGGTCCCTTGGACAGAAAGGAGATCAAACCAGTCAATCCTAAAGGAAATCAACCCTAAATCCATTGGAAGGACTGACGCTGAAGCTGAAGTTCTGATACTTAAGTCACCTGATGTGAAGAGCCCAACCCGTTGGAAAAGACTCTGAGGCTGGCAAAGATTGAAGACAGAAGAAGAAAGGGATGATAGAGGATGAGATGGCTGGATAGCATCACTGATTCAATGGAAATGAGTTTGAGCAAACTCCAGGAGATGGTGAAGGACAGAGAGGCCTGGCATGCTGCCATCCATGGGGTCCCAAAGAGTTCAACACTACTGAGCAACTGAATATCAACAACAATCAATTAACATTTACATTATTGGTCTTGCCAAAACAAGCAAACTTGAAAGCAGAAACAAAATTTTATCAGAAGGTTATAGTGACTAACCTTGTACAATATGATATAGGCATGAAAATACAGTATGATCTTGGCATGAAAATAGACACATAGTTCATTGAAACAGAATAGAGAGCCCAGAAATAAACACCCAACTAAGTGGTCAATGTATGACAAAGTGTTTAAGAATATACAGTGAGACAGAAGAGCCTCTTTAGTAACTGGTGTTGGGGAAGCTGGACAGTTGACATGCAAAAGAATGAGACTGGACTACTCTTTCACACAACACATGAAAATTAACTCAAAATGGGGGGCTTCCCCGGTGGTGAGTCTGCCTTGCCGTGCAAGGGGCACTGGTTCGATCCCTGGCCCAGGAGAATCTCACATGCCAGAGCGGCTGGACGGTGTGCCCAGTTGCGAGCCGGTGCTCTGCAGTGCATGTGCCCAGGGGCGGTTCTCTGCAATGAGAGAGGCCACTGCAAAGGGAGGCCCACACAGGCTGAAGAGTGAAGATGGATGAAAAATAAATAAATAAAAAGAGGCCAAAATTAACAACAACAACAACAACAAAACTTGGGTTAAAAAAAAATTAACTCAAAATGGATGAAAGACTTGAATGTAACACCAGAAATCCTTAAACTCTTAGAAGGAAACATAGGCTGTATGGTCCCTGCCCTTGGAGATAATTTTTTGAATCTGATTCCAAATGTAAACACAAACCAGCAAAACAACATCAAACTAAAAAGCTTTTGCATAGCAAAAGAAACCATCAACAAAATGAAAAGGAAATCTACTAAACAGAGGAAAATATTTGCCAATTGTGTATCTGATAAGGGGCTAATACCCCAAATATATAAAGAACTTGTGCAATTCAATAAAAGCCCAAACAATCTCATTTAAAAAAAATAGGAAGTAGATCTGAAGAGATGTTTTTTTCCATAGAAGACAGGCAGGTGGCCAAAGGTACATGAAGAGATGTTCTACATCATTCGTCATCAGGATAATGCAAATCAGCACCACAAAGGGATACTGCTTCACACTTGTCAAAATGGCTATCATCAAAAACACTAGAAATAAGTATTGGGTGAGGGAGTTCAACACTACTGAGCAACTGAATATCAACAACAATCAATTAACATTTACATTATTGGTCTTGCCAAAACAAGCAAACTTGAAAGCAGAAACAAAATTTTATCAGAAGGTTATAGTGACTAACCTTGTACAATATGATATAGGCATGAAAATACAGTATGATCTTGGCATGAAAATAGACACATAGTTCATTGAAACAGAATAGAGAGCCCAGAAATAAACACCCAACTAAGTGGTCAATGTATGACAAAGTGTTTAAGAATATACAGTGAGACAGAAGAGCCTCTTTAGTAACTGGTGTTGGGGAAGCTGGACAGTTGACATGCAAAAGAATGAGACTGGACTACTCTTTCACACAACACATGAAAATTAACTCAAAATGGGGGGCTTCCCCGGTGGTGAGTCTGCCTTGCCGTGCAAGGGGCACTGGTTCGATCCCTGGCCCAGGAGAATCTCACATGCCAGAGCGGCTGGACGGTGTGCCCAGTTGCGAGCCGGTGCTCTGCAGTGCATGTGCCCAGGGGCGGTTCTCTGCAATGAGAGAGGCCACTGCAAAGGGAGGCCCACACAGGCTGAAGAGTGAAGATGGATTAAAAATAAATAAATAAAAAGAGGCCAAAATTAACAACAACAACAACAACAAAATTTGGGGTTAAAAAAAAATTAACTCAAAATGGATGAAAGACTTGAATGTAACACCAGAAATCCTTAAACTCTTAGAAGGAAACATAGGCTGTATGGTCCCTGCCCTTGGAGATAATTTTTTGAATCTGATTCCAAATGTAAACACAAACCAGCAAAACAACATCAAACTAAAAAGCTTTTGCATAGCAAAAGAAACCATCAACAAAATGAAAAGGAAATCTACTAAACAGAGGAAAATATTTGCCAATTGTGTATCTGATAAGGGGCTAATACCCCAAATATATAAAGAACTTGTGCAATTCAATAAAAGCCCAAACAATCTCATTTAAAAAAAATAGGAAGTAGATCTGAAGAGATGTTTTTTTCCATAGAAGACAGGCAGGTGGCCAAAGGTACATGAAGAGATGTTCTACATCATTCGTCATCAGGATAATGCAAATCAGCACCACAAAGGGATACTGCTTCACACTTGTCAAAATGGCTATCATCAAAAACACTAGAAATAAGTATTGATGAGGGATGTGGAGAAATGGGAACCCTCACACACTGTTGGCGGGAAAGTAAATCGGTGCAGCCATGACGGAAAACAGCCCTGTCTTTGAACTTTGGTGTTGGAGAATACTCTTGAGAGCCCCTTGGACTGCAAGATCAGCCAGTCAATCCTTTAGGAGATTGATCTCCTTTAGGAGATCCTAGTCAATCTCCTTTAGGAGATCAACCCTGAATATTCATTGGAAGGACTGATGCTGAAGTTGAATACTTTGGCCATCTGATGCAAAGAGACAACTCATTGGAAAAGACCCTAATTCTGGGAAAAACAGAAGGCAGAAAAATAGAAGGAGAAGGCGATGACAAAGGAGAAGATGATTGGATGGCATCACTGAGTCAGTGGACATGAGTTTGAGCAGACTCCAGGAGGTGGTGAAGGACAGGGAGTTGCAAAGAGTCGGACCCAACTGAGCAACTAAACTGAACTGAACCATATGATCCCATGTTTCTACTTCTGGATTTTTATCTGAAAAAAATGAAAACACTAACTTGAAAAATGTATGAACTCTTATGTTCATTGCAGCAAGGTTTATAGTACCAAAGATATGGAAACAAGTATTTATGGGCATATATACAATGGAATGATATTAAGAGATTAAAAAAATGAAATCTTGCCATTTGTGACAACATTGATGGATCTCAAAAGCATTATGTGAAGTAAAATAAGACAAAGAAAGATAAATTATTTCTCTTATACATGGAAACAAAACCCCTCAAAACATCAAAACGAAACAAGTAGGTACATAGGTACAGAGAACAGTCTGATGGCGGCCAGAGGTATGGGGCAGGAAAAGAAGGTTGGGAGAAAAAGGTGAAGTGTTTTCTTTATCACACCAAATATATAAAGAACTTGTGCAATTCAATAAAAGCCCAAACAATCTCATTTAAAAAAAATAGGAAGTAGATCTGAAGAGATGTTTTTTTCCATAGAAGACAGGCAGGTGGCCAAAGGTACATGAAGAGATGTTCTACATCATTCGTCATCAGGATAATGCAAATCAGCACCACAAAGGGATACTGCTTCACACTTGTCAAAATGGCTATCATCAAAAACACTAGAAATAAGTATTGATGAGGGATGTGGAGAAATGGGAACCCTCACACACTGTTGGCGGGAAAGTAAATCGGTGCAGCCATGACGGAAAACAGCCCTGTCTTTGAACTTTGGTGTTGGAGAATACTCTTGAGAGCCCCTTGGACTGCAAGATCAGCCAGTCAATCCTTTAGGAGATTGATCTCCTTTAGGAGATCCTAGTCAATCTCCTTTAGGAGATCAACCCTGAATATTCATTGGAAGGACTGATGCTGAAGTTGAATACTTTGGCCATCTGATGCAAAGAGACAACTCATTGGAAAAGACCCTAATTCTGGGAAAAACAGAAGGCAGAAAAATAGAAGGAGAAGGCGATGACAAAGGAGAAGATGATTGGATGGCATCACTGAGTCAGTGGACATGAGTTTGAGCAGACTCCAGGAGGTGGTGAAGGACAGGGAGTTGCAAAGAGTCGGACCCAACTGAGCAACTAAACTGAACTGAACCATATGATCCCATGTTTCTACTTCTGGATTTTTATCTGAAAAAAATGAAAACACTAACTTGAAAAAATGTATGAACTCTTATGTTCATTGCAGCAAGGTTTATAGTACCAAAGATATGGAAACAAGTATTTATGGGCATATATACAATGGAATGATATTAAGAGATTAAAAAAATGAAATCTTGCCATTTGTGACAACATTGATGGATCTCAAAAGCATTATGTGAAGTAAAATAAGACAAAGAAAGATAAATTATTTCTCTTATACATGGAAACAAAACCCCTCAAAACATCAAAACGAAACAAGTAGGTACATAGGTACAGAGAACAGTCTGATGGCGGCCAGAGGTATGGGGCAGGGAAAAGAAGGTTGGGAGAAAAAGGTGAAGTGTTTTCTTTTCCCTTTGCTTAAATAAACGTACACTTTTTTAAAAATTTAAAAACTAGAGAATACTGGTTCTGAATAATAATGTTCAGAAGTTGTTAGATTTTTACAATGTGTATAAATCCAGTGAACAATTTTAGCTTGGAATAGTTGCAACTAAACATTCTTTTTCAGTAGAAAGAAGAATTTATTATCACTTGCAATAAATAAGGAGAACACCGGGGATCTTTCTAAAGCAGTGTCTCTGAGACTAAAATTGACCATGAAAAAAATCTCAGAAAAAAGAAATAACATAAGCTATTCAGTGGGATGTTACCTTTTCACTACTTGGTATATTTGAAAATAAGTGTAACAAACTTTTCACTAGTTGGCAGGGGATTTTTACCAGATCTATGTATTCCTAACACAAGTTTCATACAATAGAATACATATTTAAAAATTAAAATAAATGTATGGTTCAAAGGAAAGTGATCAGGATTGTCTTTTCATAAAATGGTTAAAAATTCTGGGGTTTTATTTGTCATGAAGATGATGAGGCAGGGTCTGGCTTAATACATGGCGCTTTCTAAAGAGATGGTTATACAGCTGAGCAAATGCCTTTGGAAGTAGTGGGTTCATTGACTCCCGAAATATTCAAACACAGGCTATGTAGTCATTTGGCTGGACAGTGGAAAACCTACTGAGGCATTATTTCTCCACCTGTCTGGCCATACTACTGAGCACCTACCAGATACATTTTCCATGCTGTGAATGAGGACGAGGACACACTCTTCGATGAGACAGACAAGAACATGTGGAGGTTGCAAAATAGTCCATGGATAGAGGTGACTGATAAATAAATGAACAAATAATTAAACAAGGCGATTGCTAATTATGATCATTTCTCTGACAGAAGTGCATATGGTACTGGGGAAATCTGACAGATGGGTTGTGGTGGTGGCATCTGAGCTAAGCCCTGACAATAGTTCCGCCTCCTAACGTGATGAGCCGACTCACCGGAAAAGACCCTGATGGTGGGAAAGACCGAGGGCAAGAGCAGAGGGGGGTGACAGAGGATGAGATGGTTGGACGGCATCATCGAATCAATAGACATGAGACTGAACACACTCAAGGAGACAGTGAAGGACAGGGAAGCCTAGCGTGCTGCAGTTCATGGGGTCACACAGAGTCAGACATGACCTAACGACTGAACAACAACAACAGGCAACTGACTGGTGAGAGCTGGGAGAAGAGCTTCCCAGATTCTGGGGATGAAGACGGGCACACTGGCCGGAGAATGAAGTGAGATTATGGAGGAGGATTTGGCCCCATCCACAGCTATCTAGGATCCAGGGAGAAGTTTTGGCTAATGGGAGTGAATTATCACTGAAAAGTTTTAAATGGGAGAGTGACATCACTGGACTTGTATACTTAAAAAGCAAAAGCCACGAGGTTTACAAGATGATCTTTAAATTAATTCTAAAGCTGAAGTTCTGGTTCTGTGATGATGGGATCTTCTCCCTGTCTCACCACACACACAAAACAATGACACGCCACACCTTTCCGTATTCATTCTGTTTAGCAGCAACAGTCTACGTAAAGAAAGAGCACCAAATAGCAGATTTCAACAGAGACGAGGGGAAAGAAAAAGAATGAACCATTGTTACTTCTCCTGAAATGGCCCTCCTCGCTCCTGTATCTTACCCAGTCATGGATCTATTTGGATCTGGTCCTCTGCATCTCTGACCCTGCCCCCAGCCCGACGCTGCTCCTTCCAACACTCTTATCTACTCAGCGATTCCATTACAGACACAATTGATTGGGCTTTTTCTTCCTGTCCTAACTCATACTACTGAGCACCTACCAGATACATTTTCCATGCTGTGAATGAGGACGAGGACACACTCTTCGATGAGACAGACAAGAACATGTGGAGGTTGCAAAATAGTCCATGGATAGAGGTGACTGATAAATAAATGAACAAATAATTAAACAAGGCGATTGCTAATTATGATCATTTCTCTGACAGAAGTGCATATGGTACTGGGGAAATCTGACAGATGGGTTGTGGTGGTGGCATCTGAGCTAAGCCCTGACAATAGTTCCGCCTCCTAACGTGATGAGCCGACTCACCGGAAAAGACCCTGATGGTGGGAAAGACCGAGGGCAAGAGCAGAGGGGGGTGACAGAGGATGAGATGGTTGGACGGCATCATCGAATCAATAGACATGAGACTGAACACACTCAAGGAGACAGTGAAGGACAGGGAAGCCTAGCGTGCTGCAGTTCATGGGGTCACACAGAGTCAGACATGACCTAACGACTGAACAACAACAACAGGCAACTGACTGGTGAGAGCTGGGAGAAGAGCTTCCCAGATTCTGGGGATGAAGACGGGCACACTGGCCGGAGAATGAAGTGAGATTATGGAGGAGGATTTGGCCCCATCCACAGCTATCTAGGATCCAGGGAGAAGTTTTGGCTAATGGGAGTGAATTATCACTGAAAAGTTTTAAATGGGAGAGTGACATCACTGGACTTGTATACTTAAAAAGCAAAAGCCACGAGGTTTACAAGATGATCTTTAAATTAATTCTAAAGCTGAAGTTCTGGTTCTGTGATGATGGGATCTTCTCCCTGTCTCACCACACACACAAAACAATGACACGCCACACCTTTCCGTATTCATTCTGTTTAGCAGCAACAGTCTACGTAAAGAAAGAGCACCAAATAGCAGATTTCAACAGAGACGAGGGGAAAGAAAAAGAATGAACCATTGTTACTTCTCCTGAAATGGCCCTCCTCGCTCCTGTATCTTACCCAGTCATGGATCTATTTGGATCTGGTCCTCTGCATCTCTGACCCTGCCCCCAGCCCGACGCTGCTCCTTCCAACACTCTTATCTACTCAGCGATTCCATTACAGACACAATTGATTGGGCTTTTTCTTCCTGTCCTAACTCATTACTGGACCTCATAAAGAAGGGCTGCTCTCCTTCCTGTCACAATGGACTGTCCTTTTGAACCAAAGCCTTGGTCTGGACGCAAGACCATTTTTTCCTTTACGATCCAAGAGACTATAGTCTCCTTGAGAACAGGGGTGATACCTGGTTCTCAATTATATCTCCCGTATTCATCACAGGGCTTGACACCTCCCTTTGTCAGGTCTTCAGTAAATGTTGCTGAGTGAATGAATACGCTGACCTTGGGCAGCCTGTACAGACCTGCGATCATCCTGGGCTACAACTCTCCTTTCGGCCACTTATCACTCACCTTCCACTGTTTACACTGTGAAAAATGATGGCTCTGTGCCATGAGACTCAAACTATTTTAACCAGAGCTGGAACTGAGACTTTTCTCTAATTTTACTCCGTTAAGGCACAAACTTGGGATTGTTGTCCAGAATCCTGGCTGAGTCTTAACTGGGGTAACTCAGAAAAAAGCAATTCCACAGGCTCTCTGCATCATTGCTAGGACACTATGAATAATAACAATAGCTCATGTTCATTGGCTTCACTGCTTGCCAGGCACCATGCTAACGGCCTTGCAGACAGTCTCCTTTGACTCCCATTTTACAGATGAGAAAAACAAGGCTTAGAGAGGCTAAATGATTTGCCCACAGTTGCAGAGTTAATGAGGAAATCTGAGATTTCCAAGATTCCTCTGAATGTAAAAAATGCACTAGGAGAAAAGGCATAAAATAAAATTCATAATAATACATCCACAAACTGAAAATTGGCACAGAGAAATGCATAACCTAATCGATGATGGTACTGGAAAACGGATGGCATGGACTTCAGAGAGACACAACCTGGGTTTGAATACTAGCTTTTCCTTTCCATCTCCGCCTACATAGGTGGGCTTTGGAAAATTTCCTTATCTGCTTGAGCCTTAGCTTCTTCATCTACAAACTTTATCACATCCTCTGAGATATCAGTAGGATAAAGAGAAATACACGTGACCATACGGCACTGATTAAGCTTTCAATAAATTGCACTATTGATGTTCCTGGACACATTTTGTAAATTGCATTGTGTATGTCAGGTTATTATACAACTAGACAGTTTCTTCAGATGTCACGTAGTTTCCTACTGACAGACTAAACTATAACATTTCTCCATTTGTCTGTATACATGAATATATTTTCTTTTACAAACTGGAGCTTTGCTGTGATACTTTTCTTGAGAAATTCATTTGAGAATATGATGTTAACAAACCTCCCAATAATCAGGGTTTTTTTTTTTTTCTTTTTTACAAGCATTGACAGTAAATGTTGCTGAGTGAATGAATACGCTGAGGCAGCCTGTACAACTGCGATCATCCTGGGCTACAACTCTCCTTTCGGCCACTTATCACTCACCTTCCACTGTTTACACTGTGAAAATGATGGCTCTGTGCCATGAGACTCAAACTATTTTAACCAGAGCTGGAACTGAGACTTTTCTCTAATTTTACTCCGTTAAGGCACAAACTTGGGATTGTTGTCCAGAATCCTGGCTGAGTCTTAACTGGGGTAACTCAGAAAAAAGCAATTCCACAGGCTCTCTGCATCATTGCTAGGACACTATGAATAATAACAATAGCTCATGTTCATTGGCTTCACTGCTTGCCAGGCACCATGCTAACGGCCTTGCAGACAGTCTCCTTTGACTCCCATTTTACAGATGAGAAAAACAAGGCTTAGAGAGGCTAAATGATTTGCCCACAGTTGCAGAGTTAATGAGGAAATCTGAGATTTCCAAGATTCCTCTGAATGTAAAAAATGCACTAGGAGAAAAGGCATAAAATAAAATTCATAATAATACATCCACAAACTGAAAATTGGCACAGAGAAATGCATAACCTAATCGATGATGGTACTGGAAAACGGATGGCATGGACTTCAGAGAGACACAACCTGGGTTTGAATACTAGCTTTTCCTTTCCATCTCCGCCTACATAGGTGGGCTTTGGAAAATTTCCTTATCTGCTTGAGCCTTAGCTTCTTCATCTACAAACTTTATCACATCCTCTGAGATATCAGTAGGATAAAGAG
Organism: Tragulus kanchil; assembly: GCA_022376925.1. Lineage (NCBI taxonomy): Eukaryota > Metazoa > Chordata > Mammalia > Artiodactyla > Tragulidae > Tragulus > Tragulus kanchil. The sequence continues at coordinate 122,036,817 of JAIOJX010000003.1, read as the reverse complement.
AAATACACGTGACCATACGGCACTGATTAAGCTTTCAATAAATTGCACTATTGATGTTCCTGGACACATTTTGTAAATTGCATTGTGTATGTCAGGTTATTATACAACTAGACAGTTTCTTCAGATGTCACGTAGTTTCCTACTGACAGACTAAACTATAACATTTCTCCATTTGTCTGTATACATGAATATATTTTCTTTTACAAACTGGAGCTTTGCTGTGATACTTTTCTTGAGAAATTCATTTGAGAATATGATGTTAACAAACCTCCCAATAATCAGATTTCTGCTTCTTCTTCCCTTGCTGTGTTTTAGTCTATCATCTGCAGTGAGTTTTTATTCACTCATTCAACAAACTGCTATTGAAGGCTTACTCTGTGCCAAGATCTATGCTAGGAATTACACTGCAGAAGGAATTAGCCTATTTATTTTATCACAGATGGTTTCATTCAATATTGTTTTAAATTATTATAATAAATATTGCAGTAATATAGAGAACAGAAAATATTACAATTTCTATAGTTTGTAATGGGAATTAAGAGTAAGTTTTGACAATATGTTACATATTCTCTAGAAAATAATTACGGGCAAACTCTTATCACAAAAGTAACCATATAAACAAATAATTTCATAGTGTCAAGGAGGCTAAACCAAGGAGAAGAATTTCAAAATGGAAACAACTTTTAAAATTATCATTATTTATGAATCACCTTTCATAGATTCTTGAGGGCTTTATATCTAGAATAATTTTAAAATGGGCCACAATTGGAAACAACTAAGGAATTACTCTGTTTTTACTTTATTGTTCTTAACAATCATAAGCCATAGGCTATTTTTACTAACAGAAAACAAACAGATTTCATGACACCTATGTGTATCTATTTCTATGATGTTCTAAGACACTTCCTTGCACATTATAAACATAATCCACTCAAACAGTACTGAGTGGCTCCAGTGCATAGCAATTCAAACTGAATGATGAAAGTATTAATGCAAAATAAGTATATTAGTAGCAACCACAGCTCATGGACCAAATCTAGCCTACCACTTGTTTGTGAAAATAAAGTTTTACTGGAACACGTCTTGACTAATCTGTTTACATAATAATCTTCGGTTGCTCTTGTGATCCTTTGGTAGTTGAGATGGACACAAGATGGCCTGCAAAACCTAAAATTTTTCTATTGTTTTACTGAAAATATTTGCCAACCCTTGCTTTACATGAAAAGTATGAAAGAATTGCTACACCAACTAGAATATTAACATAAAAATGAAAAAGGAATTACAAAGGAGAGCTTGCTATAGACTCAGCTCTTTTTAGGCTTGTGCTCAGTGCTTAGTGGGTACATCAAAGGTAGGATAAATGAGCAGATGAATTCTCTAGAAGCAGTCCTTGCTGAGCCCAAGCACTTAAGCCTCTGGCCCAAGAGCACAAAAATTCTAAGAATGGACCCCAGGGACCAAGCAAATGCCCACCAGAAGTGTACATCCATCTTTTCTTTGGGAGCTGGAAGTTTTTTGTGTCCAATGTTTTGTGTTGTCGGAAATCTTGTGACTTGGTATATATGTATAAAAAAAGCTTCTCATTTAACTGAAAGTGACCATTAAAATTAAAAATAGGAAAAAATAGTTGAGCTCTTACCTGCATGCTGTTCTTCAATGCAGACTTGCAAGTACATGAAGAGGAGAAGGCCCGCCATGCCAAACACCAGAACCGAGTGGAAGACTTGTCTGGGGTTCATGACCATTTCAGACAGCTGCATCTCTCCTCTCTTCTGAACACCACACGGTTTGGCTTCCCCCAGAGTCTTGATCTTTCTTTTTCTCAAGTGCTCGCTCTGTGGAGTAACCTATAAATTAAAAAACAAAACAAAACACACTGTACCTTACTGATGACATTTCTTCCCAAGTATGCTGTACATATGCAGAATATAAGGGCTTCCCTGGTGGCTCAGTAGTAAAGAATCTGCCTGCAGTGCAGAGGACCAGGTTTAACCCCTGGGTTGGGAAGATCCCCTGGAGAAGGAAATGGCAACCCACTCCAGTATTCTTGCCTGGAGAATTCCACAGACACAGGAGCCCTGGGATACAGTTCATGGGGTCACGAAGAATCTGACACAAGTGAGACACTAACACTGTCAGTTTCATGCAGTTTACAAAAATTCTGAGAATTTCCATGAACTTTAACACTCCGAAGACAGAAGAGACTATATCTGACGTCCCTAGGATGGCAACTTTCTATTTCGACCTTTATCTTATTTAAGGAATGCGTTATCCTATAGTTAAAAAGTAACAGCCTAACATTTAATTAGGGGAAGCATCTCAGACTTCAGGTTATCTTAAATGACTGTGATTAGACTCTACCAATAGATGGTTGAAGAAGGAATTTTGAAAAACATGTTCCTAGAATAAAGGGGAAAACATCACCTTATATTTTAAAAATATATAAAATTCAGAAATGAAGGGTTCAATCTTCAGGTCTTCTCTTTTTCTCAAAAGTAAGAGTCTCTGGATTTCCCTGGTGGCACAGTGGATAACAATCTGCTGGCCAGGGCTTCCCCTGGTGGTCCAGTGGGTAAGGACACCGCCTTGCAGTGCAAGGGGCGCCGGTTTGATCCCTGGCCTGGGAAGATCCCATGTGCCGCGGAGCGGCTGGACCGATGTGTCCAATTACGGAGCCGGAGCTCTGGCGCGCATGCGCCCAGAGCCGGTGCTCTGCAATGACAGACGCTACCGCGATGGGAGGCCCACAGGAGCCGAAGAACAAAGACGGATGAAAATAGAGAAATGAAAGACCAATAGAAGTGGCCCGCCCGCTCCCCTCCCTCCCCAACCCGACCCCCGCCCAAAATAAATAAAGAAATAAATCTTTAAAAAAAAAAAACAAACAAACAATCTGCCGGCCAATGTAGGGGACATGGGTTCAATACCTGGTTTGGGAAAATTCCGCGCGCCTCGGAGCAACTAAGCCTGTGTGCCACAAGCGGAAGCTCACGTACCCTAGAGCCTGTGCTCCACAACAATAGAAGCCATCACAATGACAAGCCAGCACACTTCAATGAAGACTGGGTCTCATTTGCTACAACAAAAGAAACCCGGCACAATGCAACAAAGATCCAACACGGCCAAAAATAAATAAAGAAATAAAAATAATACAAGAAATAGCATTTCCTCTAATCCTTCTTAAAAAAAGAATAAAACTCTCCTACTTAAAGAGTACCTTTAAAACCTTCAAAGGGATAAAAGGATAAATATGAAAAGGTCAGAGTTCAATGCCCCCTTCCTCAATAATACAGGAATCGAGAAATCCACTCCAGATTATAGAAATCTACCTCAGTGATAAAAGGTTACTTAAAGAAATATTGAAATCACATTATACCACTCTTTTATTTAGTGAATTCCTAACCTAAAAAGCTCCAACCACTTTTGAGAATTTGATGAAAATATAAACCCTCTCCTTGGAAACATAAACACACACAGTCTTGAATCAAATGGCATTATGTTTATGGATGCTTATTGGAACTCAAGAAGTCTTGCTTCATATGAAAAGCCATGCCAATATGCAGTAGCTCATATGGTGAGCTGACAAAATTAGCAGCCCAGCTAATGAGGCCAAGGTCACGACTTTGTGTCTAAGGCTGGTCAAAGACCTTGGCTCTGTTCCTTGGGCATGGACCACACCTCCTCTTTGGGTGAGCTGAATAAATGGTTTCTCAGTGTGAAGATATCACACACACACTGCTGTATCTAAAAATTCTCTCTCCTTTCTCTCCAAAGATGCCTCAAAAACTCCTGAAAAAATATTGATTTAGCCTTTTTAAGAGGCGTTTGGTGAGGTGCCAGGCAAAAGCTAAAAAGTGCCATGGCAGATTGCTAGGCTGCTGAAAGGAAAACAGTGAGCTATTCTTGGCACAATCAATTTTCACTCAGATGTTGGGCTTCAGAGGTAACCTGCGAGGTCAGAATTAGACGTGGATATGGCAGAAGGATCTCTTGATTGGAAAAGAAAGAAATTCACCAAAAAGAGTTTATGTAAAACAACAAAAAGTTATATTATAAATACATTTATAATGTACATAATACATTATAATGTAAAAAAATATTTTTTTCCTTCATATCTTAGTTACACACGGAAGGAACCAGAGAAAGAGCAATAATTGTCAGCACTTCCTGAGGAGCTTTCTCGAAGCTGCTTCTCTAGTACCTTGAGAAAGGGCCAATGGTAAACGTTTTCCTGTGTGTATTTGAGGATTTCAAGCACCTTCTTGATTTTGGTCCTGGAGGAAGTTTTTAAATAGAGTAACTCAGAACATTATCATTCTGCTTACTTAGTGGGTGATACTCTACATTCATGGGCTTCCCAGGTGGCGCCAGTGGTAAAGAACCCACCTGCCTACTGATGCAGGAGACAGAAGAGACTTGGGGTTTAATGCCCCTGGTCAAGAAGATCTAAGATGCCCTTGGGGTTGGATGCCCTGGGTCAGGAGGAGGGCATGGCAACTCACTCCAGTAGTCCTGCCTGGAGAATCCCATGGACAGAGGAGCCTGGTGGGCTATAGTCCACGTGGTCACAACGAGACACACACAATTGAAGCCACTTAGCACGCACACATGCACTCTGCTCTTATATTGATTCAAACCTGAAATATTATGGGCTTTTCAAACATGCAACAAAGAACAGTTCCCAAGGGAGATTTGCAATTTGAGGTGCTCCAAGACTGAACCCCTCAAGGAAAACTCCAAAGGGGAAGCCAATTTTCTCTCTTCTTGATGCTGCAGCTAAACAATGAACAGACACCATGCCACAGGAAGATTCAGATAGGAGGAAACCAGTTACACCGAATCTCCTACTAACAAAGAAATAGCTGTTTACAAGAAAAAAGAGACTTTTACAATCTGTCTACATAATTAAAACTTATCTCAGAAGAAAGAGGATAGAAGGAAACTCATAAATCACAACAGAGCCAAAGACCTGTGGGAACGGTGGGTGTGAAAACCAAAAGAAATACTCCTTGGGGGTTCAGAGAGGAAAATTATTACCTACGATGCTGGAAAAAGATTAAGAATTTGGCCTGCCTTTCTTCAGGAGATGTTGCTACACTCTGACATACCCTCCTGGGGAGGAAGTTGGGAGAAAACCCATAACAGTTATGGTGGCAGATGTGAGTAGAGCTGAGTGATTAAAGCCACAAGGCAGAAAAGCAATCTGGTGGAAAATGGAGAGATATGTTTGATTTTCTCCCATCTCAGTTTTGCATTAGGAAATGGCTCTCATTAAACAAAGGTGAGGCACTAGGAGCAACAGGATTGCTTTAAGCAAGGTCAGTTGTAATGGAAAAAAGGAAAATATGACCTGTGTGTATTTGAGGATTTCAAGCACCTTCTTGATTTTGGTCCTGGAGGAAGTTTTTAAATAGAGTAACTCAGAACATTATCATTCTGCTTACTTAGTGGGTGATACTCTACATTCATGGGCTTCCCAGGTGGCGCCAGTGGTAAAGAACCCACCTGCCTACTGATGCAGGAGACAGAAGAGACTTGGGGTTTAATGCCCCTGGTCAAGAAGATCTAAGATGCCCTTGGGGTTGGATGCCCTGGGTCAGGAGGAGGGCATGGCAACTCACTCCAGTAGTCCTGCCTGGAGAATCCCATGGACAGAGGAGCCTGGTGGGCTATAGTCCACGTGGTCACAACGAGACACACACAATTGAAGCCACTTAGCACGCACACATGCACTCTGCTCTTATATTGATTCAAACCTGAAATATTATGGGCTTTTCAAACATGCAACAAAGAACAGTTCCCAAGGGAGATTTGCAATTTGAGGTGCTCCAAGACTGAACCCCTCAAGGAAAACTCCAAAGGGGAAGCCAATTTTCTCTCTTCTTGATGCTGCAGCTAAACAATGAACAGACACCATGCCACAGGAAGATTCAGATAGGAGGAAACCAGTTACACCGAATCTCCTACTAACAAAGAAATAGCTGTTTACAAGAAAAAAGAGACTTTTACAATCTGTCTACATAATTAAAACTTATCTCAGAAGAAAGAGGATAGAAGGAAACTCATAAATCACAACAGAGCCAAAGACCTGTGGGAACGGTGGGTGTGAAAACCAAAAGAAATACTCCTTGGGGGTTCAGAGAGGAAAATTATTACCTACGATGCTGGAAAAAAAGATTAAGAATTTGGCCTGCCTTTCTTCAGGAGATGTTGCTACACTCTGACATACCCTCCTGGGGAGGAAGTTGGGAGAAAACCCATAACAGTTATGGTGGCAGATGTGAGTAGAGCTGAGTGATTAAAGCCACAAGGCAGAAAAGCAATCTGGTGGAAAATGGAGAGATATGTTTGATTTTCTCCCATCTCAGTCCATTAACCCAACATCGGCATTAGGAAATGGCTCTCATTAAACAAAGGTGAGGCACTAGGAGCAACAGGATTGCTTTAAGCAAACCTGAAGGTCAGTTGTAATGGGAAAACACACACCTACTTGGACACCATATATCTGCCTCCATGCCTGCGGAAAAAGTGCGGACTACTGGAGACTGAAATTATGTGGGATAATGCTATTTTATGTACCAGCTTTAGACGACATTTCCAGGGTCAAAGGCTGCCTTCTCCCCACTCATGCCCACAGTCCCTCGAACCTAACAGGTACCCAACAATGGACTGCATTCAATTGAATTTGGAGCTCCCGTAGCAAGACACAGAGAAGTAGTTTTCTAGTTGTACCTGGAAATCCTAAATTCTAAACTTCAAATGGAGCAATATGGACTATTAGTAACCTCATGGACTCTAGCCCGTCAGGCTCCTCTGTCCATGGGATTCTCCAGGCAAGTACACTGGAGTGGGTTGCCATTTCCTTCTCCAGAGGCCTTCCCAGCCCAGGGATCGAACACGGGTCTCCTGCATTGCAGGCAGATGCTTTACCATCTTAGCTATCAGGGAATCTCTAACAATTACAAAAATGTAAAAATAATTATCTCACTCCAGTATTTCTTTTCCAACATGTGAAAAATTATTCTTTCACATAACCACGACTACCAATATAGACATTTTAGATCTTCTGTCTAGCAATTACTAGACAGAGGCAACTTATTTCAGAGGAAATCGTGAGTTGTCCAGTTTGACAGAAGCCTGAAATTTTAAAGAGGAAAGTTTAGAAAGGCTAATTCGGACTTTGTTACGCAGTTTGGTGTAGAAGAATCTGAGTCACGGGAACACTGCTCTCTGCCCTCAGCCTTCGCAGGACCTCACAGTCATATCTATGTCTTTCCCATAGCAGCCTCCCTGGTGTCCATCTCTTTCCCACCCTCTGAGCAACCACAGACCATCAGGGACCTGGCTTGGGCTACTCTGATGGCTCACACGGTAAAGAATCTGCCTGCAGTGCAGGAGACCAGGGTTCAGTCTCTCGGTGCGGAAGATCCCTTGGAGAAGGAAATGGCAACCCACTCTAGTATTCTTGCCTGGAGAATCCCATGGACAGATGACCTGGCTGGCTACACTCCATGAGGTCATAGAGAGTTGGACATGACTAAGCAATTAACACCTTCAGACGCAAATTCTCTCAATTTACTACCTGCCCCTCACAAAGTTAACTGTCGTCTGGTCCCATCATTTCTTTGCTTCTGTCTCTGAACAAGTCCACACTCTCACCTCTGTTCCTTTCGGGCTGCTGTGACGTGTGGCTGCATCACTTTGCAGCCTGGGTCTTGACCTGAATCTCCTTTCCCAGTGACCTCCCCTTCTGTAACCTCTCCAACCAGCTCCCCATTGCTCACACTCCCAGGCAAACTTGAAGACAGAAAACTCCGGACTAACTGCCTCAGGTGCCCACTTTCCAGCCTTTTGTCGACCTACAACTGCTCAGGAGACTGGAGAAGGCACCATGCAGCTCAGACGCTGTGCAGGGATGGAAAATTTATAATACTCGTGGTTTTTGTTTTGATTATCTTTTTGCTATTCCAGTTTCCTCTTCTATGAATTTCCTGTTTATATCTACTTCCCAGTGTTATTATTTCTTTTATTATCAGTTAAGAATTCTTCATCAGTTATGAACATTACAAAAATCTTCCTGTCTGCAACTTTTTTCCTCTTTCCTTCCCTCTCCCTCCCTACCATTGCTAGTGGTGTAGTTGTTTTTCATGCAGACGTTTAACATCAATGTTTTCATTTTTCCTTGCTGATGTATCAGGCAGACTGTTGAAAGAAAACACGTGATGTGTTTGTAAGCATGACGTTATGGAGAGTCTGGTAAAGGAACAATTTACAGGGCTTCCCTGGTGGTCCAGTGGGTAAGGACACTGCCTTGCAGTGCAAGGGGCACTGGTTCGAGCCCTGGCCTGGGAAGATCCCACGTGCCGCGGAGCGGCTGGACCGATGTGTCCAATTACTGAGCTGGAGCTCTGGAGCGCATGCACCCAGAGCTGGCGCTCTGCGACAACAGAGGCCACCGCAATGGGAGGCCCACACGGGCCAAAGAACAAAGATGGATGAAACTAGACAAACGAAAGACCAGTGGAAGTGGCCCGCCCACCCCTCTCCCTCCCCACCCCCGCCAAAATAAAAAAATAAATAAATGTTTTTTTTTTTTTAAAAAAAAGGAACAATTTACAAAGATACATTCGGGGCTTTGGGGAAACCAACAAGGGAAGAGCAGACCCAGTCCTCAAGGTCAAGGATCAGCAACCACTCCTAGAAGTGAAGACAGGTGGTAGAGCTATTATTTCCGGAGCCTGGAGAGGGCCCTGGAGGCGGGGGAGGTCTGATGGGAGCTGTAACCTGTTGTACAAGGACAAGAACAACATGATGCTGCCAGGTGTTAAAGGAAGCAGAAGAAAAATGACCTCATCCTCAATTTCCCCCTTTCCTGAGACTTCATGCCCATGACCCACTTGGCAACCTTGATTGACAGCCTGAGGACCAGAAAGCCTTCTCATGGAGCACATTCCCTTGAGCTTCCTAAACCTCATCAAAGGAAGGAGATGGCAGAGCTGGACAGCATCGAGCTTGGTTTTTGCTTTTTATGAGTTTTCTAAGACAATATTCCTTCCCTTCACATAACACGATTATTCTTTTTTATTTCCTTTCAAAGGTTTTGAAGGTTTTAGTCTTCATAATTGCCTCCCTGGTGACTCAACTGCTAAAGAATCTGCCTGCAATGCAGGAGACCTGGGTTCGATCCCTTGGTCAGGAAGATCCCCTGGAGATGGAAACGGCAACCCACATCAGTATTCTTGCCTGGAAAATTCCATGGACAGAGGAGCCTGGCGGGTTGCAGTCCATGGGTTTGCAAGAGTCAGACACAACTGCGCGACTAAACCACCACCACCACTTTTCATAAGCAGAAACTTAATCTACTTTGAATGTATTTTTGTGCACACTGTAGGCTACTCATTGTACACAGACAACTGTCCAACTCTATTTCAAACCCACGCCTCTTGTGTCTCCTGCACTGGTAGGCAGATTCTTACCACTAGCACCACCTGGAAATTTCTATTTACAGAGTAGTTTATTTCCTTATTTTGGCTGCACTGCACAGGATCTTAATTCTCTGACCAGGGACTGAACCCAAACCTTTGGCAGTGAAAGCACAGACTCTTAATCTTTTAATCACCAGGGAATTCCTATTTTACTATTGATTTTTAATACTGATTTTGTTATATTGCAAGTTCCTATTCAGTAGCCCCGTACAGATGTGAGAACTGAACCATAAAGAAGGCTGAGTGCCAAAGGCTGATGCTTTCCAGCTTGGTGCTGGAGAAGACTCTTGAGAGTCCCTTAAACTGCAAGAAAATCAAACCAGTCCATCCCAAAGGAAATCAACCCTGAATATCCACTAGAAGGAGAGATGCTGAAACTGAAGCTCCAATACTTTGGCCTCTTGATGTGAAGAACGAAGTCATTGTAAAAGACTCTGATGCTGGGAAAGATTGAAGATAAAAGTAGAAGGGGCTGGCTAAGGATGAGATAGTTACATTCATGTCCACTGGCTCAACGGACATGAATCTGAGCAAATGCTAGGAGGCAGTGGAAGACAATGGAGCCTGGCGTGCTATAGTTAGTTCTGGGGGTCGCAAAGATTCATACATGACTTAATAAATGAAAAACAAAATATATGTTTCAATGAACTTATAGGCCTATCTATGAAGAAAAGAAAATAAATCTGATTTTTCATTTTACTTTCTTGAGTCATCTTTAGAAAATTATATTGCCTAGACAATTAACATTTCCTTTTAACTTCCAAGTTTACAAGCAGATAGTTGTTCATACTGTTATCTTATAACTTTAAGGATCTCTTTCATATCTATAATCATCTTTTCATTCTCAATACACATATTTGCGCTTTTCTCTTACTTTCTTTGCACATTCTTGTTAAAGAGTTGTCTGTCTTATTTAAAAGAATATTTCATTTCCTCTCTATTGTTTTCCTCTATTGATTTCTTCTCTTATCTTCATTTCTTTCTTCATTCCACTTTTTTTTTCCCTTAGGGATATCTGTTGGTTTTTTTCCCAAAGTTTTTGAATTGAAAACTATGTATTCTAGCCCTTTTCTATAAAATACATTTATACAAGCTCAATAATTTCCTTGGAAACTATTTTTGTGATATATCACATGTTTTCAAAGGTAGTATTTAAATACTACCAGTTTTAAATATTTTGTAATTTATCATAAATTGTTGTCTCTTCTTTATTTCTAAAGTGGATTTCCTCCTTCTTCTTCTTTAGTTTCCTAAAGTTATCAAATCCTCTCTATTCTTCTTGCTGCTTTCTTTGAATCTATAGATTTCATTTCTGTTAGCAACAAAGTACTTTAATTTTTATAAAACCCTTCAATTTTCGCTGAGTGCCAAAGGCTGATGCTTTCCAGCTTGGTGCTGGAGAAGACTCTTGAGAGTCCCTTAAACTGCAAGAAAATCAAACCAGTCCATCCCAAAGGAAATCAACCCTGAATATCCACTAGAAGGAGAGATGCTGAAACTGAAGCTCCAATACTTTGGCCTCTTGATGTGAAGAACGAAGTCATTGTAAAAGACTCTGATGCTGGGAAAGATTGAAGATAAAAGTAGAAGGGCTGGCTAAGGATGAGATAGTTACATTCATGTCCACTGGCTCAACGGACATGAATCTGAGCAAATGCTAGGAGGCAGTGGAAGACAATGGAGCCTGGCGTGCTATAGTTAGTTCTGGGGGTCGCAAAGATTCATACATGACTTAATAAATGAAAAACAAAATATATGTTTCAATGAACTTATAGGCCTATCTATGAAGAAAAGAAAATAAATCTGATTTTTCATTTTACTTTCTTGAGTCATCTTTAGAAAATTATATTGCCTAGACAATTAACATTTCCTTTTAACTTCCAAGTTTACAAGCAGATAGTTGTTCATACTGTTATCTTATAACTTTAAGGATCTCTTTCATATCTATAATCATCTTTTCATTCTCAATACACATATTTGCGCTTTTCTCTTACTTTCTTTGCACATTCTTGTTAAAGAGTTGTCTGTCTTATTTAAAAGAATATTTCATTTCCTCTCTATTGTTTTCCTCTATTGATTTCTTCTCTTATCTTCATTTCTTTCTTCATTCCACTTTTTTTTTCCCTTAGGGATATCTGTTGGTTTTTTTCCCAAAGTTTTTGAATTGAAAACTATGTATTCTAGCCCTTTTCTATAAAATACATTTATACAAGCTCAATAATTTCCTTGGAAACTATTTTTGTGATATATCACATGTTTTCAAAGGTAGTATTTAAATACTACCAGTTTTAAATATTTTGTAATTTATCATAAATTGTTGTCTCTTCTTTATTTCTAAAGTGGATTTCCTCCTTCTTCTTCTTTAGTTTCCTAAAGTTATCAAATCCTCTCTATTCTTCTTGCTGCTTTCTTTGAATCTATAGATTTCATTTCTGTTAGCAACAAAGTACTTTAATTTTTTATAAAAACCTACCTCCTTAATAGATTTTTCTAATAAAGTGCACAATTTTCAAAAGATCTTTAGCATGCTTTAAATATGCACTGAAAAGTGTCTTCTCACATTGCTCATGTTTGAGCTTTTCTATTTCATTTCCATCATTTAAAAATATATTTATAATTACTTATTAAGCAATTAATTAAATTTCCTGGCATGTTATTAATTTCTGTGCTCCGTTTTAATTAGCCTGTGTCAGACTTCCTTCCCATGAACTGTAACATCATACATTCGTTCTTCCTACCCTCGAACTGTAAGATCGTACATTTGTACAGTTTAAGTCACTAAATTAATTACAGCAGCAAAGAAAACTAATATAGCACATTACTATTACAAAGCAATTTTAAAGGAAGACAGTTTGTGAAATGACTATGAATGGGTAGCATAATACTGATCTTTTCAAATAGCTTTCCCATGGTTTCTCAGGCCTAGTGTTTCATGTTCTATTTCTGTAATAGCTCCACTATTCAATGTGTTTTGTCATACAAAACATAGAAGCATATTCCTTCACTAGACACTAATTTGTAGGTGCTTCCTTATGCATTTTTTGATTTCCTGTGTAATTCATTTAACAGGTACCTTCTACTTTTAGCTGTTGCCATTAAATTTTAATTACAATTAAGGTCTTTAACCAGACAAGGTTTTGCCTTTATATTCTTTGTTTCAGAAGAAAAAGTTTAAAACTCATGTTACACTCTTTTTTTTCTTTTTTTGGCGGCGGGGTGGGGTGAGGAGGGAGGGTGGGGAGGGAGGGGGTGGGCGGGCCACTTCTATTGGTTTTTCATTTGTCTGTTTTCATCCATCTTTGCTCTTTGGCCCGTGTGGGCCTCCCATCGCAGTGGCCTCTGTTGTCATAGAGCACTGGCTCCGGGCGCATGTGCTCCAGAGCTCCGGCTCGGTAATTGGACACACCGGTCCAGCCACTCTGTGGCACGTGGGATCCTCCCAGGCCAGGGATCGAACCGGCGCCCCTTGCACTGCAAGGCGGTGTCCTTACCCACTGGACCACCAGGGAAGCCCTCATGTTACACTCTTATGTTCACTGTACAGTTTTCTTTTTGATTTTGGTTTGTGCTTCTGCTCAGCAATGGAAGTTAGTCATTCAGTTGTGTCCGACTCTTTGTGACTCCATGGACAGTACCTTGTCAGGCTACACTGCCCACGGGATTCTTCAGGCAAGAATACTTGAAATGGGGCTTCCCTGGTGGTCCAGTGGGTAAGGACACCGCCTTGCAGTGCAAGGGGCGCCGGTTAGATCCCCGGCCTGGGAAAATTCCATGTGCTGCGGAGCGACTGGACTGATGTGTCCAATTACGATGTGTCCAATTACGATGTGTCCAATTACCGAAGCAGAGCTCTGCAGTGCATGCGCCCAGAGCTGGTGCTCTACAACAACAGAGGCCACTGCAATGGGAGGCCCACATGGGCCAAAGAACAAAGATGGATGAAAATAGATAAATGAAAGACCAATAGAAGTGGCCTGTCCCTGCCTCCCTCCCCAACCCGCACCCCCCTGCCCCACCGCAAAAAAAAAAAAAAAGAATACTGAAGTGTGTTGCCATTTCCTGTTCCAAGATATCTTCCTGACCCAGAGATCAAACCTGAGTCTCTTATGTCGCCTGCACTGGCAGGCAGGTTCTTTACCACCTTTACCACTGGCACGACCTGGGAAGCTCAATTACATCAGCAAAGACCCCTTTTCTAGATATGGTTACAGGTTCTGGGAGTGAGAATGTGTATCTTGTTTAGGGTCACTATCCAACCCACTGAATCAGGTTTTGGCCTGGACACGGTAACTGTTCTAGAGGCAATTTAATCAGAACCAAGCTCAGCCCTTTGGATGGATGGCCACGAGATGTGATATTTTCTTGCACAGTCAATGTGAATGAGCAAACACATAGTTTCGGCTGCTGCTGGAAGCCTTCTGGCAGCCCTGATGGAACCCAGCCCATAAGACAAGGCAGCACAGAGGGAGGCAAAGCTGAGAAACCTGCAGAGAAACAGCTCTGACTGGACCCCGTAGGGACTCGCTCTGCCTCCAAATTTGTAAATTGGAAGAGCCAATAAAGTTCCTTTATTTTTCAATGGATTACAAAGCAGTTCTAAGAACAGTGAGAGAACCAAGGAATAAGCTATATATGGGATGTAGCAATTTCAGTAAGATAATAGGAAATAAATGAAAATAATAGTGCTAACATTTATTGAGCGGTTAGACATTCTAGGCTCTATTCTGAGCATTTATATCGATTATTTAATTTAATTCTCACAATAACTCCATTATCTCCCCAGACAAGACATCTGCAGGACTGCCTCCTGTACGCTGAGATGCAGAGTTCAATGGGAAGTGAGGTGAGAGGTGGAAGTGGAGACAGACCAGAGGGCCTCGGTGTCAGCCTAGGGTGATGACATTTGTTCTGTGGACACTAGGGGACCCAGGGAAGGTGTGCAGCAAGTGGAGAGGTCAGGTTTGCACTGTGGAGGGATCGCTGGAGGTAGTGTGGAGAAAAGACGGAAGGTCAGGAAGGCCATGGGCCTTCAGAACATCTGCTGGCTGGGAATCCCCCAGGTGGGGATTGGACTAGATTTTATTCCTGTTCCCAAATCCTCCCATTCAGACACATCTTCTAGTCTTTCATTACTGGAGGCATTTTTCTCATAGCAGTTAAGTAAGAAGGTTCCGGAGCCTGACTGCCAGCTTCAAATCTCAGCATGATGACGTACCATTTTTGTCCTGTGGCTTATTATGTAACCCCTATATGCCTCGGTTTCACATCTAAACTGAGATGAGAGAAGTACTGATTATGTGAGGTCAACAATGTGAAATGTTGATACATAAGAGTTCTAGATATGGTTACAGGTTCTGGGAGTGAGAATGTGTATCTTGTTTAGGGTCACTATCCAACCCACTGAATCAGGTTTTGGCCTGGACACGGTAACTGTTCTAGAGGCAATTTAATCAGAACCAAGCTCAGCCCTTTGGATGGATGGCCACGAGATGTGATATTTTCTTGCACAGTCAATGTGAATGAGCAAACACATAGTTTCGGCTGCTGCTGGAAGCCTTCTGGCAGCCCTGATGGAACCCAGCCCATAAGACAAGGCAGCACAGAGGGAGGCAAAGCTGAGAAACCTGCAGAGAAACAGCTCTGACTGGACCCCGTAGGGACTCGCTCTGCCTCCAAATTTGTAAATTGGAAGAGCCAATAAAGTTCCTTTATTTTTCAATGGATTACAAAGCAGTTCTAAGAACAGTGAGAGAACCAAGGAATAAGCTATATATGGGATGTAGCAATTTCAGTAAGATAATAGGAAATAAATGAAAATAATAGTGCTAACATTTATTGAGCGGTTAGACATTCTAGGCTCTATTCTGAGCATTTATATCGATTATTTAATTTAATTCTCACAATAACTCCATTATCTCCCCAGACAAGACATCTGCAGGACTGCCTCCTGTACGCTGAGATGCAGAGTTCAATGGGAAGTGAGGTGAGAGGTGGAAGTGGAGACAGACCAGAGGGCCTCGGTGTCAGCCTAGGGTGATGACATTTGTTCTGTGGACACTAGGGGACCCAGGGAAGGTGTGCAGCAAGTGGAGAGGTCAGGTTTGCACTGTGGAGGGATCGCTGGAGGTAGTGTGGAGAAAAGACGGAAGGTCAGGAAGGCCATGGGCCTTCAGAACATCTGCTGGCTGGGAATCCCCCAGGTGGGGATTGGACTAGATTTTATTCCTGTTCCCAAATCCTCCCATTCAGACACATCTTCTAGTCTTTCATTACTGGAGGCATTTTTCTCATAGCAGTTAAGTAAGAAGGTTCCGGAGCCTGACTGCCAGCTTCAAATCTCAGCATGATGACGTACCATTTTTGTCCTGTGGCTTATTATGTAACCCCTATATGCCTCGGTTTCCTCACATCTAAACTGAGATGAGAGAAGTACTGATTATGTGAGGTCAACAATGTGAAATGTTGATACATAAGAGATAATTAACTGGAGGAGGAAACGGCAGTCCCCTCCAATATTCTTGCCTACAAAACTCCATGGAGAGAGGAGCCTGGTGGACTACAGTCCGTGGGATCACAAAGAGTTGGACATGACTGAGTCCACAGGCATGCAAGAGACATTTAGAAGAAGAGCTGGACCACAGATGTTGTCTAGACGTGTTAAAACGTTAACATCTTTGTATTCTAGATGTCCAGCATGGGGGTGGAGGGGAAGCTACACTGTAATTAATCAATAAATAGTTGTTGAAAGAGAGTATGTTTACTTCAAAGGCAGTTGGTTTTTCTTGTTAGAAAGGTTTATTCTTTCAATTCAAGCCAATTCAACCCAATCAATAAGCATCCATTAGGCTGGCATGAACTAAGGCTGTATGTCAGACACTGTATGTAAAGCCAAACAGAGTAAGATTTAGCCTCTGTTCCTCATCATACAACATCTGAACGTGGCTCTTCACAAACTGCACAAGTTGGTTTTAGTAGATCCTTCTTGTACAACTCATAACAAATCTGTTCTCTCCTTTACATGACAGACTTTCCAATTATTGAAAACAATTATCCTGTCAACGCGTAATTGTTTTTACTCCAAGATAAACAATAAATATACACAATTCCTTCAGCCATTCCTTATGGGACTCAGTTTACGAGTAGTCAATCAATTTAATCATCCTCCTCCAGACACACTTGTGTTTGTTAATGCTTTTCTTTAAATGCAGGGCCCAGAGATAGATTTAATAATCCAAGCATGATTGAATGGATGGGTAAGGTTATGAGAATCAGCACCATAAAAATAATGGCTACACTTGAGGATGTTTACAGATAAAACAGGAGAATAAAACAGGTTACAGGTTAGAGCCTTAGAGATTCCCTTCAGTTCAAATAGCAGGTTGATAGAAAGACCTTCTTTAAAAAAATTTGAAGAAAAGGATTATGAAGTAGGAATCATATCATAATGAACATGCAATTAAGAAACTAAGACAGACTATTGTTACATGGAAGTCTGTAAACAAAACATCTGTTTAATAAATAAGTGGAGGACAAGGATTTAAGAAATGTAGGCATGAAGGTTATTTATGAAACATGGTCGTCCCCAAAGTGGAACAAGGGAACCAAAAAGATGACTGCACCAATGTGAAATTATTGAGAGAAGATTGAATAGGACCAAAGGATTTGGGGGAGAAGAACTGGAAGATGAAAAATGTTTAAATTCCAACCATGAGTTTGAACTATCGGAAGAGAAAATAGTTATGTGCTTTACTGTAGTGCACAGTAGGAAAAATAGTTCTTACATACCTTGAATCATAAATAATAATGAGGTACTTTGGGTGAAACATATTTGTTTTCTGTTTCTGTGAAAGCAAGACATGAGTTTTTCACATCAACTAAAGGAAGAAGTTGCTTTTCAAGGAGACAGACCAATATATACAGAATCTATAGATCTGTAATCTATATTACAAAATCTAGTGAGTTCGGTGGGGCATGATAGCTGAAAAAAAGTAAGATGATTTGAAACCAGGATGATGCAGGCATGAATGAATGAGAGAGCCAAAGAATTTTTAAAGCTTCATAGCAATATATTTACTTCCAAATGACCTCAGAAAACAAAACAAGCCTGGCATGCGGTTAACTATTATGTAGATATAATATTGACACTGTAGATAAATAATTAAAATCATAGCAAACTATTCATGATCAGTTCTTACGTGAAAAGAGTAAGTTATAAAACTGTTGGAACATACAGTTTGCTAAGTATTGCAATTCCACCCCTCTCATCATAGGGTAGGATTGCATTCTGCCTTATGATTGGTGGGGGTTCTGTCACTAGTGGAAACCAACAAAAAAGGACAACAAGAACAACCCCTACAGTACTGAAGAGGAAACAAGTGGGGAACTTCCTGGCAGTCCAGTGGTTAGGACAGTGTGTTCTCAGTGCCAACGGCCTAGGTTCAATTCCTGGTTGGGAAAGTAACATCCCACAAGCCTCCTGGAATGGCTAAAAAAAAAAAAGGCAACAGGCAAGAGAATGTTACTAAGTCATTTTGATCTTTCCACTTCTGGCTAAACAGGATTCAAATGAGAATACTGACTACAACATAAAACAGAATGGACCACACTGGTATTGGGCTGCTACTTTTTACAAAACAGTAGCGATCTCTGTACCTAATTAATGTCTGACAGGAAAGATTACTTCTGGTACAACAAAATCCTGCAGTGAAAACAGAGACAAAGAGTTTGGCATTGCTTTATAGTCAACAAAATGTCTTGATAGATTTTCAAATTGGCATTTTTACAATGAGACTATAAAACAGAGACTGTCTTATTATTACTATTATTACTTCCTGTTACTTGGATAAAATCTTGTCTATGTTGTCACCTATATATTTCATTATTTCTAAATTCTCTGCTCATCACAGTAATAATAAAGCCCTCATAAGAGTACAATAATTACTGCATACCCTGCTTTCTTATGCTGGATATGTTGGGTAGCTATTTCTATTAAGAATTAGCAAGATAGTCAATAATTATTTGGAAGGATGATTTTCCTCCTTCCTTATACATTATCTAGACATCTGGTACGCTGCCATTGTATGTCTCTTATAGAAAGGATAATACTGCTTTCCATAAAATAGCAAAATTCTAGGGCTAACATAATCCTCTATAAAACACTAGAAATATGTGCATATTCTAAAAGGAATATAATTTGTTTCTTATGGATCGCAAAGTTTGTGAGCCAAGCACTTGAGGCTGGTTTCAAGTGAACTCATGCAAAATATTTATTAAATTCTACTACCTGCACCCTCTCTTTGCTCTTGTTTCACATTCTAGTCCATCTGTGCTTTGCCTGCAACCATTTAACAGGGAAACAACATGAAGCAAAACAGCAAAGGTGCCAATCTACAAATATTGGTTTAAAAATGAGAAACAAATTAAACTTGCAAAAATATCTACTGACAAAAACCAAAGTAAGCTCTTAAGACATTGCCAAAGAAAACACCACAAAACAGTGCTCATATGAAAATATCAAAGTAATTGCCATAATGGAGTTATTGAAATAAGGATAGTTATATGGAGACGCCTGAAATGATGCCAACAAAGCAAATTAGGAATAATATATAGCTCCAAAGATTAGTATCCCATTAAAAAAAACAGGAAATACAACAAAATATGTAAAAAAAATAAGTTGTGAGCCTTAAGAGTGCTAAAAAATTATGATTAATTACTGGTGCCTTTAATGCTATTATTGTACTGGGTAATTTTTTTTTTTTTTTTTTTTTTTTGGCCACGTCTATTGATCTTTCATTTATTTTTGTTCTTTGGCCTGTGTGGGCCTCCCATTGCAGTGGCCTCTCTCGCTGCAGAGCACCAGCTCCAGGCGCCTGTGCTCCAGAGCTCCAGTTCGGTAGTTGGACACATCGGTCCAGCCGGTCCGGGGCACATGAAATCTTCCCAGGCCAGGGATCGAACCAGTGCCCCTTGTACTGCAAGGCAGTGTCTTTACCCACTGGACCACCAGGGAAGCCCTGTACTGGTTAATTTAAATTAATTTAGTTAACTAAATAATGAAGAGGATGTCTAGTTAAATCTAGTAAAGGGATATATTGAACTCATGTATTCCCTCCTCAAACTCCTGTAAAATGAAACCAAAGAAAGTAGTGGGGAAAAAAACTTGCAAAGATATAAAGGAAGAAATATTTACTAGAAAGAGAGAATAATAAATCTGTAAAAGGTAAAATGCATGCAGAGGAGGGATAAGCAACATAAAAGACTGTAAATGCTGAAATCAAGTTGTTCCCATAGATACCAACAAGAAGCAAGATGTTGTGTGCTATAATATAAGCCCAGGAAAACTGAACTGGGTTCCCTGGAAGAGGGAAGGCAATGGATAACCAGAAGAGAAGCAGGACAAAGAATAAGAAAATAACTAAACAGACCAAAAAAATGGAAAAGGACTATAATTTATAGCTTTAGAGAGATTAAAAAATTGGTTCCATCAAATGGCATAGTGCTTTATATTTAATAAAGAAAATAAACAAAAGAAATCAGAGAGGAAACAAAAAAGTGCTTGCAAATGAAAAACATAATTAAACTGAAAACTCAACATACAAGTTAGAAGATATATTAAGATGACTTCTCAAGAGGACAAAAAGATAGAAAACTGAACGTGAAAAAAAAAAAAAAGCAACAAGAAACAGGATTAATCTAAGAGATTCAAAGTCTGAATAATTGAAGAGCTCCTGGCAGCAAGAACTGAGAAAAGGAAGGAGATCAATGGCGATACAATTCAAGAAAATTTCAGGGACATGAGTTACTAGATGCAAAAGGAATACTGAGTATTTAACACAATGAATATGAAATAAACACACCAAGAGACGCTGTATAGACATTTGAGAACAGTAGGAATAAAGAAAACATTCCACGGGTTACTACATAAAAACAAACAAGTGAATCACAACCAGAATTCACCTAGAGGATCAACAATTAGAATAACATCAGACTTGTCAATAGGAACAGTGAAAACAAGGCAGTTGAGCAAGAATGCCTTCAAAATTTCAAAGGGAAATTATTTTCACTTAAAATTTGATTAAATGCTATCAAATTCTATCCAAGTTTCAATCAAAGATGTGGTTAAAAAACCCTTTCAGATAAATCTTTTTTAAAAAATTACCTCCAAAGAAGCTACGAGGACCTCACAAAGCAATGAGTAACATGAGATGAAGAAACAAGATACAGGAACCAGGAGGCCCAGAAAAGGAGAGGAATGATGAAAGAGGAATTTATGGTCAGCAATGAAAAGATGAAAACTGTGTGCAGGTCTAGACGATGAGCAGTTCCAACCTGAGCAGGACAGAGGCATGGGAGAAACTTTTTTAAAAGCTAAAATTTGTAAACTAACTAATCTGTCTGCACATCTTGACAATACTGAAGAATATTTATAGACAATGACAAAGAGTTTGGTTGAATCAGAGATAAAAATGTAAAGCATTAAGCAAATCAAAGAGTAAGATAGGGATTTCCCTGGTGGTTCAGTGGCTAGGACTTTGTACTTCCAAGGCGGAGGACTCAGGTTCAATTCCTGGTCAGGGAACTATTAACAGATGCCACATGGTGCAACCGGGAAGATATATGCCTCAAGTAAAACCTAGCCAAATTACAGGCCACACACACAAGATACTATTAATTTCAGGAAAATTCAAAAACAAAATACAGCATGGTGAGAGAGGTATTCTAAACAAGATACACATTGGAGCTGCAGTCTGTCCACTACAGCAGCTCCTGCCATTCCATACCACTGGTCCCTTTGAAAAATAAAAAACAAATCAGAAAATAGCCTGTGGACTACAGACGTCAGTACCAAAAAAGGGCAAAGAAGGTAAGGGATGAAAATCAGGCAAACAAAAATTCAGGACGTATAGTGTCCATGAGTCCCCTAGAATAAACTCCTTAATAATGAAATCTAGCCATCCACAAGATACATTGAAAGAACTCAGAAAAGGAAACAGTCATGAAAGGACTGATTCTGAGCACTGGTTCATTCCATTTAAATAGGAAACATGGCATAAGAATAAAAATGCAACACGAGCATCTAAAATAAGGGAAGGAATTGGAAGGATCCTTCACTGTATTTTTACTTTGTGAACAAAATGGATGGGTGTGTACAGTCCCATGAAGTGTTATAAACGTACACAATTCATGAAAAGAATGCAACTCTCTATAGGTTATTTTACTGCTAAAGTACTTTTTCTAAGCAGCTGAGTAGATACCACAAAAGCAAACAATCAGCGACTCCAATCTGCACTGACAGGAAGATTTCAGGTAATCATTAGGTTTTTTTATTTGTCTTAGCCCCGGCGTAACAGCTTGAGAGGAATGATGAAAGAGGAATTTATGGTCAGCAATGAAAAGATGAAAACTGTGTGCAGGTCTAGACGATGAGCAGTTCCAACCTGAGCAGGACAGAGGCATGGGAGAAACTTTTTTAAAAGCTAAAATTTGTAAACTAACTAATCTGTCTGCACATCTTGACAATACTGAAGAATATTTATAGACAATGACAAAGAGTTTGGTTGAATCAGAGATAAAAATGTAAAGCATTAAGCAAATCAAAGAGTAAGATAGGGATTTCCCTGGTGGTTCAGTGGCTAGGACTTTGTACTTCCAAGGCGGAGGACTCAGGTTCAATTCCTGGTCAGGGAACTATTAACAGATGCCACATGGTGCAACCGGGAAGATATATGCCTCAAGTAAAACCTAGCCAAATTACAGGCCACACACACAAGATACTATTAATTTCAGGAAAATTCAAAAACAAAATACAGCATGGTGAGAGAGGTATTCTAAACAAGATACACATTGGAGCTGCAGTCTGTCCACTACAGCAGCTCCTGCCATTCCATACCACTGGTCCCTTTGAAAAATAAAAAACAAATCAGAAAATAGCCTGTGGACTACAGACGTCAGTACCAAAAAAGGGCAAAGAAGGTAAGGGATGAAAATCAGGCAAAAAAAAATTCAGGACGTATAGTGTCCATGAGTCCCCTAGAATAAACTCCTTAATAATGAAATCTAGCCATCCACAAGATACATTGAAAGAACTCAGAAAAGGAAACAGTCATGAAAGGACTGATTCTGAGCACTGGTTCATTCCATTTAAATAGGAAACATGGCATAAGAATAAAAATGCAACACGAGCATCTAAAATAAGGGAAGGAATTGGAAGGATCCTTCACTGTATTTTTACTTTGTGAACAAAATGGATGGGTGTGTACAGTCCCATGAAGTGTTATAAACGTACACAATTCATGAAAAGAATGCAACTCTCTATAGGTTATTTTACTGCTAAAGTACTTTTTCTAAGCAGCTGAGTAGATACCACAAAAGCAAACAATCAGCGACTCCAATCTGCACTGACAGGAAGATTTCGCAGGTAATCATTAGGTATTTATTTGTTTCTGATAACTGTGATTTTGAGTGTAGCTTAGCACACCACTGGCGACAGGTTATACAGCTTCACTTTGTTATTTCCTCTGTGATTGCAATGTTTGGAATATGTACAAATAGAACAACACCATTTTCCATTGTTTGTAACACCAATCCTTTCTGAGACTTTACGTAAAATGACCTATTAAGCATCATGAATGAAAAATAGTTACACACTTGGGCAAGAGTTCTGCAGTTTGTGTGCAGGGAATTCAATATACTTACAATATCTAGAATTATTCCCCAAGGCACAATCTTTCACATGGATTTATTATCAAAAGGTTCTATTTGTGCAAATTCTTATTATCATATGTGTATATTCAATAAACTGAGTACAAATAGCTTCCAGCTAATAATTACCTACACAAATTGTTCACATAGCTGTTTGCTTTTAAAGCCTAATTCTGTATGGAAGTTTGCTTCTCCCATTACTGTAAATTCAAATAACTTTAACTTAACATTGCTCATGGTCTTAGAACTTTTTAAAAAATGAGAAATAAAAATATATTAATACATTAATCAGATCACAAAATTCTACACTCAGCCCTCAAGTCGCAGAGAGTTGGACATGGCTGAGCAACCACGGAAAAAATTGGGCTTTCAGTACCTGTTTATAATATACAAACACTAATACTGCTTGTCTTCCTTCTAGACGATGTATAGCTGAGAATCATACTTGATCCTAAATCTTTCTGGGGCTTTGGCCAGATCTATTCTACACTGCACACTGCATTGTACTATGCTGTGGATTTTTCAGTGAAAATCACCTGTAATCGTACTTGTTTTATAGGCAAGCACCAAATGTTAAGCAAAGGCATGGAAGTAGAGAAAACATATTGCTAAGTTCCCTAATTTCTCTTTAAAATTTCACATGTTGTGAAGTTCTTATATATAACGGAAAAATGGAAAAAATACAACTTTATATAGTATTTACTGATCATATTCTACTCTTTATTATCTCCTATATTGCCTACTATATATATATATATTTTTTTTTTTTTTAAATTTTGGCCTCTTTTATTTATGCTTTATTTATTTATTTTCATTCATCTTTATTCTTTGGCCTGTGTGGACCTCCCACTGCAGAGGCCGCTCTTGTTGCAGAGCACCGGCTCTGGGCACATGAGATCCAGAGTGCTGGTTCCTAATTGGACACACTGGTCCAGCCGCTCCACTGCATGTGGAATCTTCCTGGGCCAGGGATCGAACTGGTGCCCCGTCCACTGCAAGGTGGACTCTTTACCCACTGGACCACCAGGGAAGCCTGCCTGCAATATATTTTTAAGGGTAGTTATTTTTTGAAGTGTGTAAATATAAATCATGGGTTATTATGGAATGCTGAATAAAGATATTTAGGTTCTTTGAAGAGGATGCTTGACTGACTGATCAATGAAACTGCTTTTACCCATGTTAACTCACTTCAGTACAATTTGACAACAATTACCTCTGGTGGATAGTTTAAAAATCACAGAATATTTTACTGAATTTTTATTTTGAAAAACATCTACAGAAAGTTAGCAGTAATATTATACAATCTTTAACTTGATTAAACAATTGTTTACATTTTGCCACATCTCTTTTCTCTTTCATATATCATTTTTTAAAAAAGTTTTTGCCAGACCACATGAAAAAAAAAAATGGCAGAGATCATGGGATTTCATCGCTGAATACTTCTAAGTGTATTTTCTTTCCCCAAACACATTCCCCACATGACCCCAATATGGCTACAAAATTTAGCATGAGTGTAATACTACATATGATCTACAGACCAAATCTAGATTCCTTCCAATTGTCCCAATATATCCTCTCTATACTTTTGCAATTTTCATTCAGAATCTAATCATGAAGGATGTCTTGTAATAAGTTACCATTTCTTGTGAAATGTATGTGCATTCTCAGCCTTATCCAACTCTTTACAACCCCATGGACTGTAGCCTCTTGGCTCCCCTGTCCATGGGATTTCTCAGGTAAGAATACTGGGGTGGGTTGCCATTGTCCTCTCCAGGGGATCTTCCTAACCAGGTGTCTCTCTTGCGTTTCCTGTACTGACAGGTAAGTTCTTTACCACTGGGATTCACTGGTAGCTCAGCTGGTAAAGAGTATGCCTGCAACGCAGGAGATCCTGGTTCAATTCCTGGGTAGGGAAGCTCCCCTGGGGACGGGATAGGCTACCCACTCCAGAGTTCTTGGGCTTCTCTGGTAAAGAATGCGCCTGCAATGTGGAAGACCTGGGTTTGATCCTTGGGTAGGGAAGACCCCCTAGAGAAGGGAAAGGCTACCCACTCCAGTATTCTTGCCTGGAGTATTTCATGGCTCCTCACTGGGTTGCAGAGTCGGCCACAACTGAGCGACTTCACTTCTTTCTTTACCACTGAGCCACCTGGGAAACCTGCCATTTTTTCTAGTCTCTGTTAATTCTAAGATGTTTTTCAGGATTGTTTTCAGTGACATTGACCTTTTTCAAGTGTCCAGGTCAGTTATATTGAAGTTATATCTATCAATTTGGATTTGTCTGATTGTTTCCTTAACGTTAGATTCAGGAGAATCACTTCTGGGAAAATAAATTCAGAGGGGATTGTCCTGCTCCATGTGTGTACTGTATCAAAAGGTAAATGATATCAGTTTGTCCACTCTTGGTGACAGCAAGTGTGGTCACTTGGCTAAGCAGGTGTCTGGCTATTATCCCCCTTCTTTGTATTTAGTAAGCAATCTGAGGGTCGACATGTAGAGGTAGTGTGACCATCCTGTCCTTATTGACCACTCACACAGGCGTGGATCATTCTTTGATTCTTCTTTTTCACTTTTTTTTTTTGGCCACTTCTATTGGTCTTTCATTTATTTGTTTTCATCCATCTTTGTTCTCTGGCCTGTGTGGGCCTCCCATTGCAGTGGCCTCTCTTGCTGAAGAGCACTGGCTCTGGGCACATGAGCTCCAGAGCTCTGGCTCCGTAGTTGGACACATCAGTCTAGCCACTCCATGGCATGTGGGATCTTCCCAGGACAGGGATCGAACCGGTACCCCCTGCTCTGCAAGGCAGTGGCCTTCATCACTGGACCACCAGGGAAGCCCTGATTATTCTTGTAATAGTAGTTGCAAAAAGTGACTTTATAGTTCTAGTCTTTATTGTAATCATTTGCTTGTACTCCAGTAAAATAGCTTTTCCATCTATCTACCCCTTCTGCACACTAAACACACTATGAGATTGTAGATTCTTACTCACTGTGCTCTAATCCATAACATATATTATTTCTTTTTATGTTCAAATGATACCCGAGTTGGGCCAGTGGGTACCCCTGGAACCTGGTTCTTATGTCCGTTGGATGTCTCTCTACCAGCGTTTGAGCAATTCTTGGTGCTTTTTTTGAGGGGAGGGGCACAGAGTACCCAAGCTTAGCAGACTCTCCTCTAACCTAGTTCAATCAAGAAGGCTTCCCATAAAAAGGAGGCTAACTCAATTTTAATGCAGTGATTTGAATTCAGGCACAATAATTACAACAGTGCCTAGAATACAGTAGGTACCTGGCAGGATGATAGGTCTCTTCCTTAACTATTTTTGCCACCATTTGAAGCCTTTGAGTAATTCTTAAACATCCAGACTTTTACAACACACGTTTTTAATGTTATTCTTTCAAATTTGTCTATTTATTCTCATTTTAATTTTTGTTCTCTTTCATTTCTATTATTTCCACCTGGAAATCATATGTATGGAAAATCTCTAAAGAATTCTTTTCACCAACAGAGTACAATCTCAGATCACTGACTAATGCCCAAATATGCACAAACAGCACAGCCTCAATCCCCCATATAGTAAAGTATTTTAAAATTCCTGAATTTATCAAGGGATTTCACATGTCAGAGGAAATAATGTAAATAAATGCCTGGGCATTTTTTTTTTTTTTTGGTAAAAATTTCAATAGACCAATCACACTTTATAAGCTAATGTAGCATGAGTGAAGTTACCTCTGAATGAATCTATGAGAGGAAATAGAAATTGAAGAGGAGTGTACTATTTGAAGAGGTCACAGAGAAAGAAAAATATAGGGCCTTGCAGCCTGCCAGTTATTTATTTATGTGTTTACCTTCAAGTGTGTGGGTGGGTGTGAGGTGTGTGCTTGGTGTGTGTTGAGCATAGTGTATGTGCATGCACGTGCACACTGGGGTTGAGACAGGATCCGAACCGGTACCCCTGCTCTGCAAGGCAGTGGCCTTCATCACTACACGGGGCCTGTTTTCGTAATAGTAGTTGCAAAAGTGACTTTATAGTTCTAGTCTTTATTGTAATCATTTGCTTGTACTCCAGTAAAATAGCTTTTCCATCTATCTACCCCTTCTGCACACTAAACACACTATGAGATTGTAGATTCTTACTCACTGTGCTCTAATCCATAACATATATTATTTCTTTTTATGTTCAAATGATACCCGAGTTGGGCCAGTGGGTACCCCTGGAACCTGGTTCTTATGTCCGTTGGATGTCTCTCTACCAGCGTTTGAGCAATTCTTGGTGCTTTTTTTGAGGGGAGGGGCACAGAGTACCCAAGCTTAGCAGACTCTCCTCTAACCTAGTTCAATCAAGAAGGCTTCCCATAAAAAGGAGGCTAACTCAATTTTAATGCAGTGATTTGAATTCAGGCACAATAATTACAACAGTGCCTAGAATACAGTAGGTACCTGGCAGGATGATAGGTCTCTTCCTTAACTATTTTTGCCACCATTTGAAGCCTTTGAGTAATTCTTAAACATCCAGACTTTTACAACACACGTTTTTAATGTTATTCTTTCAAATTTGTCTATTTATTCTCATTTTAATTTTTGTTCTCTTTCATTTCTATTATTTCCACCTGGAAATCATATGTATGGAAAATCTCTAAAGAATTCTTTTCACCAACAGAGTACAATCTCAGATCACTGACTAATGCCCAAATATGCACAAACAGCACAGCCTCAATCCCCCATATAGTAAAGTATTTTAAAATTCCTGAATTTATCAAGGGATTTCACATGTCAGAGGAAATAATGTAAATAAATGCCTGGGCATTTTTTTTTTTTTTTGGTAAAAATTTCAATAGACCAATCACACTTTATAAGCTAATGTAGCATGAGTGAAGTTACCTCTGAATGAATCTATGAGAGGAAATAGAAATTGAAGAGGAGTGTACTATTTGAAGAGGTCACAGAGAAAGAAAAATATAGGGCCTTGCAGCCTGCCAGTTATTTATTTATGTGTTTACCTTCAAGTGTGTGGGTGGGTGTGAGGTGTGTGCTTGGGTGTGTGTGTTGAGCATAGTGTATGTGCATGCACGTGCACACTGGGGTTAAAGACAGAAGGCCCAGCTTGTAACTATTCAACCAATACCTAGTGTATTCCCACTCTGAGTGGGCTCTGCAGTATTTTCAAGAAATATAAGGATCCATAAAACTAGACAGGTCCCTCCTTTAGGGTTGAATTCATTTCACAAATAAATGTGAATTGGCAGCTTGCTGTGATGAGGGACATGCATGTGATCTCAGTTGTGTCCAACTCTTTGCAGCCCTATGAACTGCAGCTCACCAGGCTCTTCTGTCCACGGAATTTTCCAGGCAAGAATACTGCAGTGGGTTGCCTTTTCCTTCTCCAGGGGATCTTCTCGACTCAAGGATAGAACCCAGGTCTTCCTGTATTGGTAGGTGGATTCCCTACCACTGAGTCATTTGGATACATAAATATGGAAATATATACAAACAAATATAAACATGTCTGTATATATTATAAGGGGATTTGGCTCAGTCCATGGGGCTAACATGGCTCATTTGAGGAAGTGCCATTTGGGTTGATATCTGGGGTTGAACTAAGAGTGAACTAGGCAGTGACTGAGTACCTGTATTCACAGAGGTGAGGATGGCAGACGGCAGGCAGAGTCAGAGCTAGTGGAAGAAATCCAGCAGCTAAAGAAGAAGGAAGGAGCGGAGGTACCGAGAGATGAGACTGGTGGAGCCTTGTTAGGTTTCAAATAATCAGGAGCACAATTTCAGTCTTTATCTTACAGCAGTGGCCATACATTTAAGTAGCAGGTGCAGCTGACGGGGGAACAGTTACCAAATTCATATTGTGAAAAGTTCCTCTCACCTTACTGGAGGATGGATTTGGAGAAGAAGAAATATGGATGCCAGGGGACCAGTTATGAAAGTCCTGTAGCTCTCCACGCAATTGGTGGGGCAAGCTGAGACTTGGATGACACCTAAGGCAGGTATCAATCAGTGACCAGGTGAGGGCTTTGATATGGAGTGGATGAAGAGGGAATGTCAAAGATAAAACCCAGACTGGGAGCTGGGGAATCATGGAGGTTGAGGTGAGACAGGCAGAGATCACAAGGTTGTTTCTGACATGTTTCATGGGATGTTTGAGGACAGACAGGAAGAAATACCAAGTACTGAGCTGCATCTACAAGTGGAGAATTTAGAAAGATTTTCTGAGCTATAATCCTGTTTTGCAGAGTGCCAGTAATTCAAGGAATGTTATTGGATAGTATGTGATGTCTCTATGATGGGAAAACTAAAAGGGAACCAGAGTTCTACAGTACTAGGTGAACAACTGCTACTCGAGAGTTCAGTAATTTGTAAATTCATTTCTATTCTAAATGCTGTCATAATTTCCTTGTGTGCAAAATCTGAAAATGTGATTTGCTAGGTTATTAAGCAAGTGACATATACATACACACACACACACACACACACACACACACATATATATATATATATACACATTTTAAAAGTGAGAGCTATGTATATTGAAGTCACAAAACTGATCATGTAAGTACAAAAATATTTAATAATCTGTACAGCTTGGACTCTAACCACAAATAACCAGTAAGACCACAACAGGGCACCCAGCTGGAAGCCTTTCACAGTAACAGAATCTCATGCTTTGATGATAAATATTCCTAACTTAAAATAAGGTGCAACTATTAGAAGGTTAAACAGTGTTGGTGGTTATTGTTTTTAGTCCAGTGATGTCACTATACTTAAGCATATTTTAATACACTGTGAAAATTGATTTGGGGCTGGAAGGGGGAAGAACACTACCCTCATTCTAATCTACTGACCAAGGTGCTGTGGCAAAAATCACATTTATTTAGAAATAGGTTTCTAAAAATGTGTACTCACATTTTAGTTTTGAAATGTCTTTTTAAAGTATGTGTTCAATGTCACTATTTCACTTAAACCTTTGTATTTGCTTAAAGTAACCTGAAACTTTGGGTCAGGGTGCTAATCCCATTGGTGACAAAAAGGACAACAGTAATGACCACAAAGCCAAGTAAGCTTTGAGCTTTCACTCCTAAAGCTAACGCAGTGGTAAGTGTAATGTTCTTCATTCGAATTGGCAAAGTTGTCTTTCCCATTTTCACTTATATCCACCAGAGGCGCCTGACATTTCTCTTATTCCATGATTACACTCATTGGGTATGTTATTTTCTTTTCACAAGATTCTTTAGTGTTTGAGATTTTGGTTTAGGGGAGTAGGGAGGTCCTATGGTAGAAGGAGACACTACGATTACAGTCTGTCCCATCTGTTTGTTCTGACAAAGGAGGTTTCCTCCTATGTGGCACTGTTAATGGTACAAAGAGGAAGAAAGGCTTTACATTCACAGTCTTTGCCTCTGTGAATTCAAGGAATTAGGTATGTGATGTCTCTATGATGGGAAAACTAAAAGGGAACCAGAGTTCTACAGTACTAGGTGAACAACTGCTACTCGAGAGTTCAGTAATTTGTAAATTCATTTCTATTCTAAATGCTGTCATAATTTCCTTGTGTGCAAAATCTGAAAATGTGATTTGCTAGGTTATTAAGCAAGTGACATATACATACACACACACACACACACACACACACACACATATATATATATATATACACATTTTAAAAGTGAGAGCTATGTATATTGAAGTCACCAAACTGATCATGTAAGTACAAAAATATTTAATAATCTGTACAGCTTGGACTCTAACCACAAATAACCAGTAAGACCACAACAGGGCACCCAGCTGGAAGCCTTTCACAGTAACAGAATCTCATGCTTTGATGATAAATATTCCTAACTTAAAATAAGGTGCAACTATTAGAAGGTTAAACAGTGTTGGTGGTTATTTTTTTTAGTCCAGTGATGTCACTATACTTAAGCATATTTTAAGTCACTGTGAAAATTGATTTGGGGCTGGAAGGGGGAAGAACACTACCCTCATTCTAATCTACTGACCAAGGTGCTGTGGCAAAAATCACATTTATTTAGAAATAGGTTTCTAAAAATGTGTACTCACATTTTAGTTTTGAAATGTCTTTTTAAAGTATGTGTTCAATGTCACTATTTCACTTAAACCTTTGTATTTGCTTAAAGTAACCTGAAACTTTGGGTCAGGGTGCTAATCCCATTGGTGACAAAAAGGACAACAGTAATGACCACAAAGCCAAGTAAGCTTTGAGCTTCTCACTCCTAAAGCTAACGCAGTGGTAAGTGTAATGTTCTTCATTCGAATTGGCAAAGTTGTCTTTCCCATTTTCACTTATATCCACCAGAGGCGCCTGACATTTCTCTTATTCCATGATTACACTCATTGGGTATGTTATTTTCTTTTCACAAGATTCTTTAGTGTTTGAGATTTTGGTTTAGGGGAGTAGGGAGGTCCTATGGTAGAAGGAGACACTACGATTACAGTCTGTCCCATCTGTTTGTTCTGACAAAGGAGGTTTCCTCCTATGTGGCACTGTTAATGGTACAAAGAGGAAGAAAGGCTTTACATTCACAGTCTTTGCCTCTGTGCTGTGCAAGAGTAAAAAGCCTACCAAGAAAAGGCAGATATTCCAATAAAATTTCTCTGTCTACATAGATCTTTGTGCAGCTCAAATGAAAGAAGCTCCTTATTTTTCTTATCCCTTCCCCAATCCACCCTCCTCAATTTCACCTTACTTCAATTCCCACTGCACCAGTGGGCTCTCATTAGAAACTGTAACAAAAGTGGATCAAATTGACTTAGAGGGTCAGTCTGAGGTTGAATGCTGGGCCATTCAATTGACTAAGAAGCTTCCAGTAAGAATGAACAATATACAGCAAAACAATCATAGATCCAATTGTGTTCTGTTCAATTCCCATACCCCTTTTGTAGCAAAAGCTGCCTCTCCTGATTGGGTAAAACATGCCCTTTTATGTAAAGACTCTTGTGATTGTGTCAACGTAACTGGTTATTCTCATACACACATACAAATACACACACACACACACATAGACATACTGTGATTTCAATCATAACTGTTAAAAGGTTTCCATTAAAAACTTTCTTTCTTTAAAAAGAATAAGTAAAAAGAGTGGTGCTTCCTTGATGGTGCAGTGTGTCATGTGTCTGCCTTGCAATGCAAGGGGCGCCAGTTCAATCCCTGTCCCGGGAAGATCCCACGGGCCATGGAGTGACTGGACAGGTGTGTCCAATTACAAGCCAGAGCTCTGGAATGCATGCGCCCAGAGCCAGTGCTCTGTGCAGTGAGAGAGGCCCCTGCAATGGGAGGCCCACACAAAGAATAAAAAGACAGATATGGGGCTTCCCTGGTGGTCCAGTGGGTAAGGACACCACCTTGCAGTGCAAGGGGCACCAATTCGATCCCTGGCCTGGGAGGATCCCATGTGCCACGGAGCAGCTGGACCGATGTGTCCAATTACCGAGCTGGAGCTCTGGAGCACATGCGCCCAGAGCCGGTGCTCTGTGACAACAGAGGCTACCGCGATGGGAGGCCCACACAGGCCAAAGAACAAAGATGAATGAAAATGCACAAATGCCTGCCTGCTCCCCTCCCTCCCCACCCCACCCCCACCAAAAAAATAAATAAATAAATAAATAAATCTTAAAAAGACGGATGAAAATAAATATAAATGAAAGAGGCACGATGGGGTTAAAAAAAAAAAAGAAGAAGTAAAAAGAGTAAGACATACAATCTTACAAAAGCCATCTTAGAGGAATCCACCAAAAAAATTAATCTAGAAAAAAATCTTCCTTACACTTTGGCAAATTCAAGATGCTTGTTGTGGCTAACACTGAAATGACATTTCTCTAATAACTCAGTTCCCAAGAGCAGGTCTTAATGTTATAGTCTAGTAAACAAACCATTAGAAGGAAGAAAATTTGAGTTCTACTCTCAATTTCCTCCTTCCTTCTGGAATCCCATATTCTCTTGTAAGTATGTGTATACAGGCAATCTTCAAAACCCTCTAGTCTCTCTGCAAATACGATATATTACACAAAGAGAAGAGATGTCAGTGTGTTTTTAGGGTGGCAAGAGAACACAGACTAGATACATCTAAGACAGACAAAAGAATTGTGTATACTTCTCCCTCTTGGGATCAGTGGTAAAGAATCCACCTGCCAATGCAGCAGATGTGGTTTTGATCTCTGGGTTGGGAGGATCTCTTAGAGGAGGAAATGGCTACTCACTCCAGTATTCTTGCCTGGAGAATCCCATGGACAGAGGAGCCTGGTGGGGTATGGTCCATGGGGTCGCAAAGAGCTGGACCTGACTAAGCACACAGCAAGCATGCACTTCCCCCCACAACTCCCACATGCAGCCACAGGACGCATGTAACCAAAGTAATACAAAAAAATTCTAATAAAACAATTTATTTGCATTCATTACAGATTTTGGCCTCTGCTATGAACTAACTTCATAGTACTATGTTTCATGATAAAATTTCTAATATTGGTCTGGTGCAGTTCTTTGCTTGCATAAGCATATCTCACGGGCATTAAAAATATAATGTCAGGCTTCCCTGGTGGTCCAGTGGGTAAACAGTCTGCCTTACAGTGCAAAGGACACTGGTTCCATCCCTCGCCCAGAAGGTCCTATGTGCCATGGAGTGGCTGGACCAGTGTGTCTAATTATGAGCCAGCACTCTGCATGTGCACCAGAGCCGGTGCTCTGCAACAAGAGAGGCCACTGCAATGCGAGGCCCACACATAGCCAAAAATAAAAAGATGGATGAAAATAAATATAAATAAAAGAGGCATGATGGGGAAAAGAAAAATATATTACGTTGAATAATGCCTCCTTTTCCTGTTTTTCAGTACCTGAAATTATGCATGTATACATGTACTAGACACATATAACATGTGCATCTATACATATATATGCATATATACACATATGTGTACATGTATACATTGTTTACCTATACAAAAGCCTCAATGCTTTCTAGAGATAATGCATTTACAAAGATTAAGGCCTGGAAGAAGTAAAATATTTATCAAGCTTTCTTATTAGTTTGTCAGCATTCACAGTCGCCAATAAAAGGTAGATTCCTAAGAGAAATAAGGAAGGAGGAGGAAATCTGGGGGCTTTCCTGGTGACTCAGATGGTAAAGGATCTACCTGCAATGCCGAAGACCTAAGCTTGATCCCTAGGTTGGGAAGATCTCTTAGAAAAGGGAATGGCAACCCATTCCAGTATTCTTGCCTGGAGAATACCATGGACAGAAGAGCCTGGCCAGCTACAGTCCACAGGGTTTCAAAGAGCTGGACATGACGGAGAAACTAGCACACACACACACAGAGTTAATTTTTATACAGGTGAGAGAGAGAAAAAGATCAGAACAGGAACCTAAGTTTGACGACAGAGAAATGTGTTATCCTGGTCGACTAAAGGCAGAGAACAGTAAACGAGTGGGATTCTGGTCCTACTTAAAAGAAGTAAGAGATGAAAAATAACCCATCCCATCATAAAAATCTTTTTTATCTGTATCTACTCTTTTTCAGATTCTTTTCCCATATAGGTATTGCTAACACGACACTGTAAATCAATTATATTTTAATAAATAAATAACATTTTAAAAAAATTTAACCATCTTGTTTATCTAGCCCTGTGACTCTCATCAGGGAGAGAATGCCCCTAGAGAGTATTTTAAGGACAGGCTTCCCTGGTGGTCCAGTGGGTAAACAGTCTGCCTTACAGTGCAAAGGACACTGGTTCCATCCCTCGCCCAGAAGGTCCTATGTGCCATGGAGTGGCTGGACCAGTGTGTCTAATTATGAGCCAGCACTCTGCATGTGCACCAGAGCCGGTGCTCTGCAACAAGAGAGGCCACTGCAATGCGAGGCCCACACATAGCCAAAAATAAAAAGATGGATGAAAATAAATATAAATAAAAGAGGCATGATGGGGAAAAGAAAAATATATTACGTTGAATAATGCCTCCTTTTCCTGTTTTTCAGTACCTGAAATTATGCATGTATACATGTACTAGACACATATAACATGTGCATCTATACATATATATGCATATATACACATATGTGTACATGTATACATTGTTTACCTATACAAAAGCCTCAATGCTTTCTAGAGATAATGCATTTACAAAGATTAAGGCCTGGAAGAAGTAAAATATTTATCAAGCTTTCTTATTAGTTTGTCAGCATTCACAGTCGCCAATAAAAGGTAGATTCCTAAGAGAAATAAGGAAGGAGGAGGAAATCAGGGGGCTTTCCTGGTGACTCAGATGGTAAAGGATCTACCTGCAATGCCGAAGACCTAAGCTTGATCCCTAGGTTGGGAAGATCTCTTAGAAAAGGGAATGGCAACCCATTCCAGTATTCTTGCCTGGAGAATACCATGGACAGAAGAGCCTGGCCAGCTACAGTCCACAGGGTTTCAAAGAGCTGGACATGACGGAGAAACTATCACACACACAAAAGAGTTAATTTTTATACAGGTGAGAGAGAGAAAAAGATCAGAACAGGAACCTAAGTTTGACGACAGAGAAATGTGTTATCCTGGTCGACTAAAGGCAGAGAACAGTAAACGAGTGGGATTCTGGTCCTACTTAAAAGAAGTAAGAGATGAAAAATAACCCATCCCATCATAAAAATCTTTTTTATCTGTATCTACTCTTTTTCAGATTCTTTTCCCATATAGGTATTGCTAACACGACACTGTAAATCAATTATATTTTAATAAATAAATAACATTTTAAAAAAATTTAACCATCTTGTTTATCTAGCCCTGTGACTCTCATCAGGGAGAGAATGCCCCTAGAGAGTATTTTGGAAAGGATTGAGGAGGCTCAGGTCTGTCACCTCAGTTGAATTTTAGTGACATTTTGGTGAAGAATTTCCCCTAAATATCCCAAACAACATGCTGTGTCACTTCCCAAGTGGCTCAGTAATAAAGAATCCACACCAACAGATTTGATCCCTGGGTCAGAAAGATCCCCTGGAGAAGGAAATGGCAACCCATGCCAGTATTCTTGCCTGGAAGATTCCATGGACAGAGAAGCCTGGTGGGCTATAGCCCATGGGCTCACAAAGAATCAAGCACGATTTAGTGACTAAAACTACAGCAACAACAACATGCAGTTTCCCCCTGAGTTAAGCCTGTAATAAGGATCAACTTGTAGAATCTGGTACACGCTCATAACCAAGCATTTTATAAGAATTTCTACCAAAAGCCCGGTGGCTTACAACAACGCTGCTCTGGGGAATAATTCAGTCATTTTGTATAACCTTTTTCTTAAATCTAGGATTAATCAACTATAATATTAATAGAAAATAAACTTTTCAGTTTATAAATTGAAAATATAATATTGATAGAAAATAAACTTTTCAGGGCAACATCAGCACTAAGTCAATAATTTCCATGGTGGAAATATTTTATTTGCTTTTATTGATGTTAAGTTGGATAGCCTGCAGACGTAGAGTTTCCACTGGTAACAATGAAAAAATGTTGCATAAAGCAATGTGAGGATTTTGGTGAAATGATATTAATAGCATTTAGTCTCTCATTTGCAAAATATCACACATTCACATTTTCTCCACTCTGATTATGTATAACTCAACTTGACATATTTTCCCTACAACAATTACCATCATTTCCTTTTCTCTGTTATCATATACAAATGTCTGGCTTGTAATCATCCTAATGTTACTCTTAGTTTATTCTCCTTTCATTTTCCAGATTCTTTTCCCATATAGGTATTGCTAACACGACACTGCTATATTTTAATAAATAAATAACATTTTAAAAAAATTTAACCATCTTGTTTATCTAGCCCTGTGACTCTCATCAGGGAGAGAATGCCCCTAGAGAGTATTTTGGAAAGGATTGAGGAGGCTCAGGTCTGTCACCTCAGTTGAATTTTAGTGACATTTTGGTGAAGAATTTCCCCTAAATATCCCAAACAACATGCTGTGTCACTTCCCAAGTGGCTCAGTAATAAAGAATCCACACCAACAGATTTGATCCCTGGGTCAGAAAGATCCCCTGGAGAAGGAAATGGCAACCCATGCCAGTATTCTTGCCTGGAAGATTCCATGGACAGAGAAGCCTGGTGGGCTATAGCCCATGGGCTCACAAAGAATCAAGCACGATTTAGTGACTAAAACTACAGCAACAACAACATGCAGTTTCCCCCTGAGTTAAACCTGTAATAAGGATCAACTTGTAGAATCTGGTACACGCTCATAACCAAGCATTTTATAAGAATTTCTACCAAAAGCCCGGTGGCTTACAACAACGCTGCTCTGGGGAATAATTCAGTCATTTTGTATAACCTTTTTCTTAAATCTAGGATTAATCAACTATAATATTAATAGAAAATAAACTTTTCAGTTTATAAATTGAAAATATAATATTGATAGAAAATAAACTTTTCAGGGCAACATCAGCACTAAGTCAATAATTTCCATGGTGGAAATATTTTATTTGCTTTTATTGATGTTAAGTTGGATAGCCTGCAGACGTAGAGTTTCCACTGGTAACAATGAAAAAATGTTGCATAAAGCAATGTGAGGATTTTGGTGAAATGATATTAATAGCATTTAGTCTCTCATTTGCAAAATATCACACATTCACATTTTCTCCACTCTGATTATGTATAACTCAACTTGACATATTTTCCCTACAACAATTACCATCATTTCCTTTTCTCTGTTATCATATACAAATGTCTGGCTTGTAATCATCCTAATGTTACTCTTAGTTTATTCTCCTTTCATTTTCCTGTTCTCCCTGTATGGAAGGTCTTCTGATGTTCTGGTCTTTAATCCAAATGCATTCATCATTCACATATACAAGAAGCTTCTGACTTATTCACTATGTTCCAGTGAAGTAACCCCCAAACACTAGTGTAGTGAAATGCACACTGTACTAAAAATTACTGTTATTTTAGGTTCCTTTTTATGACAGACACATTCAATGATTATATTACTGATGAATTGCATTTCAAGATAGCAAGGGGGTGACACAAAACATGTTATTAAGAAGAGGACAGGGGGCTTCGCATGTGGTCCAGTGGTTGAAAATCCGCCTGCCAATGCTGGGGACATAGGTTTGATTCCTGCTCTGGGAAGATCCCAAATGCTGCGGAGCAACTAAGCCAAAACTATGGAGCCAGTGCCCTAGAGCCCACAAGCCACAACTACTGAACCCCATGCACCTAGAGTCCATGCCCCACAACAAGAGAAGCCACTGCAATGAGAAGCCACTGCAATGAGAAGCCTGAACATGCAACTAGAGAGTGACTCCTGCTCACTGCAACTATAGCTGAGCACTGCAACAAAGACTCAGTATGGCCAAAAATAAACAAATACGTAAATCTTTAAAGAAATTTAAAAAATAAAATAAAATCCCTAAAAGAACCGAAGAGAACAGGGCTTGCCTGCTGGCTAAGTGGTGAAGAACCCTCCTGCCAATGCAGGAGACTCGAGTCTGACCCTCGGTCTGGAAAGACGCCCGCACCGCAGGGCCTCTGCACCACAACTACAGAACCAGTTCCCCAGAGCCCCAAAGCTGCAACTACTGAGCCCACGGGCTGCAACGAAGGAAGCCCTCATGCCCTGGAGCCCGTCCTCCACAACAAGAGAAGCCACTGCAATGAGAAGCCACTGCAATGAGAAGCCTGAACATGCAACTAGAGAGTGACTCCTGCTCACTGCAACTATAGCTGAGCACTGCAACAAAGACTCAGTATGGCCAAAAATAAACAAATACGTAAATCTTTAAAGAAATTTAAAAAATAAAATAAAATCCCTAAAAGAACCGAAGAGAACAGGGCTTGCCTGCTGGCTAAGTGGTGAAGAACCCTCCTGCCAATGCAGGAGACTCGAGTCTGACCCTCGGTCTGGAAAGACGCCCGCACCGCAGGGCCTCTGCACCACAACTACAGAACCAGTTCCCCAGAGCCCCAAAGCTGCAACTACTGAGCCCACGGGCTGCAACGAAGGAAGCCCTCATGCCCTGGAGCCCGTCCTCCACAACAAAAGATGCCACTTCAATGAGAAGCCTGCGCACCGCAACTAGAGAGGAGCCGCCACTCACCATAACTTGCATAGCAATGAAGACCCAACACATCTAAAATTAAATAAATAAATAATCTTTCAAAAAAAAGAAAAGAAAAGATGAGGCTAGAGCCTGAGAGGGTGGAAGACTACAGTTTGGTCCACAGTGAATGAGAGAAGACAGAAACCCTATGAACCCCCTGCATGGACCTCTGTACCACTTCATTTCCTCCCTGTCCTGTATGGCTGACAACCTGATGGCCAGACAGCATTAACACCCCCATCCAGCGATATATGGTAAGTCAAGGAAGCTGGACGAGGAGTCAGACCAGCTTCCAGGATCTGCACTGCCTACTGCCCACTTCCCACTGCCCACTGGTATGACCTCTAGCAGCTCTTCAGGATCACTTAGGGCCCCCATTTCCTTAGCTGAAAAGTAAGGACACTGGGAAAAGTTGCTCTTAAGGTCCTTTTCAGCCAGATCATAAAATACATAATTTTGATTGTAAGACTCAGGAACTTCCCAGAAGAAACTGATTCCTTTAATAAATGTATATAAAACATATCCCGTGGATGTGAATTATATTTCCAACCACAATGTATTTTTTAAAGTATTCGGTCTTTTAAAAATGCCATGTCTCATAAGAAGCAAAAATGTCCCTCAAGAAAGAATTCCCCCTGCACTTTATGGAGTTAGCATACATTGTGAGAACGGAGTCACCAATTTGAAGGGGACAGCTATTTTTCCAGTCCCATTGTGCTTTTTCATGTAAAAGTCACTGTTTTGTTTTGCTTTAAATTCTTGCAATAAAGATGATCTTATCTATCTGCATGTCCAATCATATGTTTTGGCAGTGTTAACCTTCTCCAAAGAGGCTTTTAAATTATAATAGTCCACAGAGAGAACAATTCAACAAAATCTATCTACAGCTGAACACTGACTGCAGACGAGGTGTTTAAGAGCAAGTGTTACCGTGTGAATCAACTTCTTGTCCAAGTCAGTATTTCATCTACAACCAATTTTGCCCTGGAGCTTTTGAGAAACACAATAGAAATCTGTTAAATTGGCAGTTTTGCTGAACTTCAACAACCTTTATCTAATCAAGTCCTCAGTAACAATAGATACTTGAGAGCTTCTTTTTGATAGAATTTTTGATTTGGAGCCCAGGTGCAGAGAACACATGGACCAAATCCCTTATTCTGATGGCAACTTGCTGTCTTGGCTTTTGGAAGATACCTATAAAAACAAGACATGGAGCATCACCTTAACACATAAACATGTGTATGGTTTAGGAAAACTCCAGGTTTAAAACATTCAGTTTGGTAAGATTTAAAAATTAGAATATTTCTACTGGGTTTTCAGAAGCATGTGACTATTATCTTTTTCTTTTTTTTTTTTGGTGGGGGTAGGGTGGGGGGGGGGGGGGAGCGGGCGGGCCACTTCTATTGGTCTTTCATTTGTCCATTTTCATCCATCTTTGTTCTTTGGCCCGTGTGGGCCTCCCATCGTGTGGCCTCTGTCGTCGCAGAGCACCGGCTCTGGGCGCATGCGCTCCAGAGCTCCGGCTCAGTAATTGGACATATCAGTCCAGCCACTCCGCAGCACGTGGGATCTTCCCAGGCCAGGGATCGAACTGGCGCCCCTTGCACTGCAAGGCGGTGTCCTTACCCACTGGACCACCAGGGAAGCCCTGACTATTATCTTTTGAGAACAAACATATTAATCACCTCTGTTACATACAAAGTGGCAATGAATTTCTCAGATTTTGATTGATGGGCTTTTATTTTTCCAGGAATACGTCTAGCCCTTAACAGAAATTCATTAAGGAAGTATGCAATGATCAAGTCTTGGTTACCTCTCTGGGAGATGTATACCACTTACTGCAAAGTATTCATACTCAGATTGCTTGTTTCTGTAACTCACTCATTTTTGGGCAAGTTGGCCGTGAGCACCGCTTCCCCCCATAAATAGGTTTTGGTGTTTGAGATATATAATCTCATTTAAAAATTAACCTAAACAAAACACAGTAATTAGAAAGGCAACTTGCCCACAATAACAATGAAGCTCCTTTTTTTTTTTTTTTTTAATCAAACATGTAATACATCCCAAAGACAAACACAAATGCCTTTTTAAACAAGCATTTTGCCCTGGAGCTTTTGAGAAACACAATAGAAATCTGTTAAATTGGCAGTTTTGCTGAACTTCAACAACCTTTATCTAATCAAGTCCTCAGTAACAATAGATACTTGAGAGCTTCTTTTTGATAGAATTTTTGATTTGGAGCCCAGGTGCAGAGAACACATGGACCAAATCCCTTATTCTGATGGCAACTTGCTGTCTTGGCTTTTGGAAGATACCTATAAAAACAAGACATGGAGCATCACCTTAACACATAAACATGTGTATGGTTTAGGAAAACTCCAGGTTTAAAACATTCAGTTTGGTAAGATTTAAAAATTAGAATATTTCTACTGGGTTTTCAGAAGCATGTGACTATTATCTTTTTCTTTTTTTTTTTTGGTGGGGGTAGGGTGGGGTAGGGAGGGAGGGAGGGGGGCGGGCGGGCCACTTCTGTTGATCTTTCATTTGTCCATTTTCATCCATCTTTGTTCTTTGGCCCGTGTGGGCCTCCCATCGTGTGGCCTCTGTCGTCGCAGAGCACCGGCTCTGGGCGCATGCGCTCCAGAGCTCCGGCTCAGTAATTGGACATATCAGTCCAGCCACTCCGCAGCACGTGGGATCTTCCCAGGCCAGGGATCGAACTGGCGCCCCTTGCACTGCAAGGCGGTGTCCTTACCCACTGGACCACCAGGGAAGCCCTGACTATTATCTTTTGAGAACAAACATATTAATCACCTCTGTTACATACAAAGTGGCAATGAATTTCTCAGATTTTGATTGATGGGCTTTTATTTTTCCAGGAATACGTCTAGCCCTTAACAGAAATTCATTAAGGAAGTATGCAATGATCAAGTCTTGGTTACCTCTCTGGGAGATGTATACCACTTACTGCAAAGTATTCATACTCAGATTGCTTGTTTCTGTAACTCACTCATTTTTGGGCAAGTTGGCCGTGAGCACCGCTTCCCCCCATAAATAGGTTTTGGTGTTTGAGATATATAATCTCATTTAAAAATTAACCTAAACAAAACACAGTAATTAGAAAGGCAACTTGCCCACAATAACAATGAAGCTCCTTTTTTTTTTTTTTTTTAATCAAACATGTAATACATCCCAAAGACAAACACAAATGCCTTTTTAAACAACCATGATTTTGGATTATCTTTGCCTCCATGCCTCTCATTAGCCTGAATAATTCAGAGTGCTTACTATACATGATGAGGCTGTTCCCCCGCCATAATTCATTTTTAGTACACAGAAAAACAAGATGTAACACAGCCTTATGTTTCTCCAAAAGTCTAAATTAGACCATATTTTTAAATGCAACTTTACTTTCCAAATTCTCTATAGTTTGGGTTCGATCGTTTCAGGGCTATCCTGGGAGCAAGTAAGGAGCGCCACGTGCTTTCAAGGTAAGACCAGTACTGGGCAGGCAGGAGGGCAGAAGTCCTCCCTTCCTTTGCTTCCTGATCCTCTTCAAGTACATATCAATTATTTGCCAAGTGTGAGCAAGACTGCCACTATCTTTTCCCTTAAAAATATGAAAGTGCTTTGGGACATTACATGCAGATTTAAATAAAATGAACTTCCCATCGTTT
Organism: Tragulus kanchil; assembly: GCA_022376925.1. NCBI lineage: Eukaryota > Metazoa > Chordata > Mammalia > Artiodactyla > Tragulidae > Tragulus > Tragulus kanchil. The sequence continues at coordinate 121,993,854 of JAIOJX010000003.1, read as the reverse complement.
TGACTACACTGAAGGAACAACATTTTTATTATGCAACTTTGATTTTAAGTAATAAAAATATCCTCACTTTGCAGTTCCAGCTAAAGCAAACACCCCTCAGTGGGAAAGCATTTCTGGATGGGGCGGTGAAGGGACTCAAAACCTCAAATCTTGCTTTCATAAGGATATGGACAAAACTGAGGGCATGAATCTATCTGCTGTTTATATACAAACTCATTCAGATTCCATAACACAAATCCAAAGAATATTACGTAGACAGACATTCTATTCATTATCCTATATAACACTATATGGCAAATACCCAATACTTATGTGGGAAACAATGTGCATGTCCTACATCTACTTAATTTGTGGTTGGAATATTATGGGAGTCTCCCATTTGGACAATTTTTCTGGGGGAAGATGTTAGATTGTTCTGGAAACCACACTAATTTTCAGGAGTCAGGGGGCTGTTTAACGCACTGCTTCAGAGCACCAATGCAACTCTTGTGATCCGGAAGAAAGGGAAAGAAAGTCATCAGGAGAAGCCTGCAGCTGCACTAATTCTCAGTTTCTCTCTGGTAACAAAAAGGTGCTCACAATGCTTGGGGCGATGGTCCGGAGGGGTGGGATGGGGGGAACTAAGCGGGGGCGACCAGGGATATGCATATGACTGATCTGGGAACACACATGTCGGTGAACAACAAAACTCTGTAAAACCTTTAAAATAAAGAATTATATATAAAAAAAGGGTGGTAGGCAAAAGGAGCAATGAGATTTCACCCGCGCATTCACCAGCATGGGCCAAAGGCTGTACAACTTTTTTGATTTCTTCTTTCATTGAAAATAAAAGGAGAGTCGCTGATGGAGGCATCAGCCAAACACAACTGTTGCTGAACTTGGGTCAAGATCAGACAACAATACAGCTTTAGGGGACATTCATGGAAATATATGAAATGAGGATGTGTGTTTTGATATCTGTGAAAATAAAACATGGGGCTTTAAGTGAGTGGGAGAGAACAGATGGTTGGTAATGATTAAAAACATTTATGTTTTTGGACGGTCACCAAGCCTCTGTATTAAAAAAATATATGGTGTTGTAGTCAATACATACCAACAATTCTCAGCAAGGCTCATTTTCTGAAGGATGCTACCATAATAAAAAAGATAAAACCCACGTGAGGCCAGAGGAAAATCCTCCTCGTTTTCTCAAGGCATTCAATGTGGGCTATCTCTTACGGATGATAGTCCATCAAAATGTTTCTGTGGGATGAGAGGACATAAATTTTTCCTCAACAGGGAGTCAACTGTCAGTGCCCAGGTACTGTATTCTTTTTGGATGTGTGGAAGAGAATGGTGATTTTGTTCTGTACATCTTAATTCACACTAATTGAAGCCCTTTAAAAACAACCCTTTGAGCAATCAGAAAATTTGGGACTCCAGGGTACTCTTGGCTATGAAAAACCGTAACAGTCTCCTCATCCTCAATTTGAGAGCCAGGCATATGGTACTGTAATTATGTCCTGCAATTGGCAGGTGCCAGGCCACTCAACTAGGAAGTCAAATAAATATCAAGTCACACTGTATTTTGCTGTACATCTATGTATGTCAGCCTAAAAGACGCCACATCCTGTCCTTTAAACCCAATGGAATTGTGAGAAACAGATAAAATTGCATACAGAGAGATTAACGCAATGTTTGGGGTTAAACCAAAGAAAAACAAATACTGGTAAACGATACTCTTAATTACTAGAAAAACTGCTAAGGGAGAGTCCTATGAAACATCATCGTATTTTGGTTGGGTCATGATAGCGTAATGGAGCGAAAGTCACACAAGTCCAGGCGCTGTAGGATTTCCTTCCTAACCCTTTGAAAACCCTGGGAATTTTTAGGACCGGTTTGCTGAGTGAATGGAGCTGGGGGCGGACCAGCAGGAAGAGGAGGAGGACCAGCGGCTGCTCCAGCATTGCTCCTGTGAACTTAGTAGAAGTAACTCCTGACAGACATCAAACACCACACCTTTGAGCCTCCTACAGAAACACGCCGATAGGCAGGATGTTGATTCGGGGCACAGGAGGGAGCGGGTGAGCGTGCGAAAGTAACAGCTGCCGCAACAAAGCAACCCGGTTTTGGAGGCACAGTTCTTCTCCACAGCCCACTTCGAGCCTCCTCCCCAGGGCGCACCCCTAGCCCCTTTGTCCGTCCCTGCAGAAACAGAACCTGGGCTCTCACTTGGCCCGCAGCCTCCTCCTGCTCCCGGAGTTTGGAAGAGATGCAAATATAGGCACTCTAGTCGAAACGCTCATCTAGGTGCCAAACACGCTGGGGGACCGGATAAACCGGCAGCAGAAGCTCCAGACCGTTCCTTCTGGTGTCTTCTTTCCAGCCTCGGCAGGGGGGCCCCCTGCCCCGCGGCGTCCAGGAATCCCGCACAGGTAGCTCCCAAGTTCAGGCACCCTCCTCCCCCTCCAAGTCTTCGCACGCCCTTCCTCTCCCGCATCCCCCTTGCTCTCTGCGCAGTCAAGTGAACGCAGGTGTGTTCAATTGGGAGGGGGCATCGGCGGTAGCAAGGTGCCTCCCGCAGTCTACAGAGGCGAAGCGCCCGGAAAGGTGAGGATGCACTTCCCTGCCCACCCAGACTCCTCTCCCACCCAGGGCACTGGCGGCGCCCCGCAATCTGGCCCCCCGAATCCCGGACCCCGCTCCCGGCTCCAAGCCCCGACCCCCGGCGGCTACCTCTGCGAGCGGCGCGGGGAGCGGAGGACGCCGGTAGGTACAGCTTTTGCGGGAGCGGAGCTTCGGCGGGAAAGTTCTCCGAGCTCCGGGGCAAACTCTCGAGGACTCCGTCCCGCCGCGGGCCGCCGGGTGGGTGGCGGGGCAGCAGCGCGGCGCGGGAGCTGGGGACGCGCGGAGCCAGCTGCTCACCCTCGCCCGTCCGTCCGGCTGGGGCTGCGGTGCCGCCTGGGCTCCTGGCCGCTCCGGCTCCCGCCGCCGCCGCGCCCCGCCCCCGCCCTGTGGCTCCGCCCCGCCCCGCCCCGCGGCTCCGCCCCGCTCCGCCCCCTACCCACCAGCCTCGCGCCGCCCGCCCCCGGCCTCCTGGCCTCATCGCTCCCTTTCTGACCTCACCTCTGCGGGTCGCTCGCCCTCCCTTGCCAGCCCCAGGGCTCAGGTGCCACCCACTCCTGGTCCAAGGAGGGGATGGTGTCCGGCGTTTGTTTCCTAAATCACCTTCTCTTCTTCATCTGTGCCCTGTCTCAGATGCTTTCCCTCCTGTGCTAGAAACACCTGCAGGATAAATCTGTAGGTTAGTTGCTTATGGCAAGCATCGACTCCAAAGTCTTTGAATATCTTTTTTGCTGTAGAGACAGAGCAATCCATCATCCATATTTCCATCATAGCATTTATATATTATTATATAGATAGATCTATATGTATACCTACCTATCTGTTGTTTAGTCGAGTCCAACTCTTTGTGACCCCATGGACTGTAGCCCACCAGGCTCTTCTGTCCATGAATTCTCCAGGCAAGAATACTGGAGTGGGGTGCCATTTCCTCCTCCAGGGGATCTCCCAGACCCAAGGATGGAACCCAAGTCTTCTGAGTTGACAGGAGATTCTTCACTGCTAAGCCACCTGGGAAACCCACCTATCTAGCTAGCTAGCTATCCACCTATCTAATCTATTGTTTATATTTGCATATTGTTATATAAAGAGATCTATATCTATCCCTACATCTCTAGCTATATACGAAATAATAGGTCAGAAAAGTCCAGGAGGGACTGGGTCCCGTGGGTGAGTTGAGGAGCAGGTGTGTGTAAGCCAAACACTTCCTAAAAAAAAAAAAAAAAAAAAGAAAAGAAATAAGCCGAAGTGGCCCTTTACTGGATCCAAGACCTGGTAGCTGTCTCAGACCACTGCATTTCAATATTCAGCAGTCAGGTAGCTGGCAGACCAAGGTTAGGACAGATTTTTTGTTTCTTATTATTAAGGGAAACTTCCTTGAAATCTAAAAATGAGTTCCAAATACTGTGCTAGCAACAATTTGACCAAACTAGGGCAAATAAAATTAACATAACCTTTGCTTACTTTGCATTCAGGTAGCTTCCAGCCTATTAACAAAGAACTAATTGTTTTAAAAAGTAATAAGTGGCTAAGCCTACCTCATTGCTATATCAGAATACATATTTTTCTTCCAAAGGAGATGTTCTCAACCTTCTCCATTTTCAGTAGGTCATATTCTTACACATGGGTTAGAAATAGTACATCTGGTGGTAGCATACTTTGGTTCGGTGAAGAAATACTGTTACAGCACTTGTTAGCCTGATTCTGGTTTCTTTTCAACACAGCCCGAGTTTTGTTGTTGTTACAAGGTTTATTTTGATTTCTTTGTCAGCTGGTTTATTATTAACATTTAACTCAGATACCGTCCAGCTTCCCTGGTGGCTCTGATGGTAAAGAATCCACCTGCCATGCAAGGGATGTGGTTGGGAAGATCCTCTGGAGAAGGGAACATATACCCACTCCAGTATTCTTGCCTGGGAGAATTCCATGGCTTGATCGTGGGTGATAAAGAGTCGGATATGACTGAGCAACTTTCACTTCACTCAGATCCTCATTCAACACTAGATTGAATCTCTTTTTCTGCAGATGGACTTTTAAAAAAAACAAGGTAGTGTCTTTGAGCTATCTCTAGCTGGAAACTGATGAGGGCTTGTTGAATGAATTAACCGATTTAACTTAGTCATTTTTGGTTTGGTCTCATGGGCATTGTTCCATGTTCTATGAGCTCTTGGAGTTGTAAACATGTATTACATCTGAGTGGTGGAGAAATCCCAGCTAGGTTCATGAGACCTACACTGTGGTTCTTGGCTACTTCAAGTCAGACAATTTCTGTGGCCTGTGCCTTCTCAATTTGTAAAATAAAAGAATCAAACAGGAACATCATTGAAACTCTATTGTCTGTAAATTCTTCAAGTTTTCTTAGCTCCTGAGAAACTGCATGGTCAAGGTCAGGTTAATTCTAATGAAATTTGCCTGATGGATGTGCTTCTAGACTTTGCCATCATTGTGAAATTTTCCAGTCTTCGGAATCTATTTTCTTCATTGCCTCTTTAAAGGACAAAATTAGGACAGATTTTTGTTTCTTATTATTAAGGGAAACTTCCTTGAAATCTAAAAATGAGTTCCAAATACTGTGCTAGCAACAATTTGACCAAACTAGGGCAAATAAAATTAACATAACCTTTGCTTACTTTGCATTCAGGTAGCTTCCAGCCTATTAACAAAGAACTAATTGTTTTAAAAAGTAATAAGTGGCTAAGCCTACCTCATTGCTATATCAGAATACATATTTTTCTTCCAAAGGAGATGTTCTCAACCTTCTCCATTTTCAGTAGGTCATATTCTTACACATGGGTTAGAAATAGTACATCTGGTGGTAGCATACTTTGGTTCGGTGAAGAAATACTGTTACAGCACTTGTTAGCCTGATTCTGGTTTCTTTTCAACACAGCCCGAGTTTTGTTGTTGTTACAAGGTTTATTTTGATTTCTTTGTCAGCTGGTTTATTATTAACATTTAACTCAGATACCGTCCAGCTTCCCTGGTGGCTCTGATGGTAAAGAATCCACCTGCCATGCAAGGGATGTGGTTGGGAAGATCCTCTGGAGAAGGGAACATATACCCACTCCAGTATTCTTGCCTGGGAGAATTCCATGGCTTGATCGTGGGTGATAAAGAGTCGGATATGACTGAGCAACTTTCACTTCACTCAGATCCTCATTCAACACTAGATTGAATCTCTTTTTCTGCAGATGGACTTTTAAAAAAAACAAGGTAGTGTCTTTGAGCTATCTCTAGCTGGAAACTGATGAGGGCTTGTTGAATGAATTAACCGATTTAACTTAGTCATTTTTGGTTTGGTCTCATGGGCATTGTTCCATGTTCTATGAGCTCTTGGAGTTGTAAACATGTATTACATCTGAGTGGTGGAGAAATCCCAGCTAGGTTCATGAGACCTACACTGTGGTTCTTGGCTACTTCAAGTCAGACAATTTCTGTGGCCTGTGCCTTCTCAATTTGTAAAATAAAAGAATCAAACAGGAACATCATTGAAACTCTATTGTCTGTAAATTCTTAAAGTTTTCTTAGCTCCTGAGGGAAACTGCATGGTCAAGGTCAGGTTAATTCTAATGAAATTTGCCTGATGGATGTGCTTCTAGACTTTGCCATCATTGTGAAATTTTCCAGTCTTCGGAATCTATTTTCTTCATTTATTGTAACAAATCAAACATCTTGAATTGTGAACTGTGAGTCTTCCACTCCTAAATCTCTGTTCAAAGCTACTAAGAATATTTTAATGACTAAGGAAATTGCATTTTGTGAATTTCCAGTATTGATGAATGAATCACCTAAGAAGCATGCCAAGCATCAGTATAAGATGTACTTTCTCTTGGCATTTGATTATATGGCTATAGTACCATATGAGGGTTTCATAGTTCAGTGAAAATAGCACCTTCCTAAATATTGCCATTGTACTAGTTTAATTTTTACATACTATATTATTTCTAAAACATTGGTCCACAGCACATTTCTAAACTCTCCAGTCTATTAGTTTTGTTTAGTTCTCTGAATTTCTTAAAATGTTTAACTATTTTTTTCTGGGCAAGTATGATGTTTTCAGATCATTGATCCTTTAATGTGTAGGTTGGTAACAAGGGCGTTCATAAAAGAAGTTTCTGAATCAAATCCCAAAGCGCATTTCACGGCAAAAGTGCCTTTGTAGAAAGCGGACTTCATCCTTCATTGGTTTATTTGTGAAACACACACAGTGAAGATATCATTGGATGCAGTAGAAGAAATGCAAACTTCACTTTGAAAATAGTGTGACTACTAATAGAAAGAATGAGCCAAGGAATTCCCTGATGGTCTAGTATCATTGGGAATGCCCGTAAAAGCCAAGGAAACTGATCCATAACTAATGAAGATCCAGCACCCTAGAGCCCATGAGGGCTTGTTGAATGAATTAACCGATTTAACTTAGTCATTTTTGGTTTGGTCTCATGGGCATTGTTCCATGTTCTATGAGCTCTTGGAGTTGTAAACATGTATTACATCTGAGTGGTGGAGAAATCCCAGCTAGGTTCATGAGACCTACACTGTGGTTCTTGGCTACTTCAAGTCAGACAATTTCTGTGGCCTGTGCCTTCTCAATTTGTAAAATAAAAGAATCAAACAGGAACATCATTGAAACTCTATTGTCTGTAAATTCTTAAAGTTTTCTTAGCTCCTGAGGGAAACTGCATGGTCAAGGTCAGGTTAATTCTAATGAAATTTGCCTGATGGATGTGCTTCTAGACTTTGCCATCATTGTGAAATTTTCCAGTCTTCGGAATCTATTTTCTTCATTTATTGTAACAAATCAAACATCTTGAATTGTGAACTGTGAGTCTTCCACTCCTAAATCTCTGTTCAAAGCTACTAAGAATATTTTAATGACTAAGGAAATTGCATTTTGTGAATTTCCAGTATTGATGAATGAATCACCTAAGAAGCATGCCAAGCATCAGTATAAGATGTACTTTCTCTTGGCATTTGATTATATGGCTATAGTACCATATGAGGGTTTCATAGTTCAGTGAAAATAGCACCTTCCTAAATATTGCCATTGTACTAGTTTAATTTTTACATACTATATTATTTCTAAAACATTGGTCCACAGCACATTTCTAAACTCTCCAGTCTATTAGTTTTGTTTAGTTCTCTGAATTTCTTAAAATGTTTAACTATTTTTTTCTGGGCAAGTATGATGTTTTCAGATCATTGATCCTTTAATGTGTAGGTTGGTAACAAGGGCGTTCATAAAAGAAGTTTCTGAATCAAATCCCAAAGCGCATTTCACGGCAAAAGTGCCTTTGTAGAAAGCGGACTTCATCCTTCATTGGTTTATTTGTGAAACACACACAGTGAAGATATCATTGGATGCAGTAGAAGAAATGCAAACTTCACTTTGAAAATAGTGTGACTACTAATAGAAAGAATGAGCCAAGGAATTCCCTGATGGTCTAGTAGTTACGAACGCGCCTGCCAGTGCAGGGCACATGGGTTCCATTCCAGGTCTGGAAACTAACAACCCACATGCCATAGGGCAACTAAGCCTGTGATCCATAACTAATGAAGATCCAGCACCCTAGAGCCCATGAGCCACAACTAAAGAAACTACCACAAGTATAGAAAGCCTTCACATAACAATGAAGAGCCAGTGGGCCAAGCAAATACCAGCACAGCCCAAACATAAATAAATAAAAGAAGGAACCAAGTAAGAGGCTCATAGTTTATGAAAGCTGTGTGTAAGGAGGACAGGGTAGAGGAGGAGGAAAAGAGTGGGGAAGGCTGTTTTCCCAGTGTCTCTGTGCACACACACACAAAGGCTACTTTAAGGTATGAGTACCACACGATTATGGGATATCTCTTGTTTTTTTGAGTTTGCCCTTTTCTTTAACCATGCAATTTCCAGCTAGGACTGGGCTTAATGAACAACCCAAATAGTAATTCAACAGAAATGTATTAAGCACAATGTAGAAGGCCATATGGGGGTTGCAAATACCTCTAAACCATCTTATTTATGACTCCAACTGTTTTGTTGAGAGAAAGCAGAGATATATTTACCTGGAAAGAAGTATTTTTCTATGAGTTAATGCAGGATACGCCAGAAGCTATCATAATTTCCCTTCAACATTTCTTGCTTGTATTCCACAGAGTAGAAGTAAAAACAAGAAAAATAATCAAAGAACATTATTTATGTTGATTCACGATCAAGAGAATATCAGGTACCCCACTGAACCAGACTAGGGAATGGCAGAACTCTTCCAATAGATGATAGAAGCACTTTATCCAAACTTTTCAGAGGGGAGGATAAAAATAAACAACTTTTAAGGAAAAAGAGTTTTCCCTGGTGCTCCACTGGTTACAACCTCATACGCCAGGGCCAGGTGAGGGATGCACATTCACCCAAATCCCTAGTAAGGGCATTAAGATCCCACATGCCTCAGGGTCAAAAAATTAGAACACAAACAACAGAAGCAATGTTGTAACAAATTTGATAAAGGCTTTATTGAATCAAAAATAATCTTTAAAAAATAAATGAAAATAAAAAAGCTTACTTTAGTAAGGTGAAATGGAAAGAGTACTAGAGAACTGGATTGTGGGGGCAGAGGATGAGGTGACTGGATAGCATCACCAATTCAATGCACATGAACTTGAGTCAAGTCCTAGAGATAGTGGAAGGCAGAGGAGCCTGCCATTCTGCAGTCTGTGGAGTCACAAAGAGTTGGACAGGACTTAGGGACTAAGCCACAACAAACTTGGGAAGGCTTTTCTCTTCGGGCTCAATTTTATCCCCTGGGGTGCCTGAGGTCATGGGACTGGATGGGCCCTGGTGATGCTTCTTAGTTCGAAAACTTCTCTGAGGGACTTTCCTGTGGTCCAGTGGGTAAGACTCTGAGCTTTCAATGCAAGGGGCCTGGATTTGATCCCTGGTCAGGGAACTAGATCCCACACACCACAACTAAGTGTTCACATGCTGCAACGAAGATCCTATATGCTGCAGCCAAAACACGGCTCAGGCAAATAAATTCATTTTTAGTAATGAATCCCACATGTCGCAGAGCAGCTGGACTGGTATGTCCAATTAGGAGCCAGTGCTCTGGAGCACATGCACCCAGAGTTGGTGCTCTACAAGGAGAGAGGCCCCTGTGATGCGAGGCCCACACAGGCCAAAGAATAAAGATAGATGAAAATAAATAAATAAATAAATAAATAAATAAACAATAAAAGAGGCCAAAAATTTTAAAATAATTCCCTGAGGTTTGATCAAAATCATTTATTTTGACCAAGCTATTCAGATAATTCTTCAACTTCACATATCCATGGATCTACATAATGATGTTGGAGTGAATTCTAATCAGAAAATAAGAGGTTGGGGTAGGCTTTTCTTCAGTAGAAGAAATTCAAAACAAAACTGAGAGAAAGGGCTTCCCCTGGTGGCGCAATGGGTAAGGACACCGCCTTGCAGTGCAGGGGGCGCCGGTTCCATCCCTGACCTGGGAAGATCCCACGTGCCGCGGAGCTGCTGGACCGATGTGTCCAATTACTGAGCTGGAGCTCTGGAGCACATGCGCCCAGAGCCGGAACTCTGCAACGACTGACGCCACCGCTATGGGAGGCCCACAGGGGCCAAAGAACAAAGACGGATGAAAATAGGGAAGTGAAAGACCAATAGAAGTGGCCCGCCCACTCCCCTCCCGCCCCAACACGACCCCCACCCAAAAATAAATAAATAAATAAATCTTTAAAACTGAGAGAAAGCTAGAGGAATGTGGTACTGGTTATCCAACACTGAACTACAGGACGCAGGATGTGGTATTGTACAAAGTAGCACTTCCTCTCTGAAATATCAGAAGAAAACATTTTATCATTTCAATATGGATATTACATAGGACAAAATTAAAACATTCAAACTTGAAGGACTTGGAGGAGTCTGGGAGCATAATGATTTATTTCCTTCCTGCTATACCCAGCACTAGGTTATGCAAAGTTTGCAATTTGAGCTTGACCAAAATTACTGAGGAATGGTGATGTGAAAAGATTAGGCTCTGTAAACTCTTTTTTCTAGGGAAGAAATTATTTTCTTAAAATATGAAGAGAAATATCAAGGACCAGATATATGTATAATGAAAGCACAAATGAAGTATTCAGAAGACTACTGAAAAAAAATAAGAAAAAAAAAAATGCATGACTGAACAAAGTATAGGATTAACAGTAAATGAAGAAGAAATATGACCCCTAAAGACTTAAAAACTTTAGTTAAAAAGATAGGTTTGTCAAACAGAAAAACTAAAAGCTAATTATAAACAAAAATGAAACAAGACGCATTGTCATTATTATTTATCAGCTGCCCAAGTAAAGCAATGATTCAAGGCGAAATAAATTAGAATAGTCAGCACCTAATAATCTTGGTAAATAGAACAGGTCAATAAATATATATTGATTGGTTGATTGAATAAGAACAGCTTGCAGTTATTTTAGGAAAATCAAAGTCACTAGGGAAGTTATGTCTATAATTTTTTCAACTAAGCAAGTATGAATTTCCTTTAAAAAAAAATAACACAAGCAAAGCCTTCCCAAACTTTTAAGTCTTAAGCAATGAAATTTTATAAAAATTTTATAAAATAGTGCTTAATGGAGAAAAACCTAAATCAGAGACATACAACATGTGGAAATATAAATGTGCCTCTGTATAAAGAAATATTTTACAGTTTTGATGGTTTTTGATAGGTGATTGGAATAGAGAAAATTCTATGTGAAAAATTTACTGGAAAAATTAAGCACTTTCCTTTGAGTTAATGTTTCGACCCATACATTTTTATTTCCTGAAATGAGCTCAGTTTTGGTCAGTTAAGATATGAAGCGATTTTAAAGATGACTTCAAAGACCTTAGGTCAAAATAAAAATAAAAACCACTTGCAGTGACCTGAACTGACGAGCGGCTTTCTGTGTAGTAAGCTTCCACAGTATCTAGAAATGGGTGAGGGATGGAGCTTTTCTTGACAAATATTTTACTATTTAATTCACTAAGCCATGTTTGTCTGGTCAGTGTGGGTACTGTGTTGGTGCCTTGGACACAAAAATTAATAAGATATGATACGTTTTAATAAGGTGATGACTAATGAATTCAAATCACATATCATTCAAGTTAGAAATGCTAAGCTTATAGTGAAAAAAAGATTCGCTGAGTGTTAAAAAAATAGAGCAAAACTGAAGAAGCTTTGAATGATATCTATTCAATGACGTGTGTGTGTGTGTGTGTCTGAAAGCAAGCAAGCTCTTAAGAGATTTGATGAAATCAGGAGAGTGTGTCAATATTGTATCCCAAGATAAAAGATGGCACATGAGAGCAGAGAGTAATTCTAAATTCACCCCTCCCAAACAATGAAATATTTCCTTGTCCAGAGCTGGGAGTGTTTGTACCAGATTTAATATCATTTCAGCCCCGAGGGACACAGACGGTGATGATTATTCTAGCTTTCTTTTGAAGACCTCTTGCTGACTGTTCATTCAGAGTGTATACTGTTAACAAGAGAACTTTTATAAAAATGAAGACAAATAGTGATTTTTGAAAGAGAATATATAAGCTAAAAAAAGTCATGTAAAATTCAAGAAATCTTATATCTGGTAGCTGCATAGAATGTTGAATATCAGCCATGTATTACAAATACTATTTTCTAAGATTGATACTCAGCTGAAAACAAAACTGACTCAGTATCATTAAATTCAGGTGATTTGGTTAGTTACCTCTAACCCCATGTTAACTCATTGTTAACACTGTTTTTATATTTGGTGTATTTAAAAGTTTGTTTTCCCCCTATTGTTAAAAAAAAGGAATTAAAAATTTGTTTCTTATAGTACTTATAAAAGAGGAGAAGAATGGAGTTAATATTGACCAGGTATTTATTTTCTTGCTTGTATCTTTGTGAGACCTCAGGACACTGGGATTTAAAACTTGAAAGACTGTCTTATTCTTGGGGGAAAAGGGCACTATTTCTGGCTTATAATTTTGAAAGTAACTTGAACCTTTGGTACTCATGTAAAAGTAAACAAGTTCTGGATATGATCTCTTTCTTGTATCCATCTCTCAATGTATTTCTTGCACATAGAGAACATCCAAGAATAAGCTTTCCAAGAAAGAATGTGACTATTTGCAGTGCCCTCTGAACATTGTCAAATTCAGGTTCTTGGGCAATTAGAGATTTAAACATTGATGAGTTAATTGTCAGAGTATTAAAAATACCTGAGTGATATGACATTGCTCTTCCCTCACGATCCCTTACCTGCGTCATCTTTTCTTTCCCATCGTGGCTCACATTCTATGTTCTAGTCACTCTGCTGAGGGGCTAATTTCATTCTTCATTTCAAAGCACCAAGCTTATTTTGAAAAATTCGCCACTTACAGAATAAGTCTATATTATAGTTATTGAGTCCACCTGTTTTTTCAGTATCAAGTGACACCTTTTAGAAGCTTTCACAACATTGTAGCTAATACATCTTCATGCTTTTCACTTTGATTAGACGAACTATTTAATGAATCTGCCCAGAGATGGTCAATCTGCATTTTTCAGATATATCTGACTGCAGTCAGGAAGTACTAAATGACTTCTGCATGATACACAAGTCCTGAAACTATAAATCCCTCCTGTTATTTTTCTCAACCACCAGTAAGAGCAAAGGAGTAAAATACCAGAGTGCTGTCTTTTGAAGTCTCCATTTTGGAGTTAGATATGCAAATACCTTCTTCCCCAGCATAGTCATTCGCCCATATCTGTTTGTCAAGCTGACTGGAGTCTTTCATGGGAGAGAAAGGTGAAATGTGTTTTAAGGTGACACCTTGAAGGAGGAAGGAGGGCAGGAAGGAGGGCAAAGACTTAAGATAGAGAAACAAACATGACTCAATTGGATGACTTTATTGTAAATGTGATAAAGACCAAGAATGAACGTGTAAAAATAATGTTCGACAGGCACTCCCTCGCTATGAATAAAATTTTAAATCACCCTTTGGATTACATGTAATAAAATGGTATTACTTTTTAATCTAAATGACTCATCCTGGGTGGTGAACACAGAATAGCTATCACCTGTGGAACAAGCCGAGCGCAGCCAAGAAATGATCTTACAAGCAACGAAAAGGTATCATGGAGGGAGGAAGGGAGAAGCCCAGTGCTTGCTATTTCTTCCCACTTTCCATGAATATTTAGAAAGCATATCTGTTGATGGAAAGAACTAGTAAATATTTATAGGTATCATTACCTACCTTAGGTAGCCTGTCACTTCAGCAGATTAAACTGGCCTCTTTTAAACATTTGTTTTAAAATTTAAATTGTACCTGCGTGAGAAAAATGCTTTTCCTCAGACCATCTCTTTCCTGCAGTCTATTTCTTATCTGCAGGAAAATAAACTAGAGGACTAAATGGGATGTGGCACGTCGTTGATGACTTTTATCCGTGTGTAAGTATAAAGAGTTGCTGGAACATAATGAAAACACAACCACAACGCCAACAGAATTAGAGGTGAGGAGACTTGGCGTGATGGTCTCCAGTTTACAGGGAAGAGTGTTGAGGGTCAGCGAATTCTGGAAAGGTCTTTACAAGTTCTTCTGATAGTTCATAATCGTTGACAGCTTCATAATCTCAGAGAGCTATGATAAATGGAAAGAGAATTCAGAGGAAAGCTACCTGCTTCTCTCAAGTCCCAAACAGAGAGCCTGGCCTGCTATAAGCAGGTATGATTTATTTACTAACAGAATCAAGTTAAACTTAAAATAAGGTGTATGTGAAAGTTACTCAGCCTTGTCCAACTTTTTGAGATCCCATGGACTGTAGCCCACCAGGCTCCTCTGTCCATGGGATTCTCCAGGCAAGAATTCTGGAGTGGGTTGCCATTCCCTTCTCCAGGGGATCTTCTCAACCCAGGGATAGAACCCTGGTCTCCCTCATTGCAGGCAAATTTTTTCTTTTACCAGCTGAGCTACCAGGGAAGTCCATTAAATAATCTAGAATTACTTAAACTGTATTTAAAATTTTAAACACTGAAAAATATTTTAAAGAAAATTAGGCAAGACTGACAGCATCAAGGATCACATAATATTACATACACATATACATGGAAACCATATCTTTGGGGGGGGCACTTCTATTGGTCTTTCATTTATCTTTTTTCATCCATCTTTCTACTTTGGCCCATGTGGGCCTCCCATTGTAGTGGCCTCTCTCGTCGCAGAGCACTGGCTTTGGACACACACGCTCCAGACTTTGGACACATCGACCCAGCTGCTCCGTGGCACGTGGGATCTTCCCAGGCCAGGGATCGAACCAATGCCCCTTACACTGCAAGGCGGTGTCCTTACCCACTGGACCACCAGGGAATCCTAGAAACCATATCTTTTGTTTATCTATTTATCAGATATCTATTGAGCATCTCCCATGTCCACAGTCACCTCCTTGGATTGGCAGATGAACAAGAGGTATAAGAGCTTTGCCTTTATGAGGTTTACACTCCAGTGAGAACAGAATACTAAATAAGTATACAAAAAAAGTAAACATGATATGTAATATTGGAAGTTTCTGTGAAGGAAATAACTAGGGCTATATGATAGTTAATAGGGGGAAAGGGCACTGAAGTAGGAGATCAGAAAAGAAGATGATGTTTGAACTGAGTCCTTAAAGATGGAATGGAGTAAATTAAGTCGAAATCCTTGGGAACAGTTTTCTGGGCAGAAAGATCAGAATGCGCAAAACAACTGAGCAGAAAAAAGAGTTTGGTATATTTAGGGAATAGAAAGAAAGCCAAATGGGCTTTGGGTGGCAGGATGATTCCCCCTGAGCTGAGGCTAAAGAAATCAAAGGGCCTCGTTCATGGAGAGCTTGTGGACATGATAAAGCATTCACACTTTTATGTGTGGCATGAAGGTGTTGAATAGTTTTAAGCATAATCAGATTTATATGTCTTGATGGTAGATATAAGTGAATAATAGTTTGAATTAACACAGAGGTTGTATTATTGTTTTGTGGATTGAAACATCTTTTAAAAATGGAATGAATTCTCCTTGAAGAAGGTTCCCTATGTGGGCCTACCCTTGTGTGTGTGGCAATAGTTTATTACTCATAACATGAGGATCCCCTTATGTCAGTGACACACACACACACACACAACATAAGCTGGTCAATTATGTTTTATGTCTAGCTTACATCTTTAACAAAAACCATGTAGGTATATGGTTAAATTGGGGATCAGGCCCATAATTAATTCTGGTGATATTTTGCATAGGATTATGAATAGATCTTTGATTTGGCTAAAGTGATATGAAGAGAGATCACTCCAAATCTCATTCTGCTGTTATCACTGGCATTCCCACTGAAATAGTGAACCTGTTTGGACTTTTACAACTTTGAAAACCAGCAACTTTGAGACTTGCTTGGTTTTATTATTTGTTAAAAAAAAAATGTACCCAGCTGGAGCTGTATACCCACAAACTGGATCCCACAGACCCTCTGATGATAGGAAGTAGCAGGCCCTAGCTTATGGCCCAATGAATGTCCACTGTGTTCCTGGTATTTGAGCTCCTTTTTTCACTATTTTGTTGTTGCTTTAATCTTGTTATAAAATCGTGGGTTGTCCAAAACCCTGAGGTATCATAACTTATGGGAAAAAATTCAGCCTAGAGTTATACAGGAAATTGGTCAGCTTAACAGTGTGGGAGATGTGATGGGAAGAGTTGTTTGAGCAGTCTTGACAAAGTACCGCAGGCTGGGTGGCTTGAACCACAGATATGTTCTGTCTTCTGGAGGCTATGAGCTCAAGATCAAGGGCTGATAAGGTGGGTTTCTTCTGAGGTCTCTCTCCTTGGCTTGTAGATGGTCATCTTCTCCATGTCTCCCATTGTCTTCCCTCTGTACCTGTCTGTAGCCTAATCTCTTAGAAGAGCCACTGGCCTCGTTCATGGAGAGCTTGTGGACATGATAAAGCATTCACACTTTTATGTGTGGCATGAAGGTGTTGAATAGTTTTAAGCATAATCAGATTTATATGTCTTGATGGTAGATATAAGTGAATAATAGTTTGAATTAACACAGAGGTTGTATTATTGTTTTGTGGATTGAAACATCTTTTAAAAATGGAATGAATTCTCCTTGAAGAAGGTTCCCTATGTGGGCCTACCCTTGTGTGTGTGGCAATAGTTTATTACTCATAACATGAGGATCCCCTTATGTCAGTGACACACACACACACACACAACATAAGCTGGTCAATTATGTTTTATGTCTAGCTTACATCTTTAACAAAAACCATGTAGGTATATGGTTAAATTGGGGATCAGGCCCATAATTAATTCTGGTGATATTTTGCATAGGATTATGAATAGATCTTTGATTTGGCTAAAGTGATATGAAGAGAGATCACTCCAAATCTCATTCTGCTGTTATCACTGGCATTCCCACTGAAATAGTGAACCTGTTTGGACTTTTACAACTTTGAAAACCAGCAACTTTGAGACTTGCTTGGTTTTATTATTTGTTAAAAAATGTACCCAGCTGGAGCTGTATACCCACAAACTGGATCCCACAGACCCTCTGATGATAGGAAGTAGCAGGCCCTAGCTTATGGCCCAATGAATGTCCACTGTGTTCCTGGTATTTGAGCTCCTTTTTTCACTATTTTGTTGTTGCTTTAATCTTGTTATAAAATCGTGGGTTGTCCAAAACCCTGAGGTATCATAACTTATGGGAAAAAATTCAGCCTAGAGTTATACAGGAAATTGGTCAGCTTAACAGTGTGGGAGATGTGATGGGAAGAGTTGTTTGAGCAGTCTTGACAAAGTACCGCAGGCTGGGTGGCTTGAACCACAGATATGTTCTGTCTTCTGGAGGCTATGAGCTCAAGATCAAGGGCTGATAAGGTGGGTTTCTTCTGAGGTCTCTCTCCTTGGCTTGTAGATGGTCATCTTCTCCATGTCTCCCATTGTCTTCCCTCTGTACCTGTCTGTAGCCTAATCTCTTAGAAGAGCCACTGGTTTTATTGGATTAGGGCTCACCCTAGTGACCTCATTTTAACTTAATTACCTCTTTGGGTTTCCTGGGTTGGCTCAGTGGAAAAGAATCTGCCTGCCAATGCAAGCGATGCGGGTTCGATCCCTGGGTTGGAAAGATCCCCTGGAGGAGGGCATGGCAACATGGCAATCCACTTCACACACTGGTGGACAGTGCCATATGTATTGGGATGAAATAGAACTGTTGGCATCTTTAAGCACTCACCCCTTATTGAGACAAAGGTTGCAGAATGCCAGGTGACTCAAGCAAGAGGCACTTAACCAAACACAAATCCTCATGGAATGGATTAACACTGCCATCCACACCATGTGGGTGAACTCAGAAGAGCTCCCAGATACTGTGAGCAAATGGCATACCATGCCAAGTTGACCCAAGCAGTGAGATAACTGGGAATGAAGCAGTTGATATTTAACCCAAATACCCAAGGCCCAGATGATGAGCATTTTACTGGTGGAATTCAAGATTCCATTTGAACAATGCCCTGTTTACCATTTTTGGATCCCTGACTGGTATTCTTGTGCCCTATGTGGGGCGCCCATCTATGAGGTGACCTCCATGGTGGGTAGCTTGGAAGAAAGAGATAGATGGTGGCAGGCAAAGGGGATTAAAAGTGTGGACAGCCTGTGGAAGTCCTGAGCTGCTAAAGGCCCCATCTGTTAGTCAAGAGTGCAAATGTGGGCCGATGTCCTGGCAGCAGGAGTTGATAGAAATACAACTGATAGACAGCCCAGTGCTCTGCTCCAAGACATGTGGAGACAACTGAGACCAGAGCAGCAGTTTACCATGTTTGGGAAGCACCTACAGAAAGAAATATTGGTGGTTCAGTTAAAAGATTACATGGCTCCCGAGGATGATCCTTTTGTTGATGCCTTTTTCAACTTTGAGTAGGACTCAGACCAAAGTGCCCTCCTGAACAGCCCAACAGGGACTGGAGGTCCCATGTAGAACTTGCAATTCTCTGGTCCCTAGCTCATGTGCTGAGAGTAATGGCCCTGGTTGACACTGGTGCTGAGTACAACCTTGTTTATGACAAGCTGGAGTGGTTTCTGGGTCTTGGGGCATGTACTGATGTCTATGGTTGTGTTATGGCTGTTATGGCTACATTACGGTTATGTTATGGCTGTGGCTACAGCTGCTGCATCAGCCAGAAGGGAGGCTGTGGTTTGGCTGCTGTGCCAGCCAGGAGAGAACAAACATGTCTGCAGTTCCTATTACTCTTTGAGTCTCCTCCCAGCCTCTTAGCTTGCCTACCCTGGGCTCAGGGAAACAGTGTGAACAGCAAGACATTTGGCCCTATGAGCAGGATTAGAAATACTATACAGGGACCATGACATTTATCAAGGCAAGAGAGCAATCTGAACAAATACCAAAGCAATAGGCATAGGGGGCAGCGGAGAGAAGGGAATGGTGTAATCTATAGGAAACTGGCCAGCAGAGAGGCAAGTGGGCTATAATAAACAGAGCTTCAGAGTATACGCAGCTCTGCTTATCAATGAAAATTGAACTTCAAACTTGTCATAACCTTTCAGGAATTTCAGTCAGGCTTTTTGTTATTGCTGAAATAGCCACTGTTAGAAAGTTCATGGAAGATTGACACTAGTCTTTATAGCAATTTGAATGGGACTTGTGGATTAGTTGGCCCCAAATAAATACTTACCAGGTGAATCAGTCACCTGTCTTTTAAAAATGATATACCTTTAATGATACTAGATTTCTCTTACGTTTGCAACTTCACTTTATCATTCTAGTCTTAAAAAGAATAAAATCACATAGTGACATTAAAAAATTAATAATTCATGACAGTCCTGTGTGGTTGGTATGGTATTCCAACAATGAACATAAAAGGTCGTGATAGGGCTTCCCTTGTGGTCCAGTGGGTAAGGACACTGCCTTGTAGTGCAAGGGGCATTGGTTCGATCCCTGGCCTGGGAAGATCCCACATGCCTCAGAGCGACTGGACCCATGTGTCCAACTACCTAGCCGGAGCTCTGGAGCACATGCACCCAAAGTTGGTGCTCTGTGGCAAGAGGGGCCACTGTGATGGGAGGCACACACAGGCTAAAGAACAAAGATGAATGGAAATAGGTACATGAAAGACCAATAGAAGTGGCCAAAAAAAAAAAAAAAAAGCAGGTCATGACAGATTGTAATACAAATGAAAAAATTCTTGCAAATGTTGTCTTTATGATCCTTAGCACATAAATGTGTTTTCCTTTATCTATTTTTTAGACAGTCCAGTATGCAATGAATTATGAGTAAGATACTATATTCTCTTTGATAAAGATAATGATAGTAGTTCTTGGTACAAAGAAATACATTATCTTTTTGTTAGGAAATAGAGATATTATTTACTAAATTTCAAAGTTTTTGCACTGATTATCACCTTGGTGACTTGGAAAAAGAATTGCCCCGGTCCTAGAAATTTCCAAAAAAGTTATTAGAAACACAAAAGATACTCAAAAATATTTTTAATGGAAAGAAAGTGCTTAGGGAAATAACATTTTTAGAACTGCATGGGATATGAATTTGACTAGAGTTATAAATGTATTTGAACTAAGCAAATCTACATCATTAACTTATTAATCTTCCTCAAATCCCAAAGAGAATAGTTATCTACCAAGGACTTACATATAAGATTAAGTTAAAAAATGATTCTTTTAAATTCCTATAATCTTTTAGTTGTATCTGGCATGAAATGATAAACAACTCCATTTCTGGTTTAATGTTTCACTGTTTGTAGGTGGTTACTTCGTTTTCATGCACGGTTTTTCTTGCTCAAAGTGTATTCTGGTCATTTTTGTGTGTTCATTTGTCCCAAAAGAGGTTTCATCAGTGGATAATGTATTGTGCTCTTAAGGACATTATTCCCCTGTTTTTCATGATCATAATACACTGGTGACTAACATTTATTCTTTCCATACACTCATAGAGAAAAACACTCACGTTTCCTGACTTTTTTTTCTTTTCTCCCCGAACATTTATGCCTTCAATGGTTATATCATGGAGTCCTAGCTCATTTTTGTCTTGATTCTTGAAATTCAAATGCCACACATGCCTCAAAACCCCCGACCCCATGTGTCCAACTACCTGGAGCTCTGGAGCACATGCACCCAAAGTTGATGCTAGGTGGCAAGAGGGGCCACTGTGAGGGGAGGCACACACAGGAAAAAGAAAAAAGATGAATGAAAATAGGTACATGAAAGACCAATAGAAGTGGCAAAAAAAAAAAAAAAAAAGCAGGTCATGACAGATTGTAATACAAATGAAAAAATTCTTGCAAATGTTGTCTTTATGATCCTTAGCACATAAATGTGTTTTCCTTTATCTATTTTTTAGACAGTCCAGTATGCAATGAATTATGAGTAAGATACTATATTCTCTTTGATAAAGATAATGATAGTAGTTCTTGGTACAAAGAAATACATTATCTTTTTGTTAGGAAATAGAGATATTATTTACTAAATTTCAAAGTTTTTGCACTGATTATCACCTTGGTGACTTGGAAAAAGAATTGCCCCGGTCCTAGAAATTTCCAAAAAAGTTATTAGAAACACAAAAGATACTCAAAAATATTTTTAATGGAAAGAAAGTGCTTAGGGAAATAACATTTTTAGAACTGCATGGGATATGAATTTGACTAGAGTTATAAATGTATTTGAACTAAGCAAATCTACATCATTAACTTATTAATCTTCCTCAAATCCCAAAGAGAATAGTTATCTACCAAGGACTTACATATAAGATTAAGTTAAAAAATGATTCTTTTAAATTCCTATAATCTTTTAGTTGTATCTGGCATGAAATGATAAACAACTCCATTTCTGGTTTAATGTTTCACTGTTTGTAGGTGGTTACTTCGTTTTCATGCACGGTTTTTCTTGCTCAAAGTGTATTCTGGTCATTTTTGTGTGTTCATTTGTCCCAAAAGAGGTTTCATCAGTGGATAATGTATTGTGCTCTTAAGGACATTATTCCCCTGTTTTTCATGATCATAATACACTGGTGACTAACATTTATTCTTTCCATACACTCATAGAGAAAAACATTCATTTTTCCTGACTTTTTTTTCTTTTATCCACGAACATTTATGCCTTCAATGGTTATATCATGGAGTACTAGCTCATTTTTGTCTTGATTCTTGATAATATCAGTTTCCCCATATGTATGCTTCATCTAGCCTTCCCAGGTGGCACTAGTGGTAAAGAACAGACCTTCCAGTGCAGGAGACATAAGAGAGGCAGGTTTGATCCCCTGGAGGAGGCCATGGCAACCCATTCCAGTATTCTTTTTCTCTTTTTTTTTGGCCACTTCTACTGGTCTTTCATTTATTCATTTCCATCCATCTTTGTTCTTTTGCCTGTGTGGGCCTCCCATTGCAGTGGCCTCTCTCGTTGCAGAGCACTGGCTCTGGGCGCATGCGCTCCAGAGCTCCGGCTCAGCAGTTGGGCACATTGATCCAGTCGCTCCGCAGCACGTGGGATCTTCCCAGGCCCAGGATCGAACTGGCGCCACTTGTACTGCAAGGCTGTGTCCTTACCCACTGGACAACCCGGGAAGCTCCCACTCCAGTATTCTTACCTGGAGAATCCCATGGACAGAGGAGCCTGGTGGGCTACAATCCATTGGGTGGTAAAGAATTTGACATGACTGAGCACACACCTCACACATGCCTTCATCTACATTAGTGTCTAAAACATTCCCCATTTAGTTGAATAGGTTCAGTGATAAATTATATTATGTACTAAATTAACATACTATTGACCACTTCTTATATGGTTAAGTTCAACCCCAAATATACATGCAATACAGAATTATAATTAGTATATTGTATATTTTATAAAAGGAAATATACGACTTTACAGTTTATCATATATATATATATACATATATACACATATAATATTTGGAACCAAATGGACTAGTTATAAAAGGGAAAAGTTGAAAGTGTTAGTCACTCAGTCATGTACGACTCTTTCATACCCCATGGAATCCAGCACGTCAGACATTTCTGTCCATGGGATTTTCCAGGCAAGAATACTAGAGTGGGTTGCTATTTCCTCCTCCAGGGGATCTTCCTGACCCAAGGATCAAACCCATGTGTCCTGCATTGAAAGCAGATTCTCTACCTTCTGAACCAGTAGGGAATATGATGACCTAATAGTTTAACAAAATTTTCAGAAAAAGCTTTTTTATATTCAAGAAATTAAAATTTTGTTTTATATTTTATTTTTGCAGAATAGACTGGGTCCTGGTTTTTCTTATGTTTAAAAATGGAATCCTTATAATGGTTTATAAGGTGTTGTATGGAAATCCTGTGGACTCAGACATATTCTATTCCATTCTCACTCTACCACCCTCTTCCACGTGTAGAATTCAATTCTGAACTCAATTTCTGTTAAGGAAGGCTATGAGCCCAGCATGGAACACATGGATGAAGAGAAAGAGGAGGCAGTGATGGGAAGGATCGGAGGGCACTGTAGACTGGTGGTCTGTGGTGTAGACTGGTGGCTGAGCTTAAGACACATAAGGTGTGAGAAACAAAGTCTGTCTGAAATAAATGTATATGTATAATATATGTATTATAATATATATCATACTTAATATATACCAAGCATATAAAGTCAGACTGCACCATTCAGAATGGCATTATTTGAAAGGACCTTCACAGCTGTACTAATCCTTCAGCTTGCACCCTAAACTTTATTTTATTTAAAGCATCCAGAGCTGTTAAGAGTGTGTGTTTGTAAAAACTCAAATGTAACTGTATTTATTTTCAACAAGAACTATAGCTGCCCAGACACAGTAAGCCCGAGAGTTCAGAAAGCATACCAAGTAATTCATATTATTTTCAGGAGGTTGTTTGGTATCTATGGAAAGAATTAGTGGTTTATTTACCGACTCATTCTCCCTGTGGCTAGTGGAGGACCATGCTGTGAGAGCTGATTCATCAAAGAGACATCCACCTGACAAATTGCCTGAATCGAGGAGTGGGGTTTATCAAGACACCCTCTTTCCTGGGCCATTATTAAAGACCTGGACACGAATTTTCAGGCTTTCTTTTTGCCCCTTCCCTCATCTATCACCACAAAAATTTCCTCCTGAGTTCTAGGCACAAGATCTTCTACTGTCTTATTCTTTTTTTCTTTCGCCTAGATGGATTAGTATCATTGATTAAGCTCCAGCAACCTCTTTTACCAATTCATCCTTGTCATGAATGATAGATAGACTTTATGGATACTGGATCAGATGTTTCCCTTGTTTTCTTAGCTACATATTCAACAACCTATTCCCATATTTCAGGGTTTACTATTGCCTTCTGAGATTAAAATTTTGTTTTATATTTTATTTTTGCAGAATAGACTGGGTCCTGGTTTTTCTTATGTTTAAAAATGGAATCCTTATAATGGTTTATAAGGTGTTGTATGGAAATCCTGTGGACTCAGACATATTCTATTCCATTCTCACTCTACCACCCTCTTCCACGTGTAGAATTCAATTCTGAACTCAATTTCTGTTAAGGAAGGCTATGAGCCCAGCATGGAACACATGGATGAAGAGAAAGAGGAGGCAGTGATGGGAAGGATCGGAGGGCACTGTAGACTGGTGGTCTGTGGTGTAGACTGGTGGCTGAGCTTAAGACACATAAGGTGTGAGAAACAAAGTCTGTCTGAAATAAATGTATATGTATAATATATGTATTATAATATATATCATACTTAATATATACCAAGCATATAAAGTCAGACTGCACCATTCAGAATGGCATTATTTGAAAGGACCTTCACAGCTGTACTAATCCTTCAGCTTGCACCCTAAACTTTATTTTATTTAAAGCATCCAGAGCTGTTAAGAGTGTGTGTTTGTAAAAACTCAAATGTAACTGTATTTATTTTCAACAAGAACTATAGCTGCCCAGACACAGTAAGCCCGAGAGTTCAGAAAGCATACCAAGTAATTCATATTATTTTCAGGAGGTTGTTTGGTATCTATGGAAAGAATTAGTGGTTTATTTACCGACTCATTCTCCCTGTGGCTAGTGGAGGACCATGCTGTGAGAGCTGATTCATCAAAGAGACATCCACCTGACAAATTGCCTGAATCGAGGAGTGGGGTTTATCAAGACACCCTCTTTCCTGGGCCATTATTAAAGACCTGGACACGAATTTTCAGGCTTTCTTTTTGCCCCTTCCCTCATCTATCACCACAAAAATTTCCTCCTGAGTTCTAGGCACAAGATCTTCTACTGTCTTATTCTTTTTTTCTTTCGCCTAGATGGATTAGTATCATTGATTAAGCTCCAGCAACCTCTTTTACCAATTCATCCTTGTCATGAATGATAGATAGACTTTATGGATACTGGATCAGATGTTTCCCTTGTTTTCTTAGCTACATATTAACAACCTATTCCCATATTTCAGGGGGTATCTTACTATTGCCTTCTGAGATCTGACTCTGATACTATTGGTTTGTTTAGCTGGAGAGTAAGTTACATAGTTCATAGTATGAACTGAATTTCTAACAGCAATTTTTCTTAATGTGTTCATAAAATTTCCTGCAAGGATCTCTTGTAAGGTAATCCTAGCTGACCTCAGGGAGTTCAGTCATCATTAACACTAGAGACACAGAACCTCAAAGAGGACAGATATCTAAGTGACTTTTGGGGAAAATGGCTCCTTTTCCTTATTTGGATCTGGCACACCTCTATTTTGCTCTTATCAGTCTACATGTGCTGAAGTTTTATTTACTTGGAAAATCAACATGGTTTAATGGAAAGGGTCGAATTAGATAAACTTGAGCTCTGGATCCTAAGAATGACAACTTTGCTGACTATCTCAGACAGAGCTGTTAGAGAAATTAACATAGTACAGAGTGGGCACCTAAGAAATACAGGAAGTAGTTAATCAGTTACCTATTGTCTTGACATTCTACTTGCCTTGAGCTCTTTGGATATTATTAGAGCTCAGGGACACACCTTTAAGCCTTAAAAGAAGTGACATATGTTTCTCTGAGTGGTGCATAAGGAATCCCATACCCATCCTAAAAATATAGGAGTGCCTGTTCCCTTAAGAAGCTAAATTATTCTATGTTATTTATATTAAATAGGAATCATGAAGCCATTTCCAGGGGAAAGCTTATTTATCCTATTATTTTTCTCATAAGCTTCCTCAATGCAATTAAGCTCTTAGTTTTAAAGAGAGACTGAAAATCTTTTCAAAAATAAAAAATGAAAGGGAAAGTCACTCAGGGTGTCTGACACTTTGCAACCCCGTGGTCTGTAACCTGCCAGGTTCCTCTGTCTACGGGGATTCTCCAGGCAAGAATACTGGAGTGGGTAGCTGTTCCCTTCTCCAGGGGATCTTCCAAACCGAGGGATCGAACCCAGGTCTCCCACAACACAGACAGATTCTTTACCATCTGAACCTTAGTACACAAAAGGAAAACACAACATACCTACTTCAATATCTTACATATTGCTTCAAATGATTTATCCCTATATCAAATACTTAAAACTCACTTATATAGTCCCCAGATAGAGTCTTAGCAAATCAATCTCTCTCTGTCTCCCTCTCTGTGTTTGTTTTTCTTTAACCTCAAAGCAGGAGTGCAGGATTTAATACAAGTTAGAGGAATACTGCGTGTCATGTACGGATGAAACAGGTGAGGTCAAGCAAAAGGTAAGGAAGCATCTTCCATTATGAAACAATGAAACAGAAATTCAAGTAAAGCCAGAAAGAGGAATAAAAAAAGTAAACCAAGCATTGATACTGATATTCTCTCTCTCTCTCTTTCTCTGTTTTTCACTGCAATCTATTTATTGACAAAGTTTGCTGACTGACAAAGGCTGGCATGTGAATTAAGTGTCAGAGCGAATGCCTGAGAATTTTGATAATCCATTGAATGGTACTGATCATTCTTCAGCCTTGGATCTTCCCTCTTCCCTGATTCTGTAAGCTGAAATATTTTAAACTATTTATTTTCCAATTTATCCCTTTAACTCTTCTTAAGTTTGAATTATTTTTTACTTTTGGAAGGGGATCATTTATGTGCTAAAATATTCTCACTGTGGTATATTCTGCTTTCTAAATAAATTTGTCTTACATTGTTATTTTATAATTATTAAATAGAATGTGTTCTAAGTCACTTCAGTCATGTCCGACTCTTCTGAAATGTAATCACTAGCCCTGCACAGGGTGAGGAAAATGCCCATCCATGGATGACAAGGGCTCCGAGAACATGTCAAAAACTAAAAGAAGTGTGATCTCCTGCTTCAAGAAGTGCCACAAAGTGAGCAGAAACTGTGTTAAAAGCACTAGTATTCCCAACAACTTCTTTCCATCTGCTGAGCCTTTAGGTATTTTCAATTTATTCTACCTGCTTCGTGAACATTTCTCTGACTATGAAGAGATGCTATGGACAGCCAAAGAACCTTGGGCATAACATTCTCCAAGATTGTTCATGGCCGGTCAGGAGAGAGATACGGAAATTCTGAGGCCTGATTTAAGAATGTATGCCCAGTGCCCTGGATTTCTACATGTCTCTGCCTTGGAGTGATGTCCTCCTGAAACATGAGGAAACACAGAGCCTCCTAAGGGCAGATTTTTAGTGGAACCATAGATTCTGCTGTGCAGCTATTGGTTGGATCTAGACCTGATTAAATTTGCCTATGAAGGCCAAAAGGCTAGTGGGAACTCAGCTACCCCTTGTTTTCTGAGATACAGAAGACAAGTTTCTGAACCATTCATTCTGATAGTGAATGTTCTTATGATGAGACTAGTCATAGAAGTAATTTGAAAACAAAAGAAACTTACATCTCCTTGTATCATGTATGTACAACCTACAATTCATGAGCTATCTTTCCCAGGATATTTGTTTGTGAAACTATTGTCAAAGAAATGATTGAAAACTTTATTGAAAGCAGAAAAATGTTTCTACAGAATCTGTACATGACCTTGTTGCATGACTTAAACATCATTATGGTGATTTTTTATCTGAATAAATTTATGAGTGTTGTGAATTCATTGTTTGCCTGAAGTTCAGAGTATGTCTTTAAGAATGAAGGATTTATGTCCTGGAGGGGTGGGATGGGGGAGGGATAAACATATGGCTAATCTGGGATCATACATATCTGTAAACAATAAAACTCTGTAAAAGTAAAAAGTAAAATAAAAATTAAAAAAAAAGAATGAAGGATTTGTTTCTTGAAGGTATATTGATTTCTCCATTAAAAGCATGTGTATTATTTAATGACAAAGTTATTTCTTCCGGATAAAAGATAATTTCTGATTTCAATGTAGTTGGAAATTATTCTCTCATGTGGATCCATAAAGAAGCCTGGTTTCATCAACAGTAAAATAAAAACTATAACCTGAATCTACCATAAAATGACTATTGAAGGAAAGGACATCTCATCTGTGGAGGTAAGTTAACCCTATGCTCTGCTGAAAGCCTCTTTCAGAAATTCATTTATAATGAAGATTCATTGTTTTCCCAATTTAATTAAAGAAACGTTTACATACCCATTAACCATTATTGAATAGCAACTGTTGCCAAAATGCAAACATTTTTAGCCATTAGATTTTAGGTCTTTGGTTGACAAGACATGAAGGAGATGTGCCCCTTCTGGAGAGTTCTCAGTACCTCAGACCTCCACTAGTCACCAATCCCTCTTAAAAGAAGAAAACAGAATTATACCTCTTTACAAGACTGTCTTCCTGTGAGGAAACACATCTTTGTAAACCTACCTTAAGCATTAATGTCTGCAAGTAGACTGACATCTTTCTATTTCTTCCATAGCAAGCGAATCAGAGACTTTTGGATTTTTTTCAATAATTCACACTATCAATTTTTTTACAGAATGTATATCCACTGATAATCACACAAAGATTATTTTATCTGAAATATCTTCCTCACGGGCTTCCCTGGTGGCTCAGGCTGTAAAGAATCTGCCTGCAATGTGGGAAATCTGGGTTCATTCCTTTGGAAAAAAATGGCTACCCATTCCAAAGAAATAAAAATTATCTACAGAATCTGTACATGACCTTGTTGCATGACTTAAACATCATTATGGTGATTTTTTATCTGAATAAATTTATGAGTGTTGTGAATTCATTGTTTGCCTGAAGTTCAGAGTATGTCTTTAAGAATGAAGGATTTATGTCCTGGAGGGGTGGGATGGGGGAGGGATAAACATATGGCTAATCTGGGATCATACATATCTGTAAACAATAAAACTCTGTAAAAGTTAAAAGTAAAATAAAAGTTTAAAAAAAAAGAATGAAGGATTTGTTTCTTGAAGGTATATTGATTTCTCCATTAAAAGCATGTGTATTATTTAATGACAAAGTTATTTCTTCCGGATAAAAGATAATTTCTGATTTCAATGTAGTTGGAAATTATTCTCTCATGTGGATCCATAAAGAAGCCTGGTTTCATCAACAGTAAAATAAAAACTATAACCTGAATCTACCATAAAATGACTATTGAAGGAAAGGACATCTCATCTGTGGAGGTAAGTTAACCCTATGCTCTGCTGAAAGCCTCTTTCAGAAATTCATTTATAATGAAGATTCATTGTTTTCCCAATTTAATTAAAGAAACGTTTACATACCCATTAACCATTATTGAATAGCAACTGTTGCCAAAATGCAAACATTTTTAGCCATTAGATTTTAGGTCTTTGGTTGACAAGACATGAAGGAGATGTGCCCCTTCTGGAGAGTTCTCAGTACCTCAGACCTCCACTAGTCACCAATCCCTCTTAAAAGAAGAAAACAGAATTATACCTCTTTTACAAGACTGTCTTCCTGTGAGGAAACACATCTTTGTAAACCTACCTTAAGCATTAATGTCTGCAAGTAGACTGACATCTTTCTATTTCTTCCATAGCAAGCGAATCAGAGACTTTTGGATTTTTTTCAATAATTCACACTATCAATTTTTTTACAGAATGTATATCCACTGATAATCACACAAAGATTATTTTATCTGAAATATCTTCCTCACGGGCTTCCCTGGTGGCTCAGGCTGTAAAGAATCTGCCTGCAATGTGGGAAATCTGGGTTCATTCCCTGGGTTGGGAAAAATCCCCCGGAGAAGGGAATGGCTACCCATTCCAGAATTCTTGCCTGGAGAATTCTATAGACAGAGAAGCCTGACCAGCTACAGTCCATGTGGTCCCAAAGAGATGGACACAACTGAATGACTTCCATTTTTACTTCATCTTCCTCATATATCTGAAATTTTCTTGTCACAGTGAGAGAATGTCAGCATTTTAATCTGCATCTTCTCCCTCAGAAAGAAAATATCTACAAAACATTTAAAACGAAAAGGACAGTCAACCAGGAGAAATAAAATCAGCAATGCAGTGAACCTGGGTGTCAATGGCAAAAGTTACATCGCATTACTTATGAAAAAAAAGAGTTACAATTTCAGAAAAAATAAATAAAAATAAATGTCACTGTGTTTTGTTGAAAGCCTTTTTCAGAAGATCAGAATCCAGAATTGTCTAATCTTTAAGAATTGGAACCAGGTTGAAATGGTCAACCCTGCTATCATGTTGTTGTGGTCCATATTTCAAAGCACAACCCACCAGCAGAAATTTAGGGAAATGGAACAGGGGGTTCTAACTAGCAAGGAAGTGGGTGGGTGGCTTTTTGGAATCTGATTAAAGCTGTAGAAATTATACTGCCATGGCATGCCAGTCAGCTCTGCCTCCACAAACAGCCTGTGTAGCCAAGTATAAAGCTGTCCATCAGAAAAGGGCTAATTATTTAATTAAGAGGAGAAGCTTTACATGACTGCACCATCAACTTGATGATAGTTGAGTTAAACATAAAGCCAGACGGTTTTGTGTTTCTTGGTTGTATTGAATTTTCATGTGTTTGTTCATTGTCATGCTTAGCATTATTGGGCTGCTCTTGTCTAGAAGATAAAATCCTTTAATATTCTATTTAGAACTACAGGAGACGAAGCTTGATCAATACATTTTATGAATCTGTAAACGATTACAGCACAGCCTGTTCCTGCAGACTTTCCCCTGGTGACATGGCTATATTATTTTGGGGCCAGAGGCCCAAGCAATATTGAAATCCTGCTTGAATTCATCTTCTACAGACCATAAAAGTGACAAGATCCCCAAAGATTTACACTTTTTATGCTATAGATTAATCAATCTTGCAGGTGGAAAGAGAAGGATTTTGGTGTATGTGCAATAGACTATCTTTTCAGCCTGAGGAGAGTGTAAAAAATTAATTTCCTTTTTCCGAGAAAAGTGGTTAGTAAGGGTGACTTGTCTAAATCAAGGAAAATGCAGTTAAAAGTTTCCTTTTGCCATCTGCTTTCTGATAGATTCTGACAATGATGTCAGCAGCATCATAAAGAAAGGTCTCTGGAATGCGTAAATTTACTGAAAATAATTCTTTGGCAGCCACCGAATAGCAACTGATTCGTTGTTGCTACTATAAAACTCAGATCCTGATCAAGAAGTGTGTCTGTTAAGAACTGTTACCAACTGCAGTATTTATTACTGATGTTGCTCAAAATATGAAGATTCATACAAATAATTTTATCCCACCAAATTATCATAGGGCTTCCCAGGTGGCGCTTGTGGTAAAGAACCCATCTGCCAATGCAGGAGACATAAGAGATGTGGGTTTGATCCCTGGGTCA
Source organism: Tragulus kanchil (assembly GCA_022376925.1). NCBI lineage: Eukaryota > Metazoa > Chordata > Mammalia > Artiodactyla > Tragulidae > Tragulus > Tragulus kanchil. The sequence goes on along the minus strand of JAIOJX010000003.1, from coordinate 121,962,550 downwards.
GGAAGGCCCCTTGGAGGAGGGCATGGCAACCCACTCCAGTAGTCCTGCCTGGAGAATCCCACGGACAGATGAGCCTGGCAGGCTACAGTCCAAAAGGTTGCACAGAGTCAGACATGACTGAAGCAACTTAACACACATGCACACAAATTATCATATGGCCTATCAGAACAGACATGCCAAAAAATGGACTTCTTTACCTGTCAAATTTTCCCATATTCCTCCTCTAAGAATAGAATGGTGTTTTCCCAAAGGTCCTATCAATTATTTAATCATAGTAGCAAATACATTATTTCAATTTTTTCTTGGAAAGAGCCTAAAAAATGCCACTGATAGCTTCAAAATGTCATTGAGTATTTTACAGACCAAGGATATTTTCTAGAAGTGTTGACTCACCTTTCCAATTATTTTAAGAAATTTAAGATTTCCCTGCAGAGAGGAAGGATAATAGAAACTTCATTCAAGTACTTAGACACCTTTAATTCCTTAAAATTCTTAGAAGCACAGTTTGACAATAGCTACCAAATTTGAAAATACATACTGTCTTTACACAGCAATTCTACCTCTAAACATTTGCTTTTACAAGGCATTTAGTTCCTCTGAACATTTTTCACAGATACTCTCACTATATAGGTGTACTTTTCACATATGTGAAAGACTTGTCATTAAGAAACTTTGTTATAACAAATGATGGAAAAACTATCTAAATGCCTATCCTTATTAACCTCCTTAAATGCATTATATTCCAACAGTTTGCTAGAATAGTATGAAGTTGATATGCTGATGTACTGATATAGATAATTGCCATATTGTTAGAAAAAACCAAGATGGAGATATATATATGTTTATATAGTGATATAGAAACATCTAAATATGTATATTTACACATATATTTATAAATAATAATGAAATATTTAAATAATATAAGTATGTATTTTATCACTTTCATACAACTAAGAGGGAGGTGGAATACTATGTATTTAATATAATGTCTGGAAGAATATATTTGACACTATGATACCAGTAATAGTGGCGCCTTGTGAGGAATGAGCTAGAAAATAGGTATCTGAAGAAAGAAATGGGAGATGTTTCTCTATGTCCCCAATTTAATTTTTATGTTCATTTTTGAACCGTGCAAATAGATTTTAATAAATGGGATTCCATCATAGCTCAGCTGGTAAAGAATCCACCTGCAACGCAAGAGACACTGGTTCGATTCCTGGGTTGGGGAAGATCCCCTGGAGAAAGGAAAGGCTACCCACCCCAGTGTTCTTGGGCTTCCCCGATGGCTCAGCTGGTAAAGAAACTGCCTGCCTGCAATGCAGGGAATCTGGGTTCAGTCCTTGTGTTAGAAGATCCCCTGGAGAAGGGAAAGGCTACCCACTCCAGTACTCCTGCCTGGAGAATTGGTAGCCTCATCATGGGGGCAGGCCAGAAATGCTAGAGAACTAATGTCTCCCCTGAATCTGGAACAGCCCTCAGCCAACCACTAAAGAGAGTTACTGAGTCAATATCTCATCTTCCTATTCCCTCTGATAGAATAACAAGGCCTGAACTCTCCACTGGAAGGCTTCCACTTGGGCTTTCCTATCATGATAGCTCTCACCTCACAAGATCAGAGAATGAACCTGAGTTGTCTTCCAACTTCTAACTATATTAAATTCAGTTACATACTCAGGGGCTAAGGAAATGACCCAGGTGAATGCCTCAGACCCCACTGGGACACAGGTTAGGCCAGGAATCCATTTACCAGCCTGCCTCTGTGTGACGCCTCCCCATCCTGCCTGCCTGAGTGAAAGGAGTCATGAAGGTGTTGATGTATTCACCCCCCTCGGGGCCAAGAGAGAACATTGTAAGCACAGCTGCGTCCTTGGAGAAAGGGTAGTGTTTAAAGACATCCTCAAAAACTTGAAGGTTCCTCATCATATCTCTGTTTAATTCACTAGTCTCACTCTTGGAAAAACAGGCACATCAAGAGATTTACAAACTCAACCAAACACTAACTCCAATCTCAGGTCTAATGCCAAATGTCCTGTCTCTATGGACCAAGTCATCTTTTAAAAAGTATGTATTTTATCACTTTCATACAACTAAGAGGGAGGTGGAATACTATGTATTTAATATAATGTCTGGAAGAATATATTTGACACTATGATACCAGTAATAGTGGCGCCTTGTGAGGAATGAGCTAGAAAATAGGTATCTGAAGAAAGAAATGGGAGATGTTTCTCTATGTCCCCAATTTAATTTTTATGTTCATTTTTGAACCGTGCAAATAGATTTTAATAAATGGGATTCCATCATAGCTCAGCTGGTAAAGAATCCACCTGCAACGCAAGAGACACTGGTTCGATTCCTGGGTTGGGGAAGATCCCCTGGAGAAAGGAAAGGCTACCCACCCCAGTGTTCTTGGGCTTCCCCGATGGCTCAGCTGGTAAAGAAACTGCCTGCCTGCAATGCAGGGAATCTGGGTTCAGTCCTTGTGTTAGAAGATCCCCTGGAGAAGGGAAAGGCTACCCACTCCAGTACTCCTGCCTGGAGAATTGGTAGCCTCATCATGGGGGCAGGCCAGAAATGCTAGAGAACTAATGTCTCCCCTGAATCTGGAACAGCCCTCAGCCAACCACTAAAGAGAGTTACTGAGTCAATATCTCATCTTCCTATTCCCTCTGATAGAATAACAAGGCCTGAACTCTCCACTGGAAGGCTTCCACTTGGGCTTTCCTATCATGATAGCTCTCACCTCACAAGATCAGAGAATGAACCTGAGTTGTCTTCCAACTTCTAACTATATTAAATTCAGTTACATACTCAGGGGCTAAGGAAATGACCCAGGTGAATGCCTCAGACCCCACTGGGACACAGGTTAGGCCAGGAATCCATTTACCAGCCTGCCTCTGTGTGACGCCTCCCCATCCTGCCTGCCTGAGTGAAAGGAGTCATGAAGGTGTTGATGTATTCACCCCCCTCGGGGCCAAGAGAGAACATTGTAAGCACAGCTGCGTCCTTGGAGAAAGGGTAGTGTTTAAAGACATCCTCAAAAACTTGAAGGTTCCTCATCATATCTCTGTTTAATTCACTAGTCTCACTCTTGGAAAAACAGGCACATCAAGAGATTTACAAACTCAACCAAACACTAACTCCAATCTCAGGTCTAATGCCAAATGTCCTGTCTCTATGGAGCAAGTCATCTTTTAACCCGTGTGAAGAAGGACAACCAGAAGTTTGTATTCACTTAAAAATTTCACTTTGAACTGACATTGTAAAAATGGTCATTGCCCCAGGGTTTTGTGAACGTGGTTACTTTTTTTCACCATGCAGTCCAAAGGGAACTTCATCATCCAGAAATTCCCCCCAACACTGCCTTGGTCGACCTTACTGATGACAACATGTGTATTCAAACCGGGAAGCACGCAAGCACTATGGATGCCCTGGTAAGAAACATTCATAATGGAGGTTAGAAGATAAACCCCATCCATCACAGAGGAATGGATAAAGAAGATGTGGTTCATATATATTAACATAACGAAATATTACTTGGTCCATAAAAAAGAACGAAATTGTGCCATTTGCAGAGATATGGATGGACCTAGAAACTGTCATACAGAGTGAAGTAAGTTAGAGAAAAACAAATAGCGTGTATTAGCACAAATATGTGCAATCTTGAAAAATGGTAGAGATGAATCTATTAGCAAAGTGGTAATAGAGACACAGACATAGAGAATAAACATACACATCCCAAGGGAGAAGAGGGAGGGGATGACTTGGGAGATGGAGATTGACTTATATACACTATGTCCGACTCTGCAACCTTGTGAACCATAGCCTGCCAGGCTCCTCTTGTCTATGGGACTCTCCAGACAAAAATACTGAAGTGGGTTGCCATTCCCTTCTCCGGGGAATCTTCCTGACCCAGGGATTGAACTCCCATCTTGTGTGGCTCCAGCATTGCAGGCAATTGTTTACCCACTGAGCCACCTGGGAAGCCCATACACTGTTGATACTGTATAATAAAATAGATAACTAATGAGAACCTACTGTATAGCACAGGGAACTCTATTCAGGGCTCTGTGGTGATTTAAAAGGGAAGAAAATCCAAAAAAGGAGGAATATATATAGAGAGACAGATAGATAGATACACACACACACACACACACACACACACACACACACACACACAGACGATTCATTTTGCTGTACAGCAGAGACGAACACAACATTGTATAGCAACTATACACTGATAAAAAATTTTTACAAAGAAGAAGATAAGCCCTAGTCTAGGAGAAAAGAGGCAGGTGATACAGTGAAGTTTTAAGAGGTCCAGTTGCCTGCGGTCCAGAGATAAAGTGTTCTGCCTTACACCTCCCCTTCAGATTGTGGAAACAGCACACACTACTTGGTAGGAATTGATTACCTGGGCTCTTGACACCCTGGAGGGTAGAAATGCATGTTTATCTGGACTGACATATTTCAGGTTAAGGCTCCTCTTTCCCTTCCACCACGCCTCATCCAGCATGACTTTCTAGGGTTCACAGAATGCTGGTGTGTTATGAAATCACCCGTAATATTGTCTTGGATGAGTGGACACACTATATGAAGAAGGAGGTGCCACAGTAAACACATCACCATGGAATTTACCCATCTATTCTATATACCTCATCAACCACCAGCTGCCAGCCAGAGGGAATATCAGAATGGCCTCTTCCAGTGTTGCTCGTTATCCTTAGACCCCTTGCCCCTCTTCTACAAAAATAGCCTGGGCCACTTTTCCAATGGTGTGGGGAAACAAACCAGTGAAGGGTTTTGCAACTTTGGCCAAGCCAGGAGAAAAACATCTTGGAAATGAAACAACGAAGACAAAAACAAGTTGATTCGATTCACATGGGCTCATTAGCTGGTTTCATTCTGATAAGCACCAGGTGGGAGATCTACTGTGGGCTTTGGAACGCTGGGTCAGTGCACATTAGAACACTGCATGTGCACACAGGACAGACTCCTTAACTTCTTGCTGGTCTAGTTGAATCACAACTACAGCACGCCCTTTCCGTTCTTAGAGTCACTGGAGTAATTATTGATAAGGGTTGTGATCGACTCCCAGCCCATGCTAATATCATGCCCTGCAAACACCTGGATGCTTAAGATCTCAACAAAAGCAGACTGGTGAATGTGTTCTGGGTCTTGACCCAAGAGGTCTTGCTCCCTGTTTCCATCATGAGCGCGTGTGCATGCGTATGCATGTGTGTGTGTGTGTGTCTGTGTGTGTGTCTGTGTGTGTGTGTCTCTGTGTGTGTGTCTGTATGTGTGTGTCTCTGTGTGTGTCTGTGTGCGTGTGTCTGTGTGTGTCTGTGTGTCTGTGTGTGTCTGTGTGTCTGTGTCTCTGTGTCTCTGTGTGTGTCTGTGTGTATTTCTTGATGTCTCGCCACAGCCACTATTCTCTATGCGCCCAGCTGACACGCTGCAGCACAATGGGCTCCCCTGGTGGCTCAGTGGTAAAGAACCCACTTGCCAATGCAGGAGACACAGGTTCATTCAGTCCCTGGATCAGGAAGATGCCCAGGAGAAGGAAATGGCTGCCTGCTCCAGTATTTTTACCTGGAGAATTCCTTGGACAGACGGGCCCGGCAGGCTACAGTCCATGGGGTCACAAGCGAGTTGGACACAATGTAGCGACTAAGCAACACACCTGACCAATAACTTATATCTTGAATCCTCCCAAATAGCTGGAATCCTGCAGTCTGAGCTTGCTTCCAGGGGCACCAATCTAAAGCATGGCTGTAATGACTGAACAGGTTCTTGTCATTTTGTCGACATCATTCTTTCTCCTCTAAACATGCCTGCCTTGTTCCACTCCATTTACGGAGCTGCTTTAGCAAAAGCATTTGTCTGCAGCCGGCATACATTAAACTTTCCCATAGACACCAATTCTTACAATCAGGACACAGGATTTATTAAATTTATTTCAGACTCTGAACTTGACTTTCATTAGGTCTGGCCTGATTTATTTTTAGTGCCTTGAGCCAGTGCCTACTTCCACAGGAAAAAGCACATTGTAGTAAATTAAGCAGGTTTTATGAGGGGCAGATAGATAGTCTTGGGTTTGAATCTTCCTAGCTTATCTTGTATTAATGTGGGATGAACTCGGTTTGAATATCATAAACTCTGAGCCAAGTTTCTCTGTACTCTGAGAATAATAATATGTATTTTGCAAGGCTCTTTGCAAACATATTATATTTAAAGCAATAGCTTGATGCCCAGCACAGAATGAATCTTTAGCAAAAGTTCATTTTCCTTTACTGTTCATCCTAGCTCAGTGGATAAACTCCCTCTTCTAACTTTAAAAACACTTACATTAGAGAATACAAATGATATCTAGAAGGGCTAAAGAAGATAAAGGGAGGACAGTATTGACTGATACACACCGTAGGTGTTTAATAAATGTTAGTCACTTTCCACGTAGCACTGTTTCTATCTGCTTGAAGTTGTCAGACTTTCAAACAACTTTATCTAGTCATTACTGAAAGAACAGTGTATTCCTTCAGGAGACCTCAGTTCCTGCCATTTTGTTTCTTTTTCTTAAAAAAAAAAAAAAAATATATATATATATATATATATATATATATATACATACATACATACATATATACACATATGGCTGCTCTGGGTCTTAGTTGGGGCATTTGAACTCTTAGTTGCAGCTTATGGGATCTGGTTCCTTGACTAGGGATCAAAGCCCAGGGTCCCCCCACCTTGGGAACATGGAGTCTTAGCCACTGACCAGGGAAGTCCTGAACCATTTAGGTTCTAGAGCAGCAACTCATGCACAGAGCCTTTCCATCCTCCTTCCAGGTTGCTCTCATCCTCTGGCTTAGTGCCATGATATTACTTCTCTGCTTTTACCCAGAAACAATTCTACTGGGAGGTTACTTCCCCATGAGCCAGGCTATTAATTTCAGGAAGATGGTAGTGAATAAAGAGATGAGGAAATCAACCCTGAATATTCATTGGAAGGACTCATGCTGAAGTCGAAGCTCCAATACTTTGGCCGCTTGATACGAAGAGACAACTTGTTGGACAAAACCCTAATGTTGGGGAAAATAGAAAGCAAAAGGAGAAGAGGACGACAGAGGATGAGATGGTTAGATGGCCTCACTGACTCAGTGAACATGAGTTTGAGCAAACTTCGGGAGATGCTGAAGGACAGGCAAGCCTGGCGTGCTGTCATCCATGGGGTCGCAAAGAGTCAGACTGAACGACTGAACTGAACTGAATGAAAGCCTTAGTGACGAGGTGGCCACTCATGACAAATGTCCACTATCAGTGATGGGCATCTGGTGCTCTGGTTTTCAGAAGAGTGACCTACATAGGATGGCCTGGTGACTTTCTAAGGCTAGAGCAAAGGAGCTGTTTCACCCAGGTGTTGGCAAGAATGAGGGGAATTGAGTGGAGCAGATTTAAAAGACCAGATGGCTCAGTGGTATAGAACCTGCCTGCCAATGTAAGGAGACACACAAGACTTGGGTTCGATCACCGGATTGGGAAGATCCTCTGGAGTAGGAAATGGCAGCCCACTCCAGTATTCTTTTTTTAAAAAAACATTTATTTATTTATTTTTGGTGGGGCGGGTTGGGGAGGGAGGGGGTGGGAAGGTCACTTCTATTGGTCTTTTGTTTGTCTATTTTCATCCATCTTTGTTCTTTGGCCCGTGTGGGCCTCCCATCGTGGTGGCCTCTGTTGTCTCAGAGCATCGGCTCTGGGCGCATGAACTCCAGAGCTCCAGCTCGGTAATTGGACACATCAGTCCAGCCGCTCTGCGGCACGTGGGATCTTCCCAGGCCAGGGATCGAACTGGTGCCCCTTGCACTGCAAGGCAGTGTCCTTACCCACTGGACCGCCAGGGAAAACCCATTCCAGTATTCTTGATTGGAGGACTCCATGGAAAGAGGAGCCTGGCAGGCTACAGTCCATGGAGTTTCAAAGAGTCAGACATGACTGAGCATTCACATGCAAGATTTAAAAACAATAATCCAGCTGATAAAAAGTTGGCTTACCCTCCTTTTTATTTCTTTTCACCACATGGCAACTATTCTAAATAATGCTAGTACTAAAAACTCCTCTCAGAAAAACCTTTTGTTGGACTACTATTCAATAATTACGGTGGTACTCTTGATGTTTCTATTACCTATCCCTTAGTGAACATTGCATTCTGCAGTTACTATAGTCTATGGGGTATCAAAAGAATCAGACATGACTTTGCGATTAACACTTTCTTTTAACTCTTTTACATTATTGGGTACTCAGATTTTCATGTCTATAAATTTCTGTTCATATTTTTGCTCACTTTTCTACTACGTTGTTGGGCTTTGTTTCCTTGGTTATGGAAGGAAAATAAAAATGGAGTCAGCATGGCTAAGGGGTGTCCTTAAAATGGAGCCAGGAGTCCATTGAAAAAGTGGGATTGGGCATGTCTCAGGCTGATGGAATTCGAACTTTGACCACTTCTTGTTCTAAGGTAGCCATCCAGAACATCTGCCTAATGTTCCAGAAATTCAGGCTACTTATCAGACCCTTCCTCTGAAATAACTCATGAAGCCTATCCCTTGAGACAAATATTTCCTTTCTTGCTACAGATTCAATCGTAAACATTAAGTAGCCTGTGGGTTTTACCTTTATAAGCTCTTGATATTTTTTTCTTCCACGGAACACTCTTATAATTTTACCCAAATATGTGTCTCCCTAACTACAGTTCTTAAGACCCCAAAATAAAGTTCTTTGGACTTACTAGCCTCTATATTGATTATTAGTCCAGTGTGTAGGAACGGTGTTATGCTTGGTTAATATATTTTGGATATAAATTGTTTCGCGGTGATGTGTTTTGCAACTATCCCCTTCAGGTCTATGACTTTTTATTTCTTTCTGTTTTGTTTTCACTTAACTTAAGGTACCTTTTTGAATAGTCTTCTTTTTCTGAACTGAAGCACACTAGGCTTTCCTGCCCTTCGCTATCTCCTGGAGTTTGTTCAAACCCATGCCCATTGAATTGATGATGTCATCAAAACATCTCATCCTCTGTCATCCCCTTTTCCTCTTGCCTTCAATGATGAAAATGTTTAAATTTGTGTTCTTGGTTCTATGCTCTTCCCTTAATTTATGAGAGAATCTAATTTGCAAAAGACTATACAGAGTTTTGATTGAAATTGTCTTAAGCTTAGATCAGATAAATAAATCAGATAATAAAATTCTTTTATCACTTTTAGAATTATTTCTAAATTCTTTATGGTTTTATTTTTGCTATAATAGAAATCCCATGGACAGAGGAGCTTGGCAGGCTACACAGTCCACCAAATTGTGCAAAACAGTCAGACACAACTTAGTGATTAAACAACAACATAATTCACTACATCTTCCAGTTTCAATGGAGCATAAGCGTATCGTTGACTTTTATAGGCTGATCTTGTTTCTAACAATTTTGGTGAATTCTAACAAACTTGGTGAATTAAATTAACAATTTTGGTCAATGAATTTGTCTTACTAGCATTTATTTTTTTCTAGTTCTTATGAATTTTCTTTCAAAATAATTTTCTTTTGAAAAATAAACTATCCCTCTTTCTAATATTTATACTTTTTCTTTTTTCATCACATTTCATTCTGAGATGTTTTATAATTTATAATGGAAATGAATAAAAGAGAAATCTTTCTTTTCTTGACTCTTAATGAAATATTTCTAAAGCTTAAGCATTACTTGATTAAATAACTTTTATTTCATGTTAGTCTGATAACCATTTTATTGTGAATTTAATATATATATTTATAAATAAATAAATATACATGTGTGTATATATATATATACATAGACTGTGGCATGTAACATGCAGTATCTTAGTTCCCTGACTATGAATTGAACTCATGTCCTCTTTGTTAGAAGCACTGAGTCCTAACCAATGGAGCACCAAGGAAGTCTCAAGTCTCATATTTTTCTATATTGTTTCCACCCCTTAATGATGTTGCTTTCTTTTTCATCCTGATTATGTACATTTGCCTTTCTCTTTGTATTTTATATATCATTGCTATTTATTTGGATCAGACAAGATTGTTTCATTGTGAAATCACTATAGTCTTTTGTGTGCTATTTTCCATACCATTTTTAAAATGACAAAACTTAAGAGTCACCAAATAATCTGATTGAGATATGCTATAAAGTGATTTTTCAGAAATTGAAAATTAACAAATTGTAGTACCAGAGATACTGTATGTTTACCATGGGCTATTTTATTTTATTATTTTTTTTCTCCATTTTTTTTTCTTTTCCCCATCATGCCTCTTTTATTTTTATATTTATTTTCATTCATCTTTTTTATTCTTTGGCATGTGTGGGCCTCCCTCACTGCAGAGCACCTCTCTGGGCACATGCACTCCAGAGCACTGGCTCCTAATTGTACACACAGGTCCAGCTGCTACCCCGCACATAGAATCTTCCTGGGCCAGGGATCGAACCGGTGCACCCTGCACTGCAAGGTGGACTCTACCCACTGGACCACCAGAGAAGCCCACTCGTTTATTTTTATAGCATCATATTAAATTAAGCAAACACTTACATTTGAATTGTCTTTTCCTGGAGGTATAACATTTTTTGTTTCTTGATAACACAAAAACAATTTATTGAGTTGCTGAAGATTTTTCGAATTGCTGAAGTTTTGATAATCTACAGCAGGAGTTGGCAAACTTTTTCTGTAAAGGACCGGATTACAAATATTTTCAGTTTTGAGGACCATACGGCCTCTGTGTTGAAGACTCATTTCTTCTGTAGGAGTGCAGCCATGTTCATAAATGAACAGAAGTGACTGTGTTTCATAAAACATTACTTACAAAAACAGGCATCCATCAGTTAAAAGGGCAGCAGGATACACTTTGCTGCTTCCTATATCTGACTAACATGCAGTATCTTAGTTCCTGACTATGAATTGAACTCATGTCCTCTTTGTTAGAAGCACTGAGTCCTAACCAATGGAGCACCAAGGAAGTCTCAAGTCTCATATTTTTCTATATTGTTTCCACCCCTTAATGATGTTGCTTTCTTTTTCATCCTGATTATGTACATTTGCCTTTCTCTTTGTATTTTATATATCATTGCTATTTATTTGGATCAGACAAGATTGTTTCATTGTGAAATCACTATAGTCTTTTGTGTGCTATTTTCCATACCATTTTTAAAATGACAAAACTTAAGAGTCACCAAATAATCTGATTGAGATATGCTATAAAGTGATTTTTCAGAAATTGAAAATTAACAAATTGTAGTACCAGAGATACTGTATGTTTACCATGGGCTATTTTATTTTATTATTTTTTTTCTCCATTTTTTTTTCTTTTCCCCATCATGCCTCTTTTATTTTTATATTTATTTTCATTCATCTTTTTTATTCTTTGGCATGTGTGGGCCTCCCTCACTGCAGAGCACCTCTCTGGGCACATGCACTCCAGAGCACTGGCTCCTAATTGTACACACAGGTCCAGCTGCTACCCCGCACATAGAATCTTCCTGGGCCAGGGATCAAACCCGGGTGCACCCTGCACTGCAAGGTGGACTCTACCCACTGGACCACCAGAGAAGCCCACTCGTTTATTTTTATAGCATCATATTAAATTAAGCAAACACTTACATTTGAATTGTCTTTTCCTGGAGGTATAACATTTTTTGTTTCTTGATAACACAAAAACAATTTATTGAGTTGCTGAAGATTTTTCGAATTGCTGAAGTTTTGATAATCTACAGCAGGAGTTGGCAAACTTTTTCTGTAAAGGACCGGATTACAAATATTTTCAGTTTTGAGGACCATACGGCCTCTGTGTTGAAGACTCATTTCTTCTGTAGGAGTGCAGCCATGTTCATAAATGAACAGAAGTGACTGTGTTTCATAAAACATTACTTACAAAAACAGGCATCCATCAGTTAAAAGGGCAGCAGGATACACTTTGCTGCTTCCTATTCTTGATCCTCTTTAGCACTAAGTTCTAAACTAGATGTTTGGGCTTTCCTGGTGGTCGAGCGGGTAAGGAGTCTGCCTTGCAGTGAAAGGGGCACCGGTTCCATCCCTGGCAGGGAAGATTCCACATGCCACGGAGTGGTTGGACCGGTGTGTCCAATTAGGAGCCAGGGCTGGAGCATATGCGCGCAGAGATAGTGCTCTGCAGTGAGAGGGGCCACTGCAATGGGAGATCCACGCAGGCCAAAGAATAAAGATGGATGAAAATAAATAAAAAACAATAAAAGAGGCCAAAATTAAGAAAAAAAATTAAACTAGATGTTTAAGAATATACATGCAATCATAAAAATGTTAAGTCTATGAATAAAAAGTAACGTTCCTAAATATTTCATAACTGACTACACTTAAAAAATGAAATATTAATTGTAAAGGTTCATGGGCTGTCAATATCATTTCTGAATTTTAGGCCCAAAATAAATACAGCATATACCAGGAACATGAGATGGATACATATATTTTTAACTGGATACTGCTGATCAATAAATATTAATTAGTCTATAATGTGTAAATCATTAACAACAGCCAATAGTACTTCTTCCTGCGATCCGGTCGGATTTTTCGGAATTTTCGTGCTGAGTGCTGCCTTCCCTCCCCGCCAACCCCCATACGCTTTTCTCAGGCTCTCTTCTAGGGCACTTCCTAGCGCTCTCCGCGGTCCAGTGTGGTGATTGGGATAGAGGGTTCTCAGAGCAAGAGCTCCGGATTTTTATAGCATCATATTAAATTAAGCAAACACTTACATTTGAATTGTCTTTTCCTGGAGGTATAACATTTTTTGTTTCTTGATAACACAAAAACAATTTATTGAGTTGCTGAAGATTTTTCGAATTGCTGAAGTTTTGATAATCTACAGCAGGAGTTGGCAAACTTTTTCTGTAAAGGACCGGATTACAAATATTTTCAGTTTTGAGGACCATACGGCCTCTGTGTTGAAGACTCATTTCTTCTGTAGGAGTGCAGCCATGTTCATAAATGAACAGAAGTGACTGTGTTTCATAAAACATTACTTACAAAAACAGGCATCCATCAGTTAAAAGGGCAGCAGGATACACTTTGCTGCTTCCTATTCTTGATCCTCTTTAGCACTAAGTTCTAAACTAGATGTTTGGGCTTTCCTGGTGGTCGAGCGGGTAAGGAGTCTGCCTTGCAGTGAAAGGGGCACCGGTTCCATCCCTGGCAGGGAAGATTCCACATGCCACGGAGTGGTTGGACCGGTGTGTCCAATTAGGAGCCAGGGCTGGAGCATATGCGCGCAGAGATAGTGCTCTGCAGTGAGAGGGGCCACTGCAATGGGAGATCCACGCAGGCCAAAGAATAAAGATGGATGAAAATAAATAAAAAACAATAAAAGAGGCCAAAATTAAGAAAAAAAATTAAACTAGATGTTTAAGAATATACATGCAATCATAAAAATGTTAAGTCTATGAATAAAAAGTAACGTTCCTAAATATTTCATAACTGACTACACTTAAAAAATGAAATATTAATTGTAAAGGTTCATGGGCTGTCAATATCATTTCTGAATTTTAGGCCCAAAATAAATACAGCATATACCAGGAACATGAGATGGATACATATATTTTTAACTGGATACTGCTGATCAATAAATATTAATTAGTCTATAATGTGTAAATCATTAACAACAGCCAATAGTACTTCTTCCTGCGATCCGGTCGGATTTTTCGGAATTTTCGTGCTGAGTGCTGCCTTCCCTCCCCGCCAACCCCCATACGCTTTTCTCAGGCTCTCTTCTAGGGCACTTCCTAGCGCTCTCTCCGCCGGTCCAGTGTGGTGATTGGGATAGAGGGTTCTCAGAGCAAGAGCTCCGGGAAAGTTCTGGCTGTTCACTCTTTGACCCTCGCAGACCTAAGGAGTTCTTCTGTTGTCTAGTGGATGGTTTGCTGGTGGTGCTTCATTTCTTGATTAGTTCTGGTGATTTCGTTGGGGAGCTGGTGAAATCTTACCCTCATTCCTCTGCCATCTTGGCCCCCCTCCAGCCAATAGTAATTAATGTCTTAGGATTTACAAATTACAGCTCTTTGGGGGTACAGTTCTGTTAGAACTCTGTGCAAAGCATAATTTCCCTTTGACATCTAAATTATTTAAGGATCTCACTGTTAGAGGTGATACTAATAAGACCATGAAAAAGAGGCAAGAAGGATTCTATATTAGAGCAGAACATAGACATTACAATGTCAAAATATTTCTCTGCTGTGCTTAGTCGCTCAGTTTTGTCTGATTCTTTGCAAGACCATGGACTATAGCCCACCAGGCTCCTCTATCCATAGGATTCACCAGACAAGAGTAATGGAGTAGGTTGCTGTGCCCTCCTCCAAGGAATCTTCCCAATCTAGGAACTGAACCCAGGTCTCCTGCATTGCAGTCAGATTCCTTACCATCTGAGCTATCAGGGAATCCCAAGATCATTGAAGTGGGTAGCCTATCGCTTCTTCAGGGGATCTTCCTGACCCAGGGATTGAACTTGTGTCTCTTATGTCTTCTGCATTGGCAAGCAGGTTCTTTACTACTGAGCCACAAGGGAAGTACTTTCCATCCACCAAATGCCAGTTTCTCACCTTAGCAGTATGTATGCTATGCCCATCTTATCTCCCATCAAAATCTCCACTCAAGAAGGCACCCAGTGTTTATGGTATTTGCAATTCTTGGTGAGAGTGTTTAAAAGTCTAACTTATTTTTCACAGTACTTGGAAAAAAAAATTTCTACTACTAAAAATTGTTTCAGGCAGTCCTAAAGAAATTGGGCAGCAAGGTGTGAGAAAGAAGAATATTTTACTGATGGCACAGCAGTCATCTTGGGATCCCTGAAGCACACTTTTTAGGCTATTGCTTGTTCAGGCCTTAGACCAGGCTAGTCCTGATAAAGATGGTGTAGAGGTATGTCCAAAAAAGTGGTTTTTGAGCAAGATCTAGAAAATAAATAATTTAAAAATATTAGAAGCCACAGTGCACTCGATCAGAGAGCTGTTATCATCATAGCTCACTGTGAAAGTGAAAAGTGTTAGTCACTCAGTCATGTCCTACTCTTTGCCTCCCCATAGACTGTAGTCTGCCAGGCTCCTCTGTCCATGGAATTCTCTAGGCAAGGGTACTGGAGTGGGTAGCCATTCCCTTCTCCAGGGGATCTTCCCTACCTAGGGACCAAACCAGGGTCTCCGCATTGCAGGTAGATTCTTTACAGTCTGAGCTACTAGGGAAGCCTATCAACTCATTGTAGTAAGATTTTTTTTTCTCTCTTTCTGGGAGGAACAGCCACAGGGCACACTGAGGTTTGGAAATTTGTTTTACCTAAGGACAGAAGATTTACACATAAAAGCAGAAAGCTTATCAAATGGAAATCATTCAAGGATTCTCAGTTGATCTGGTTTTAGAGATTCCAGGTTTAAAAACAATCCAGTGTAAAGGATTATAGAATGAAATTTTGAAATTTTGAAATATTTGAGGAAATACTGAATTTTGGAAGGTTCACCCCAAGTCTAAATAAAGAGCTGTCAAAATACATGGAAAGTAACATGGAAACTTACATAACCATATGTAAAAAAAGAGAGAGAAAATCAGTGTAAGAAGCATAATGTTAATCACTCCAATGATAAAATCTGGCCCATTTGCTTCACAAAACACTATTTCTGGCAAAAGGAAGAATTTTCAATATGAGAATTGGAGAGGACTCCATGGAGAAGGTTTCTCACCTTAGCAGTATGTATGCTATGCCCATCTTATCTCCCATCAAAATCTCCACTCAAGAAGGCACCCAGTGTTTATGGTATTTGCAATTCTTGGTGAGAGTGTTTAAAAGTCTAACTTATTTTTCACAGTACTTGGAAAAAAAAATTTCTACTACTAAAAATTGTTTCAGGCAGTCCTAAAGAAATTGGGCAGCAAGGTGTGAGAAAGAAGAATATTTTACTGATGGCACAGCAGTCATCTTGGGATCCCTGAAGCACCCTTTTTAGGTTATTGCTTGTTCAGGCCTTAGACCAGGCTAGTCCTGATAAAGATGGTGTAGAGGTATGTCCAAAAAGTGGTTTTGAGCAAGATCTAGAAAATAAATAATTTAAAAATATTAGAAGCCACAGTGCACTCGATCAGAGAGCTGTTATCATCATAGCTCACTGTGAAAGTGAAAAGTGTTAGTCACTCAGTCATGTCCTACTCTTTGCCTCCCCATAGACTGTAGTCTGCCAGGCTCCTCTGTCCATGGAATTCTCTAGGCAAGGGTACTGGAGTGGGTAGCCATTCCCTTCTCCAGGGGATCTTCCCTACCTAGGGACCAAACCAGGGTCTCCGCATTGCAGGTAGATTCTTTACAGTCTGAGCTACTAGGGAAACCTATCAACTCATTGTAGTAAGATTTTTTTTTCTCTCTTTCTGGGAGGAACAGCCACAGGGCACACTGAGGTTTGGAAATTTGTTTTACCTAAGGACAGAAGATTTACACATAAAAGCAGAAAGCTTATCAAATGGAAATCATTCAAGGATTCTCAGTTGATCTGGTTTTAGAGATTCCAGGTTTAAAAACAATCCAGTGTAAAGGATTATAGAATGAAATTTTGAAATTTTGAAATATTTGAGGAAATACTGAATTTTGGAAGGTTCACCCCAAGTCTAAATAAAGAGCTGTCAAAAATACATGGAAAGTAACATGGAAACTTACATAACCATATGTAAAAAAAAAAAGAGAGAGAAAATCAGTGTAAGAAGCATAATGTTAATCACTCCAATGATAAAATCTGGCCCATTTGCTTCACAAAACACTATTTCTGGCAAAAGGAAGAATTTTCAATATGAGAATTGGAGAGGACTCCATGGAGAAGGCAGAAAATGCATTGTTTTCAACAGAAACACAGCAAGGCTTCAGTTTGGTAATCTGTGTGCATCTCCACCAAGAAGATCCAATTCTCTTGTTCCTTTCCCTGTTGGCTGATATTTTGAGAAATGAGACACATGGGAAGGAGAAGCCACGCAACTGTTTTCAGAAGCCAAATGAAATGATGCACTTCAAAATCAAAATAAAAGGAGAAAATATCATTTAGGTGCAGAACATTCCTGAACTAATCTAATTGTGTATTTCTTTAAGGCAGACAGCCACCTGGAAGCAGTCGTAACAACAGCAACGGCAAATCAATTTTGGTGAAAAAACGAAGTTAAATATTAAGATCTAATAATACACTGCCTTGGAAACAGCTGTGAGTTTATTTCCTTTTTAGAACAGTGCTAATAGTTTACAAATGCACCGTGTATCTATTATTCCCACTGAAAACAAGGTTATTGATTTCTACTAAAATAAAACCAAAAAACATAAGTACGTATCTTTAAGGCTTGTAAGAGTTTCATGGTCATATCAAAGATACTAGAGGTGGAAAAGCCAACCCACTCCAGTATTCTTGCCTGGGAAATCCCATGGACAGAGGAACCTGGCAGGCTACAGTTCATGAAATGGCAGAAGAGTTGGATATGACTGAGCCCCTAAACAACTACCACAACAATAAAGATATTATTGAGACGTTTTCTGGAAAAGGCTCGGAGTTATTTGACATTAACAGAAACATCAAATAGTGTGTGTGTCATGTGTGTCAGAGTATCTGTGTGTTGTCTGCTCAAAAAACTTGTTTTTTGAGACAGGTTTATATGTTAGAGCTAGAAATTAGTATAAAGTGTCCCTTGACTCTACTCACTAGCTCAACATTTAAGATATTTCCCAAATTTATGTTTAAAGAGAAAAATATGCTTGGATTGGGTTTTCCCCATGCCAACTGTACCACTTCGTTCCTGGAACTAAGGATGGTTTATGCAGCAGGATGGCAGAAGTGGCTGTCTAGGAAGCTGAATTTTAGCCTTCAAGCCAAAATCAGCTACTTTATTATAGGTCTTGAGAAGATGTTTACACGCTCACTTGAGAGTCAACTCGATGTTTCTCTTTAAATATAAAATAAACACTATTCTCTGGCATATTAAAGTCATATACAGTGTATATGACTGTACGAAGAAAGTGTCTTGCACACTATTCACTGAGAACTCTTCAGAAAAACAAGGAATGTGGTCTCTACCTTCTAACTCTAGACAGTAGCCTTCTGATTCCAGGGGACAAAAAGTCTAATGCTATAATACAACCTAAATTGGGTCAAGATAAGATGTGTTACGTGATTTTAGTAGATTTATTTTAGAATTGGGGATATGTTAGAAAGTTGGGGACATACAATTCTATATTGGAGAAATAGGGGATATACAATTATATCTTTTACAACATTTAATTTATTAAAAGAGTCCAGAAGTCATTAATTTGTATTATTTCTGGAATTAATCTATATTTATTACCAACTAATTAATAATTTGCTAGAACCCAGGATTGGGGCAATGCCACCTGGGCTGTGAGTTTATTTCCTTTAAAATTATTTCCCATTTTTGAAAACAAGGTTATTGATTTCTACTAAAATAAAACCAAAAAACATAAGTACGTATCTTTAAGGCTTGTAAGAGTTTCATGGTCATATCAAAGATACTAGAGGTGGAAAAGCCAACCCACTCCAGTATTCTTGCCTGGGAAATCCCATGGACAGAGGAACCTGGCAGGCTACAGTTCATGAAATGGCAGAAGAGTTGGATATGACTGAGCCCCTAAACAACTACCACAACAATAAAGATATTATTGAGACGTTTTCTGGAAAAGGCTCGGAGTTATTTGACATTAACAGAAACATCAAATAGTGTGTGTGTCATGTGTGTCAGAGTATCTGTGTGTTGTCTGCTCAAAAAACTTGTTTTTTGAGACAGGTTTATATGTTAGAGCTAGAAATTAGTATAAAGTGTCCCTTGACTCTACTCACTAGCTCAACATTTAAGATATTTCCCAAATTTATGTTTAAAGAGAAAAATATGCTTGGATTGGGTTTTCCCCATGCCAACTGTACCACTTCGTTCCTGGAACTAAGGATGGTTTATGCAGCAGGATGGCAGAAGTGGCTGTCTAGGGAAGCTGAATTTTAGCCTTCAAGCCAAAATCAGCTACTTTATTATAGGTCTTGAGAAGATGTTTACACGCTCACTTGAGAGTCAACTCGATGTTTCTCTTTAAATATAAAATAAACACTATTCTCTGGCATATTAAAGTCATATACAGTGTATATGACTGTACGAAGAAAGTGTCTTGCACACTATTCACTGAGAACTCTTCAGAAAAACAAGGAATGTGGTCTCTACCTTCTAACTCTAGACAGTAGCCTTCTGATTCCAGGGGACAAAAAGTCTAATGCTATAATACAACCTAAATTGGGTCAAGATAAGATGTGTTACGTGATTTTAGTAGATTTATTTTAGAATTGGGGATATGTTAGAAAGTTGGGGACATACAATTCTATATTGGAGAAATAGGGGATATACAATTATATCTTTTACAACATTTAATTTATTAAAAAGAGTCCAGAAGTCATTAATTTGTATTATTTCTGGAATTAATCTATATTTATTACCAACTAATTAATAATTTGCTAGAACCCAGGATTGGGGCAATGCCAGTTTTACTCTAAAATAAGCACCAAATGGCTTCAAAGGAATTACTTATATCAGATATAAAGTATATTTTTTAGGAAAGGAAAAAAGGATAGTTTACAATTCTTCTCAGTGGTGAAAGTGCATTCATTCAAAATTAGCTCTGTATCATGTGAAAAGTCATTAATTGTTAAACAATTCGAAAATATATTTCCTGTACGATGGGTCAGAGCTAACACACAGTCAAATCGCTCTTGGCTAAAAGAGTATGACATTTTCTTCTTAAAGCTAAGCTGGAAATCAATTACATTAAGAGGTTTTTTTTTTTTTTTCCCCAGGGGAAGAAGATCAATTTTCCATTCTTATTTCAATTTGTGGCATGTGAGTGAAGGATGGTGTTTTAGCAGCCTGAAGATGATGACTCAGAGGGGTGTCTACTCAGCAGTTTTCTGACCATTTGATAACAGGCAGTTTTGGAGACCTTGTGGCCAGCTGCTATAGCCACGATAGATTACAGCTTGCCATTTTCAAGTCTGCTCTTGGGTATTGCTTCATTGGTATTAGCATGAAAATACATTTCTTCAAGATAAATGAATTCACCCTAAGAAAGATGAAAAATTGAGAAAAAACAACCCTCTAGTTCTAGAATATACCATTCTTTAGATTTAAGATGAGTTGACATCTATTTGCCTGATTAGCTGCTGGGAGCAAGATGGTCAAATAGCATTTGACTAACATTATGAGCAAGCTCTCTTTCAGTGACTCTGATTATGTACTCATTGGCTATATGCTTGTCCTTCTTTATTGGTCTACAGATTACACATGTAACATATAATCCATCAAACAATATGGAGTGCTCACATTTCCATCTGTCTTGGATTAACCCTTATTTTTCTCTTGAACACATTTCTGTGTATCTCAGCATGTATAACCAAACAGAGGAGAGTATGATAAATGTTACATAAATAAGGTGTATTAGGTATTACTGTATTCAAACATAAGTCTGGAGGCTATGAATTTTCAAAATGGCAGAACAAAATAGCTTGGTCCAAATGGACTTGGTTAATCCTAATTGTTTTTTCCTTCAGTATAGCATGGAGTCACCTTATGTCATCAAATTCAACTTGTGTTTTATTGGGATGCATTGAGTGATTGCTTTTCACATTAATTGGAGTAGAAATTTTTTTCTGTAGAATTTTTTTTTTTGCTCCAATTGATCTAGAAAGTGAAAGTGAGAGTCTCTCAGTCATGTCCAACTCTTTGCCACTTCATGGACTGCAGCTCACCAGGCTCCTCTGTCTGTGAAACTCTCCAAGGACAAATATTGGAGTGGGTAGCCATTTCCTTTTCCAAGGGATATTTCTGACCTAGGAATTGAACTCAGGTCTCTGGGCATTGCAGGCAAATTCCCACCACGGATGCCCAGAAAGTTCCTTAGATTAATTTATAAATCAAATGTATCCAGTATTTTTTAAGAAAAAATATTATTATGTGTGACTAATAGAAAACACTAATCTGGGGCAAGAGGATAACTTTGATGAGAGAATCCACCTAAAAATGATGTGATTGCAAGTAAGACTGTCATACCTACATCTCCAGCACTGCATCCCTGAGAAACAATCAACTTTCTAGAAACAAGATTCTCTTCTTAAATTTCTTCAATAGTTTTATTCTTAAATTTTTTCCTGGAATGCCTATGAAAACAAAGGAAACACCAAACTAGCTACTGGGAAGAACTGAAATCTGATAGGTGATGGAATACTATCAGAGCTCTTCAGAATTGGAAGGGATAAGCTATCTAGAATAATTGTTTCCTATGCCTCAATTATTTAAATGCCATTTTCATAATATTTGCCTATCCCCATACCCTTCTTTGTTAGTTCCATGAAAGTTAAGTGAAAGTTATTCACTCAGTTATGTCTAACTCTCTTTGCAATTCCATGGACTATAACCATATATCTTCTGTCCATGGAAACCATATATCCTCAGTGCATGGAATTCTCCAGGCAAGAGTACTAGAGTGGGCTTCCATTTCCTTCTCCAGTATTAGTTCTGTATTCCTGCTGTTAACAATGACCATAAATTTGGCAGCTTGTTTTAATTCTGTAAGTCAAAAGTTGGACACAGGTCTTGTGACTAAAATCAAGGCTCTGCAGTGGCAGTGCTGCACTACTTTATGGAGGCCATAGGCGACAATCCATTTTCGTGCATTTTCCAACTTATCGAGGCCATCAGCTTCCTTGGCTCATAGCCTTCCTTCCTTCATTTCTGAGCAGCAAAATTTCATCTCTTTGACTTTACTTCCATCCTCACGTCTCTTTCTGTCCACAGCTGAGAGAAGCTGTCTGCTTTCGAAGACTCATGTGGATTAGATTGGATCCACTCAGATACTACAGAGAAGTATTTTCATCTCAAGGTTATTAACCTTAATCCCATCTGTTAAGACTGGTTTTTTCATGTAAGATAACATACACATTGTTTCTAGTGATTAGGATGCAGACATCTTTGAGATACTGTTTGCCTATCACACCTTTGTATATAAATTAGTTAATATGCTTATTTGTATTCCCAGGTGGTTAAGAATCCACCTACCAACACAGGAGACACAAGAGACATGGGTTTGATCCCTGGGTCAGGAAGATCCCCTGGAGGAGGGCATGGTAACCTGCTCCAATGAGTCAGACACAACTGAATGACTGAGCATACAACGTGTTTATTTAGGTTGACCCACATACTCACTTGGGTTTTATTCTTAAATTTTTCCTGGAATGCCTATGAAAACAAAGGAAACACCAAACTAGCTACTGGGAAGAACTGAAATCTGATAGGTGATGGAATACTATCAGAGCTCTTCAAAATTTGGGAAAGGGGATAAGCTATCTAGAATAATTGTTTCCTATGCCTCAATTATTTAAATGCCATTTTCATAATATTTGCCTATCCCCATACCCTTCTTTGTTAGTTCCATGAAAGTTAAGTGAAAGTTATTCACTCAGTTATGTCTAACTCTCTTTGCAATTCCATGGACTATAACCATATATCTTCTGTCCATGGAAACCATATATCCTCAGTGCATGGAATTCTCCAGGCAAGAGTACTAGAGTGGGCTTCCATTTCCTTCTCCAGTATTAGTTCTGTATTCCTGCTGTTAACAATGACCATAAATTTGGCAGCTTGTTTTAATTCTGTAAGTCAAAAGTTGGACACAGGTCTTGTGACTAAAATCAAGGCTCTGCAGTGGCAGTGCTGCACTACTTTATGGAGGCCATAGGCGACAATCCATTTTCGTGCATTTTCCAACTTATCGAGGCCATCAGCTTCCTTGGCTCATAGCCTTCCTTCCTTCATTTCTGAGCAGCAAAATTTCATCTCTTTGACTTTACTTCCATCCTCACGTCTCTTTCTGTCCACAGCTGAGAGAAGCTGTCTGCTTTCGAAGACTCATGTGGATTAGATTGGATCCACTCAGATACTACAGAGAAGTATTTTCATCTCAAGGTTATTAACCTTAATCCCATCTGTTAAGACTGGTTTTTTCATGTAAGATAACATACACATTGTTTCTAGTGATTAGGATGCAGACATCTTTGAGATACTGTTTGCCTATCACACCTTTGTATATAAATTAGTTAATATGCTTATTTGTATTCCCAGGTGGTTAAGAATCCACCTACCAACACAGGAGACACAAGAGACATGGGTTTGATCCCTGGGTCAGGAAGATCCCCTGGAGGAGGGCATGGTAACCTGCTCCAATGAGTCAGACACAACTGAATGACTGAGCATACAACGTGTTTATTTAGGTTGACCCACATACTCACTTGGGTTTATTTTTAAAAGAAAGATGTTTATCATTACTATGAAAGGAAGTCTAAATGACTATGTCAGTGAAGGGAGAACAATGGCATCAGATCTCGTTAAATGGATGTTATTGTCTCTGAGGTCTCAAAGTCTACCGTGCTCTTGGTTGAAAGATAGGTTTGTATGTGTGTGTGTGTAGCATTCAAAGTGTATTAGCACCTATCTCAGGCTTTCCACTAGGCATCAATGGAAGGATTGTAACTATAAAAGGGGAATTGGAAGGTCCCACCAGGTCTGTCAGTGATTTGGAATGCCGTGTCCGTGCAGTGCCAAAATTCACTTCCCGACTCACTAATAGTTCCTTTACTTCCAAAAATCTGACTCACAGATTTCTCACATTCTGAGGTGCTCACAGGCAAGGCTCAAGGTTCAAGCCTCAATGGTTCAAGACTCTATTGGGGCAGGAGGTTCCCTTGGTAAAAACTTTACCCCTTGCTCGTTCAGTCCTGGGTTTGGGCAATTTCTAGTGTTTAGATTTCCATCTGACCGGGTAGCTCCAATCATTGTCAGTCTTTTTATTTTTCTAATATACAAACACATTGCATGTGGTGCTTCATTTGGAGATAAGGTTTTTCCTAGGGATTTCTACATATTTGTTCTAGTCCTGGCTCTGGGGCAATACAGAGCAAGCTGAATTACCCAGCTCATGTAGGGCAATGATCGTCAGGTCTTAGACTCTGGATCCACTCAGATACACGAGAAGTATTTTCATCTCAAGGTTATTAACCTTAATCCCATCTGTTAAGACTGGTTTTTTCATGTAAGATAACATACACATTGTTTCTAGTGATTAGGATGCAGACATCTTTGAGATACTGTTTGCCTATCACACCTTTGTATATAAATTAGTTAATATGCTTATTTGTATTCCCAGGTGGTTAAGAATCCACCTACCAACACAGGAGACACAAGAGACATGGGTTTGATCCCTGGGTCAGGAAGATCCCCTGGAGGAGGGCATGGTAACCTGCTCCAATGAGTCAGACACAACTGAATGACTGAGCATACAACGTGTTTATTTAGGTTGACCCACATACTCACTTGGGTTTATTTTTAAAAGAAAGATGTTTATCATTACTATGAAAGGAAGTCTAAATGACTATGTCAGTGAAGGGAGAACAATGGCATCAGATCTCGTTAAATGGATGTTATTGTCTCTGAGGTCTCAAAGTCTACCGTGCTCTTGGTTGAAAGATAGGTTTGTATGTGTGTGTGTAGCATTCAAAGTGTATTAGCACCTATCTCAGGCTTTCCACTAGGCATCAATGGAAGGATTGTAACTATAAAAGGGGAATTGGAAGGTCCCACCAGGTCTGTCAGTGATTTGGAATGCCGTGTCCGTGCAGTGCCAAAATTCACTTCCCGACTCACTAATAGTTCCTTTACTTCCAAAAATCTGACTCACAGATTTCTCACATTCTGAGGTGCTCACAGGCAAGGCTCAAGGTTCAAGCCTCAATGGTTCAAGACTCTATTGGGGCAGGAGGTTCCCTTGGTAAAAACTTTACCCCTTGCTCGTTCAGTCCTGGGTTTGGGCAATTTCTAGTGTTTAGATTTCCATCTGACCGGGTAGCTCCAATCATTGTCAGTCTTTTTTTTTTTTTTTTCTAATATACAAACACATTGCATGTGGTGCTTCATTTGGAGATAAGGTTTTTCCTAGGGATTTCTACATATTTGTTCTAGTCCTGGCTCTGGGGCAATACAGAGCAAGCTGAATTACCCAGCAGAGTAGATGGAGCACATGTAGGGCTTAAATCAGACAATCTGGGTCAGGTCACAGCCCTGCCACTAACTAATAAAGTATTTTGGAGCAAGTCTATGTTTTTCAGGTTGAAGAACAAGGACTAGTAAACTAATATTAATACCTACTACATAGGACTTACGTAAAAATTGAGTGAATGATGTGAAATTTCCTTTTAAGCCATAAATTTGGTGACCATATAATAATTCATTGTCCAAATTGGAAAATTTTGGGGAGTGAAAGAGAATGGTGCAGATAATTGTGTTGCTACCACAGGCATTAACTGGGATTGTCCTCATAAATCAGGGTACAAGTTGATACTCAACATAGGAGAGTTCATTCGTTTTCATGATTACTTCCTGTTTTGCATAAAAGTGCTCTAAATTCACAGTCAAGCAATCATGTCAACTTTGTTTTTTTATTTGTTTTCAGTTTAAATTTGTCCATTTCTTTTATACCTTTCAAGATGATATGTTACTTAGACTCCTTTTCTGACTAACTTCATACAGATAGGACATAGTTTTTATTTCAGAGTTTTGTTCTTTTTTTTCCTATATTTTTAAAACATTTTTAATTGGAGGATAATTGTTTTATAATGTTATGCCATACAATGACATGAATCAGCCATACGTATATACATATTCCCTCCCTTTTGAATCTCTGCTTCATTCCCACCTTCCCATTCCACAGAGCACTTATACAGCAACTTCTCACTAGTTATCTATTTTACACATGGTACTGTTATATATTTCAATGCTACTCTCCCAATATGTCCCACCCTCTCCTTCCCCTGATGAGTCCACAATTCCATTCTCTGCATCTGCATCTCTATTTCTGCCCTGAAAATAGGCTCATCAATACCATTTCTCTAGATTCCGTATATATGTGCTTTAAAGATTTATTTATTTATTTATTTTGGGCGGGGGTTGGGTTGGGGAGGGAGGGGAGCAGGCGGGCCACTTCTGTTGATCTTTTCATTTCTCTATTTTCATCCATCTTTGTTCTTTTGGCTCCTGTGGGCCTCCCATCACGGTGGCGTCTGTCATTGCAGAGCACCGGCTCTGGGCGCACGCACTCCAGAGCTCTGGCTCGGTAATTGGACACATCGGTCCAGCCGCTCCACGGCACGTGGGATCTTCCCAGGCCAGGGATCGAACCGGCGCCCCTTGCACTGCAAGGCGGTGTCCTTACCCACTGTACCACCAGGGGAAGCCCCTATATATGTGCTAATATACGGTATTTGTTTTTCTCTTTCTGACTTCACTCTGTATAACAGGCTCTAGGTTCATTTGCCTCAGTTCAACTGACTCATATTTGTCCTTTTTTATAAGAGAAATTGAAGAAACAATCCCATTCACCATTGCAACAAAAAGATCAAAATAACTAGGAATAAACACCTAAGGAGACAAAACACCTGTATAAGACACTAATGAAAGAAATCAAAGACAACACAAACAGATGGAGAGATATATCATATTCTTGGATTGGAAGAATCAATATTGTGAAAATGACTACTATCCAAACCAATCTACAGATTCAGTACAATCCCTATCAAGTTACCTTTGGCTATTTACACAGAACTAGACCAAAAAATTTTATAATTTGTATGGAAACACCAAAATACTCATAGAAATCGAGAAAAAAAAAAAAAAAAACAGTTATAAGAATCAACCTTCCTGACTTCAGGAAATACTACAAAGCTACAGTAATCACGAGAGTATAGTACTGGCACAAATATGCAAATATAGATCAATGGAACAAGATAGCAAGCCCAGAGATAAACCCATGTACCTATAGGCACTTTATCTTTGACAAATGAAGCAAGAATATACAATACAGAAAAGACAACATCTTCAATAGTGGTGCTGGGAAAACTAGACAGCCTCATGAAAAAGAATGAAATTAGCACACCTCCTAACACCATACGCCAAAGTAAACTCAAAATGGATTAAAGACCCAAATGTAAGACCAGAAATGTATTATAAAACTCTTAGAAGAAAACTAAACAGAACAGTCTTTGACACAAATCACAGCAAGATCTTCTTTGATCTACCTCCTGGAGTAATGAAAAAAATAGACAAATGGGACCTAATTAAACTTAAAACCTTTCACATAGCAAAGGAAACTATAAACAAGATGAAAAGACAACCCTCAGAATGGGAGAAAATAATTGCAAATGAAGCAACTGACAAAGGGTTAATCACTAAAATATACAAGCTGTTCGTGCAGAAGAACAAACAACTCAACCAAAGGAAAAAAAAAAAAAAAGAAATGAGCAGAAGACCCAGACAGACATTTCTCCAAAGACGAAGACACATACATACAGATGGCCAACAAAGAAATGAAGATGTCCAACATTGCTTGTTATTGGAGAGATGTAAATCAAAACTACAATGACGTATCACCTCATACCAGTCAGAAGGGCCATCAAAAAAACACTACAAACAGTAAATGCTGGAGAAGGTGTGGTGAAAAGAGAATCCTCTTGTGCTACTGGGCATCCCAGGTGGCTCACTGAGAGGTGGGTTCAATCCTTGGGTCAGGAAGGTCCCCTGGAGAAGGAAATGACAACCCTTTCCAGTATTCTTGTCTGGAAAATCCCATGGATAGAGGAGCCTCATGGGCTACAGTCCATGGGGTCACAAATGAGTCGAACACGTCTTAGCTACTGTAACAACAGCAACTAGCACTGTTGGTGGGGATGTAAATTGATACAACCTCTATAGAGAACAGTGTGGAGATTCCTTTAAAAAAAAAACAAAAAAAACCACTAAGAATAAAACTACATGTGACCCAGCAATCTCACTACCAGTCATATACCCTGAGAAAACTATAATTCAAAAAGACACACGCTGCCGGAACCCGGAGCGAGAAGCCGCGGGAACCCGGAGCGAGGAGCCGCGGGAACCCGGAGCAAAGAGCCGTGGCGCTGCGAGGAGCTGCAGAAGCGCTGCGTCGCGGTAAGTTCAGCCACTCCAACTGGAGGGTTTGCTGAACGGAGAGGGGAAGTCGCCCACGGGTTGCTGACCAGGGACCGGGCAGGAGCCGCCAGCCTTTGAGACTTAGACACGTAACTGGTAGTGCATGTGTGCCAGTGGCGGAGGAGCCCGCGCACCTCTAGAGCTGCAGCAGCAGCCGAGGAAGCCCGGGAAAGAGCAGGAATTGGAGACTACAGGCGTGTGCGCCGTAGAGCCAGGGCGCCCCCCTCCAACACGGGACTGCGCGCGCCGGGGCCCCCGCCCGACAGACTGGGATCAGCCCACCGCCCCGGCCAGCACCCACTATGGCAGCAAAGCCCTCATTTTGCTGAACACAAAAACAGAAACCATAGCAACCGGCACTATGAGGGAAAGACTAAGCCATCAAGATACCACCATCAAGAGCAGATTGGTTTCCAACAGGCAGATGAGAAGATAAAAACCAGGGACAGTATTTAGCTTTTTTTTTTTTTTTTTTGCTTGTTTATTTGTGGTGGACTATTTTGCTTATTCAATTGATTGGTTTGGTTTGGGGTTTATTTGTTTATTCTTTTTTTTTGTTTTTTTTTTTTTTTGGTTTTTGTTTGTTTTGTTTTTTGTGTTTTTTGTTTGTTTTTTGGTCACTTATTGATTTTTTCTGCCCTTTTCAATTTTTAATTTCTTCTTTGACTTTTATTTTATTTTATTATTTTTTTAATTTTAATTTTAATTCTTGGAAACCTCTAATTCTCTTTTCTCTTTCCCACTGCTTTCTCCCTCTATGTTCTAAATGTAAAACATTTTCCTGTCTACCAATATCCTCTAGATAAATTATTTCCTGTCTTCCTGTCTCCACTATTCTCTTCCCAATACACTAAACAATACACACACTAATCTTTGCTACCTAACCCAATAAAATCCTTCCAAGACGAATCTATTCCTTCTGATTACCTATACACTCTCCTCCTCGTCACCCTCAACACATGTCCTAGTTAAAAATTGCTCTCATTGTAATTATCCAAGCCGGGACCTTGCGCTGGATCTATTTATTCAGGCACTATTTTAATTAATTCAAAGCTTAATGGGCAAGTATCATCTATAATTGCAAGATTTGCCAGAAAGATTTCCTGTGCCTTGTCTCTGTAAAACTGGTCAGTTGTGGGGATTGCTGTGTATGTATGTATATCTTACGATTATGCTAGAAAA
The DNA here is from genome assembly GCA_022376925.1 of Tragulus kanchil. Lineage (NCBI taxonomy): Eukaryota > Metazoa > Chordata > Mammalia > Artiodactyla > Tragulidae > Tragulus > Tragulus kanchil. Next base: position 121,933,241 of record JAIOJX010000003.1, on the reverse strand, counting down.
CATCTGCATGCTTTTATGACGGTCACCCATCAGGGATGCACCTCTTGTTCCTCAGACGCTAGTATGTGAACTAATATCACGGAACACCATAGCAAACCAGATATAGAGCCTACACCCCCTGACCAATCATCAAACCAAGGCTCCTCGGAGCGGAAGCCCTGATTCCAAGACCCCACACTACCAAAGAACATACAACACTAGAGATTATTCATCTGTAAACAAGACCTAACACCATCCAAGACACAAATCACTGAACCCTTCTACAAGGACAGAAACCCAAAGGAAGGGAGAATTTAACCAAGAAGCCTGGTGGGGGGAAAAGAACTCCACACACACAGACACACACAAAGAAACAAAAACTAACCTAATAATGAAACATCAGAGAAACACTGCACAAATGAAGGACCAAGCTAGAGAAACACCGCTTCAAATGACAGAGGAGGAGATAGACAAACTATCTGAAAGAGAATTCAGAAAAGCTATACTAATGAGGATGCAAAACACCGAAAACAGAATATTAGAGGAAATTAGTGCATTGAGAAGAGACATGCAAGAAATGAAAAATAAGCAAATGGAGACAACCAACTCAATTGCTGAATTCAAAAATACTATAGAAGGTCTCAACAGTAGAGTATCAGAGGCTGAAGAACGGATAAGTGAGCTGGAAGACAGAATGGTGGAAATAAGTGCTGAAGAACAGAACAAAGCACGAAGAATTAAAAGAACTGAGGATAGCATCACAGACCTATGGGACAATATCAAACGCACCAACATTAGAATTATAGGAGTTCCAGAAGAAGAAGAGGGGAAGAAAGGCTATGAAAAAATTCTTGAAGAGGTTATAGTTGAAAACTTCCCCAACATAGGAAAGGAAATAGTCAACCAAATCCAAGAAGCACAAAGTGTTCCATACAGGATAAACCCCAGAAGAAACACACCAAGGCACATTCTAATCAAACTAACACAGACTAAATATAAAGACAGGTTACTAAAAGCAGCTAGGAGCAAACAACAAATAACATATAAAGGAAACCCCATATGTTTAACTGCAGATCTCTCAACAGAAACCCTGCAGGCCAGAAGAGAATGACAAGACACATTTAAACGGCTAAAAGAGAATAACCTCCAACCAAGAATTCTCTACCCAGCAAGAATCTGATTCAGAATTGATGGTGAAGTCAAAAGCTTCATAGACAAGCAAAAACTAAAAGAATTCTGTACCACAAAACCAACCCTACAACAAGTGTTAAAGGGCCTGATATAGCCAATAAATAGAGTAGGAGAAGCCTTACAAATCAAACCAATCACTGAACCCTTCTACAAGGACAGAAACCCAAAGGAATGGAGAATTTAACCAAGAAGCCTGGTGGGGGGAAAAGAACTCCACACACACAGACACACACAAAGAAACAAAAACTAACCTAATAATGAAACATCAGAGAAACACTGCACAAATGAAGGACCAAGCTAGAGAAACACCGCTTCAAATGACAGAGGAGGAGATAGACAAACTATCTGAAAGAGAATTCAGAAAAGCTATACTAATGAGGATGCAAAACACCGAAAACAGAATATTAGAGGAAATTAGTGCATTGAGAAGAGACATGCAAGAAATGAAAAATAAGCAAATGGAGACAACCAACTCAATTGCTGAATTCAAAAATACTATAGAAGGTCTCAACAGTAGAGTATCAGAGGCTGAAGAACGGATAAGTGAGCTGGAAGACAGAATGGTGGAAATAAGTGCTGAAGAACAGAACAAAGCACGAAGAATTAAAAGAACTGAGGATAGCATCACAGACCTATGGGACAATATCAAACGCACCAACATTAGAATTATAGGAGTTCCAGAAGAAGAAGAGGGGAAGAAAGGCTATGAAAAAATTCTTGAAGAGGTTATAGTTGAAAACTTCCCCAACATAGGAAAGGAAATAGTCAACCAAATCCAAGAAGCACAAAGTGTTCCATACAGGATAAACCCCAGAAGAAACACACCAAGGCACATTCTAATCAAACTAACACAGACTAAATATAAAGACAGGTTACTAAAAGCAGCTAGGAGCAAACAACAAATAACATATAAAGGAAACCCCATATGTTTAACTGCAGATCTCTCAACAGAAACCCTGCAGGCCAGAAGAGAATGACAAGACACATTTAAACGGCTAAAAGAGAATAACCTCCAACCAAGAATTCTCTACCCAGCAAGAATCTGATTCAGAATTGATGGTGAAGTCAAAAGCTTCATAGACAAGCAAAAACTAAAAGAATTCTGTACCACAAAACCAACCCTACAACAAGTGTTAAAGGGCCTGATATAGCCAATAAATAGAGTAGGAGAAGCCTTACAAATCAAACCCCAAATTTCTAAGAAGATGACAATAGGAACATTCGTATCAATAATTACTTAGAACGTAAATGGACTAAATGCTCCAACCAAATGACACAGGCTGGCTGAATGGATCCAGAAGCAAGACCCATATATATGCTGTCTACAAGAGACCCACTTCAGACCTAGAGACACTCATAGACTGAAAGTGAAAGGCTGGAAAAAGATATTCCATGCAAATGGAAATCAAAAGAAAGCTGGAGTAGCAATCCTCGTATCAGACAAAATAGACTTTAAAGTAAAGAAGATTCTAAGAGACAAGGCAGGTCACTACATCATGATTAAGGGATCTATCCAAGAGGAAGACTTAACAGTCATGAATATCTATGCACCCAACACAGGGGCACAACAATACATAAGACAGGTACTTTCAGACATAAAAGAAGGAATCAACAATAACACAGTATTAGTAGGAGACTTTAACACTCCTCTCACACCAATGGACAGATCATCCAAACAGAAAATTAATAAAGAAACACAAGCCTTAAATGACACTCTAGAAAAGATGGACCTCATCGATATCTTTAGGACGTTCCATCGAAAAGCAGAAGAATACACTTTCTTCTCTAGTGCTCACGGAACATTCTCCAGGATAGACCACATCTTGGGCCACAAATCAAACCTCAGTCAATTCAAGAAAACCGAAATTATATCAACCATCTTCTCGGACCACAATGCAATGAGACTAGAGATCAACTACAGGAAAAAAACCACTAAAAACACAAATACATGGAGATTAAACAACATATACCCAAAAAACCAACTGATCACTGAGGAAATCAAAGAAGAAATTAAACAATTCCTAGAAGAAAATGACAATGAACACATGACAGTGCAAAACCTATGGGATACTGCAAAAGCAGTTCTAAGAGGGAAATTTATAGCAATACAATCCCACCTCAAGAAACTAGGAAAATATGAAGCAGATGACCTAAGCCTCTGCTTAAAACAATTGGAGAAAGAAGAACAAAGACACCCCAAAGCCAGCAGAAGAAGAGAAGTCATAAGGATCAGAGCAGAAATAAATGAGAAAGAAACGAAAGAAGCAATAGTAAAGATAAATAAAACAAAAAGCTCGTTCTTTGAAAAGGTAAACAAAATTGCCAAGCCACTGGCCAGACTCATTAAGAAAAAGAGAGAGAAGAACCAGATCACCAAAAGCAAAAATGAAAAAGGAGAGATTAAAACAGATAATGCAGAAATCCAAAGGATTCTAAGATACTATTATGAATATCTATATGGCAACAAACTGGACAGCCTGGAAGAAATGGACAGCTTCTGACTGAGCCAGGAAGAAACAGAAACTTTGAACAACCCAATCACAAGCTCAGAAATCGAATTTGTGATTAAAAATCTACCCAAAAATAAAAGCCCAGGGCCAGATGGCTTCACAGCCGAATTCTACCAAACATTTAAAGAAGAGCTAATGCCTGTCCTTCTAAAACTCTTCCAAACAATTGCACAGGAAGGAAAACTTCCAAACACATTCTACAAGGCCACCATCACCCTGATACCCAAACCAGGCAAAGACAACACATAAAACTATAGGCCAATTTCACTGATGAACTTAGATGCCAAGATCCTCAACAAAATCCTAGCAAACAGAATTCAACGACACATTAAAAAGCTCATACATCACGATCAAGTCGGGTTCATCCCAGGCATGCAAGGATTCTTCAACATCCGCAAATCAATCCATGTGATACACCATATAAACAAATTGAAAGACAAAAACCACATGATCATCTCAATAGATGCAGAAAAAGCCTTCGACAAAGTACAACATCCATTTATGATAAAAACTCTTCAGAAAATGGGCAGAGAAGGAACCTGTCTCAACATAATAAAAGCCATCTATGAGAAGCCCACAGCGAACATTATCCTTAACGGTGAAAAACTGAAAGCATTCCCTCTAAGATCAGGAACAAGACAGGGGTGCCCACTTTCACCACTACTATTCAACATAGTCCTGGAAGTCCTAGCAACAGCAATAAGAGAAGAGAAAGAAATCAAAGAATCCAGACTGGAAAGGAAGAAGTCAAGCTCTCTCTTTTTGCAGACGACATGATATTATACATAGAAAATCCCAAAGACACGGTTACAAAGCTATTAGAGCTAATCAAGGAATTCAGCAAAGTCGCAGGATACAAAGTCAACACACAGAAGTCACTGGAATTCCTATACACAAACAATGAAAAATCAGAAAATGAAATCAAAGAGGCAATCCCCTTCACCATTGCAACCAAAAGAATCAAATATCTAGGAATAAACCTACCCAAAGAAACAAAAGAATTGTACACAGAAAATTACAAGACACTCATGAGAGAAATCAAAGAAGACTTAAACAGATGGAGAGATATTCCATGTTCCTGGATCGGAAGAATCAATATTGTGAAAATGACCATACTACCAAATATCATCTACAGATTCAATGCAATACCTATCCAACTACCACTGACATTTTTCACAGAACTAGACCAAAGAATAACACAGTTCACACAAAAGACCTCGAATAGCCAAAGCAATCCTGAGAAAGAAAAACGGAGCTGGAGGAATCAGCCTCCCCAACTTCAGACTCTACTACAAAGCAACAGTCATCAAGACAGTATGGTACTGGCACAAAAACAGAACTATAGATCAATGGAACAAGATAGAGAACCCAGAGATAAACCCACGCACCTATGGGTACCTTATTTTTGACAAAGGAGGCGAAACTATAAAATGGGACAAAGACAGCCTCTTCAACAAGTGGTGCTGGGAAAATTGGACAGCTACATGCAAAAAAATGAAGTTGGAACATTCCTGACACCATACACTAAGATAAACAAATGAAAGACAAAACCAACATGAAAGACAAAACCACATGATCATCTCAATAGATGCAGAAAAAGCCTTCGACAAAGTACAACATCCATTTATGATAAAAACTCTTCAGAAAATGGGCAGAGAAGGAACCTGTCTCAACATAATAAAAGCCATCTATGAGAAGCCCACAGCGAACATTATCCTTAACGGTGAAAAACTGAAAGCATTCCCTCTAAGATCAGGAACAAGACAGGGGTGCCCACTTTCACCACTACTATTCAACATAGTCCTGGAAGTCCTAGCAACAGCAATAAGAGAAGAGAAAGAAATCAAAGAATCCAGACTGGAAAGGAAGAAGTCAAGCTCTCTCTTTTTGCAGACGACATGATATTATACATAGAAAATCCCAAAGACACGGTTACAAAGCTATTAGAGCTAATCAAGGAATTCAGCAAAGTCGCAGGATACAAAGTCAACACACAGAAGTCACTGGAATTCCTATACACAAACAATGAAAAATCAGAAAATGAAATCAAAGAGGCAATCCCCTTCACCATTGCAACCAAAAGAATCAAATATCTAGGAATAAACCTACCCAAAGAAACAAAAGAATTGTACACAGAAAATTACAAGACACTCATGAGAGAAATCAAAGAAGACTTAAACAGATGGAGAGATATTCCATGTTCCTGGATCGGAAGAATCAATATTGTAAAAATGACCATACTACCAAATATCATCTACAGATTCAATGCAATACCTATCCAACTACCATTGACATTTTTCACAGAACTAGACCAAAGAATAACACAGTTCACACAAAAGACCTCGAATAGCCAAAGCAATCCTGAGAAAGAAAAACGGAGCTGGAGGAATCAGCCTCCCCAACTTCAGACTCTACTACAAAGCAACAGTCATCAAGACAGTATGGTACTGGCACAAAAACAGAACTATAGATCAATGGAACAAGATAGAGAACCCAGAGATAAACCCACGCACCTATGGGTACCTTATTTTTGACAAAGGAGGCGAAACTATAAAATGGGACAAAGACAGCCTCTTCAACAAGTGGTGCTGGGAAAATTGGACAGCTACATGCAAAAAAATGAAGTTGGAACATTCCCTGACACCATACACTAAGATCAACTCAAAATGGATTAAAGACCTAAATGTAAGACCAGAAACCATCAAACTCTTAGAGGAGAATATAGGCAAAACACTCAAGGACATCAATCAAAGCAAGATCTTCTCTGACTCACCTACTAGAATAGTGGAACTGAAAAGAAAAGTGAACACGTGGGACTTCATGAAACTTAAAAGCTTTTGTACAGCAAAAGAAATTACAAAAAAGCTCAACAGACACCCCCATAGAGTGGGAGAAAATCATAGCAAATGAAACAACAGACAAAGAATTAATCTCCAAAATCTACAAGCAACTCAGACAACTCAGCACAGGAAAAACGAACAACCCAATCAAAAAATGGGGAAAAGATCTAAAGAGACGCCTCTCCAAAGAGGACATACAGATGGCCCAAAAGCACATGAAACGATGCTCAACCTTGCTTATCATTAGAGAAATGCAAATTAAAACCACAATGAGATACCACCTCACACCTGTCAGAATGGCCATCATCAAAAAATCTGCAGACAATAAATGCTGGAGAGGGTGCGGAGAAAAGGGAACCCTCTTGCATTGCTGATGGGGATGTAAACTGATACAACCTCTATGGAAGACAATATGGAGATTCCTTAAAAAATTAAAAATAGAAGCACCCTATGACCCAGAAATCCCACTCTTAGGCCTATATCCTGATGAAATTAAAACTGAAAGAGGCACCTGTACCCCAATGTTCACTGCAGCTCTCTATACAATAGCCAGAATATGGAAGCAACCTAGATGTCCACCGACAAATGAATGGATACAGAAGCTTTGGTACATATATACAATGGAATATTACTCAGCTGTTAAAAGAAATGCAGAAGACTCAGTCCTAATGAAGTGGCTGGCTCTAGAACCTATCATAAAAAGTGAAGTAAGTCAAAAAGAGAAAGACAAATACAGCATACTAACACACATATATGGAATCTAGCAGGACGATCTTGATAACACACACAGTGAACTCATGGAAAAACTGACAGACCATAGACATATGGACATTGTGGGGAAGAAATAGGGAGGGGGAGGCATGGAGACAGTAACATGGAAACTTATACTGTCATGTGTGGAAAAGATAGCTATTGTCATTGTGCTAAGGGAATAGGAGTACCTACAATCACTTGGGGCAATGGTCTGGAGGGGTGAGAGGTGGGGAACTGGGTGGGGGGAGGGTCCAGGGATATGCATATGAATGATCTGGGAACATACATGTTGGTAAACAACAAAACACTGCAAAATCTTAAAATAAAGAATTAAAAAAAAAAAGACACATGCACCCCCGTGTTCACTGCAGCACTATTTACAATAGGCAGATCATTGAAGCAACCTAGGTGTCTATTACTCAGAGTTTTGCTCTTGAAAGTCAGCAGAGTGTGGGGTACTTGAGTTCAGATTTCAGCTCTGCCCCTTACCAACTTGGGAACATTTTCTTTTTTTGTGGGGGGGGGGGCACTTCTATTGGTCTATCATTTCCATCTTTGTTCTTTGGCCTGTGTGGGCCTCTCATTGCAGTAGCCTCCCTGGCCGCAGAGCACCAGCTCTGGGCACATGAGCTCCAGAGCTCCAGCTCAGCAGTTAGACACATCAGTCCAGCCACTCTGCAGCACACGGTATCCTCCCAGGCCAGGGATTGAACTGGCACCCCCTGCACTGCAAGGCGGTGTCCCCACTCACTGGACCACCAGGGAAGCCCTCCAACTTGGGCACATTTTTTAACTCGTCTATATCACATCTACCTTCTTCAAATGCGTGCAGTGAAAAGTAAAGAATTAATGTCTATCTCTAAAAGCCTTAGACTCATGCCTAGCACAAATAGATATGATGTTGGGTTTCCTTGGTGGCTCAGATGGTAAAGAACTTGCCTACAATGCAGGTGACCTGGGTTCGATCCCTGGGTTGGGAAGATACCCTGGAGAAAGGCCACGGCAATCCACTCCAGTATTCTTGCCTGGAGAATTCCATGGACATAGGAGACTGGTAGGCTATAGTCCATTGGGTCAAGAAGAACCAGAAAGGACTGAGCGACTTTCACCTAAGTGTTGTTAAAGACAATAAATAAATGAGGTCACTGAAACTGACAGTACTGAACATCAAACAATTTCTTGTGTGTGAGTGTCTATATTAGACACAGGAGATTAAGCAGTCAATTATAAAGGCATTTCCTGCCCTCAGGGGGCTTACAGGATAACAGAGACAACAGGTATTAAATGAACAGTGCTTAAATTAATGAATTGCAAGTGTGACTATGGCTATAAAGAAGAAAAACAAAGTGCGGTGAGAATATTTCATTGCATCCGGAGCCCCAATTTTATCTGGCCAGTGTAGACTACAGAGGGATGATTATGTCTTCTGTGCTGACACCAGAAACATATTAATTAATGGAAAAATTCATTAGCTTCCAAGCAGCTGTGTCAGGCTGTGAGCTCCTGCAGAGCCTGTGGTCATTAACACCCTCAGGTCTTCCTTTACATGAGCTGCTGTCGAATGGATCCCCCAGCTCTATGCCTCTGAAATTGATTTTGTAAAAGCCCAAGTGGAGATTTCAAATATATTTTTAACGAAGTTCATCTTGATGTCTTTGGCCCTTGTTCTGGTCTGTCAAAATATTTCTGACATTGATTCTTTTTACACCATGTCAACTCTTCAAATTTTCATCTTAAAATTGGATAAGCAATCTTTCTATGACTGGAAAAGGTCAGTTTTCATTCCAATCCCAAAGAAAAGCAATGCCGAAGAAAGTTCAAATTATCATACAGTTGCAGTCATTTCACATGCTGGCAAGATTATGCTTGAAATTCTTCAAGCGAGGCTTCAGCAGTATGTAAACCAAGGACTTCCAAAGTACAAGCTGGAATTAATGTCTATCTCTAAAAGCCTTAGACTCATGCCTAGCACAAATAGATATGATGTTGGGTTTCCTTGGTGGCTCAGATGGTAAAGAACTTGCCTACAATGCAGGTGACCTGGGTTCGATCCCTGGGTTGGGAAGATACCCTGGAGAAAGGCCACGGCAATCCACTCCAGTATTCTTGCCTGGAGAATTCCATGGACATAGGAGACTGGTAGGCTATAGTCCATTGGGTCAAGAAGAACCAGAAAGGACTGAGCGACTTTCACCTAAGTGTTGTTAAAGACAATAAATAAATGAGGTCACTGAAACTGACAGTACTGAACATCAAACAATTTCTTGTGTGTGAGTGTCTATATTAGACACAGGAGATTAAGCAGTCAATTATAAAGGCATTTCCTGCCCTCAGGGGGCTTACAGGATAACAGAGACAACAGGTATTAAATGAACAGTGCTTAAATTAATGAATTGCAAGTGTGACTATGGCTATAAAGAAGAAAAACAAAGTGCGGTGAGAATATTTCATTGCATCCGGAGCCCCAATTTTATCTGGCCAGTGTAGACTACAGAGGGATGATTATGTCTTCTGTGCTGACACCAGAAACATATTAATTAATGGAAAAATTCATTAGCTTCCAAGCAGCTGTGTCAGGCTGTGAGCTCCTGCAGAGCCTGTGGTCATTAACACCCTCAGGTCTTCCTTTACATGAGCTGCTGTCGAATGGATCCCCCAGCTCTATGCCTCTGAAATTGATTTTGTAAAAGCCCAAGTGGAGATTTCAAATATATTTTTAACGAAGTTCATCTTGATGTCTTTGGCCCTTGTTCTGGTCTGTCAAAATATTTCTGACATTGATTCTTTTTACACCATGTCAACTCTTCAAATTTTCATCTTAAAATTGGATAAGCAATCTTTCTATGACTGGAAAAGGTCAGTTTTCATTCCAATCCCAAAGAAAAGCAATGCCGAAGAAAGTTCAAATTATCATACAGTTGCAGTCATTTCACATGCTGGCAAGATTATGCTTGAAATTCTTCAAGCGAGGCTTCAGCAGTATGTAAACCAAGGACTTCCAGATGTACAAGCTGGATTTAAAGAAGGCAGAGGAACCAGAGATCAAACTGCCAACATACACTGGGATCGCAGTAAAAACAAGGGAATTCCAAAATCTACTTCTGCTTCATTGACTATGCTAAAGCCTTTGTGTGGGTCACAACATACTGTGGACTGCTCTTAAAGAGATGGGAGTACCACACCACCTTACCTGCCTCCTGAGAAACCTGTAGGCAGGACAAGAAGCAACAGCTAGAACTGTACATGGAAAAATGAACTGGTTCCAAATTGGGAAAGGAGTATGTCAAGGCTGTATATTGTCACCCTGATTATTTAACTGATATGCAGACTACATCGTGAGAAATGCCAGGCTAAATGAATTGTAACCCGGGATCAAGATTGCCAGGAGAAATATCAAGAACCTCAGACATGCAGATAATACCACTTAAATGGCAGAAAGTGAAGAGGAACTACAGAGCATCTTAATGAAGGTGAAAGAGGAGAGTGAAAAAGGCTGGCCTAAAAGTCAACAATGAAAAAATGAAGATCATGGCATCCAGTCCTATCACTTCATGGCAAATAGATAAAAGGTGGGAACAGTGTCAGGTTTCATTTTCTTGGGCTTCCAAAATCCATGTGGAAAGTGACTGCAGATTCACTCCACAAAATTAAGATGCTTGCTCCTTGGAAGAATAGCTATGTCAAACCTAGACAGCATTTTAAAAAGTAAGAGACATCACTTTGAACAAAGGTCTGGATAGTCAAAGCTATGGTTTTTCCAGTACTCATATATGAATGTGAGAATTGGACCATAGAGAAGACTGAGGGCTGAAGAATTGATGCTTTCAAACTGGGGAGGACTCTTGAGAGTCCCTTGGACTGCAAGGAGATCAAACCAGTCAATTCTGAAGGAAATCAACCCTGAATATTCATCAGAAGGATGATCCTGAAGCTGAAGTTCCAATACTTTGGCCACCTGACGTGAAAAGCTGGCTCATTGGAAAATACTCTGATGCTGGCAAAGACTGAGGGCAAGAGGATAAGCAGGTAACAGAGGATGAGATGGTTGGATGGAATCATCGACTCAATGGACATGAGTTTGAGCAAATGTAAATAATGATGGGCAGAGAAGCCTGGATTACTGCAGTTCATGAGGTCGAAAGAGTAGAACACGATTTAGTGACTGAACAATAAGAACAATTATGTCATATGAAGACATTTGTAACCATTCTAGTTTTTAGGTCTTTCCAGTTTAATTATTTTAATTTTTTATAGAAATAATACTTGTTTCTAATACAAAATGAAAAAGTTTAAAAAAATCTTTTAAAAAATTTAAACATCTCTATCATGCCTCTGTGACAGTAATATTATCAATATTTTATGGAATACCATTGCCCCCTTTTGTAATTGGAGAAAAACATACTGAGGGAATCAGAAGCATATGGCATATATGTTTTTGCAACTAAGGAGCACATACTCATGCCTTTAAATTTTCTTCCAGAACACAACTTTAAAATGTTGTGTCATCTTTTTTCCATCTGTATTTTAACAAACACTTCAGTTGGAGTTTTATGTTATTTCTATTTTCTCGCTATTATAAATAAAGCTGTGATAAACATCTTTTTAGGTAAAACTCTAAATACATTGCAAGCCAGGGATTTTTACAATTTTCAGAGAGAGACTTTGTAAAGCAGTGACTTCTAAAGTTGTTTGCTCAGGGAACCTTCTGTTCCTTGACCATCTGGTTTAAAATCCATCTCATCTTTTTTTATTTCCCCAGACACAGTAACTCCTGGTTATCTTTCTCTCCCTTGTTTTCCCCAAAGCACTATCATGATTTAACACATTATCTAATTTGGTTATTTCTTTGCTTCTTGTCTATCGTCCCTCTCACTAAAATATAAACTCCCTATGGAAGCATTTTTCTTTTGCTCCTGCTATATTGCCAGCATCTAGTAGTAAGTGATCAATAAGTGTCTGTTAAGAATGTGAATGGGTCTAGTTTCTTGGGGCTAACATTACACCAGATAAACACCTCCCTTCTCGTTACCTGCTACCCCTGCCATTCTCTGGTGATCAAGTGCAGTGCTCTTTTCCTGCAATGAAGATGATCATTCAGGCCCGAAAGAGGCTAGAGAAGGGATACTGCAGTTCATGAGGTTTGGTTGGATGGAATCATCGACTCAATGGACATGAGTTTGAGCAAATGTAAATAATGATGGGCAGAGAAGCCTGGATTACTGCAGTTCATGAGGTCGAAAGAGTAGAACACGATTTAGTGACTGAACAATAAGAACAATTATGTCATATGAAGACATTTGTAACCATTCTAGTTTTTAGGTCTTTCCAGTTTAATTATTTTAATTTTTTATAGAAATAATACTTGTTTCTAATACAAAATGAAAAAGTTTAAAAAAATCTTTTAAAAAATTTAAACATCTCTATCATGCCTCTGTGACAGTAATATTATCAATATTTTATGGAATACCATTGCCCCCTTTTGTAATTGGAGAAAAACATACTGAGGGAATCAGAAGCATATGGCATATATGTTTTTGCAACTAAGGAGCACATACTCATGCCTTTAAATTTTCTTCCAGAACACAACTTTAAAATGTTGTGTCATCTTTTTTCCATCTGTATTTTAACAAACACTTCAGTTGGAGTTTTATGTTATTTCTATTTTCTCGCTATTATAAATAAAGCTGTGATAAACATCTTTTTAGGTAAAACTCTAAATACATTGCAAGCCAGGGATTTTTACAATTTTCAGAGAGAGACTTTGTAAAGCAGTGACTTCTAAAGTTGTTTGCTCAGGGAACCTTCTGTTCCTTGACCATCTGGTTTAAAATCCATCTCATCTTTTTTTATTTCCCCAGACACAGTAACTCCTGGTTATCTTTCTCTCCCTTGTTTTCCCCAAAGCACTATCATGATTTAACACATTATCTAATTTGGTTATTTCTTTGCTTCTTGTCTATCGTCCCTCTCACTAAAATATAAACTCCCTATGGAAGCATTTTTCTTTTGCTCCTGCTATATTGCCAGCATCTAGTAGTAAGTGATCAATAAGTGTCTGTTAAGAATGTGAATGGGTCTAGTTTCTTGGGGCTAACATTACACCAGATAAACACCTCCCTTCTCGTTACCTGCTACCCCTGCCATTCTCTGGTGATCAAGTGCAGTGCTCTTTTCCTGCAATGAAGATGATCATCTCCACTCATTTATTTTTTTCTGTTTGGCAAGGAATGCTCTCCTTTGTTCCATCTCAGTCTTGGGAGGGCATGAGGTTACATTAAAGCATATCTTGTATTACCCAGGGATTTCCCAGGTAGTTCAGTGGTAAAGAATCTGCCTGCCAATACAGGAGATGCCAGTTGGGTCCCTGGATCAGGAAGATCCTCTGAAGAAGGAAATGGCAACCCACTCCAATGTTTTTGACTGGGAAATCTCATGGACAGGGCAGCCTGGAGGACTACAGTCCATAGGGTCAACAAGGAGTCGGACACGACTCAAGCTACTTAGCACACAGGCAGAGGAAAATAGATTACTTCAATGACACTAAAGAAAAACTTAGGACATGCTTTGAAACCCAGTTACATGAAATGGGATTCTCAGAGAATATGTACAATAGAACATATATTCTAAATATAATAGAATATAATTCTAAGTAATATAACTGAATAGAATTCTACCATGATATTATCCTTCCACACTATTCCTCGTATTCGTTGACTTTTAATTATTCTACCACTCTTACCTACTGAAAGACATAAAGTATGTTCTCTTTCTTTTTTGTATCCAGGTTATGGAACTACACAGCCATAGTTATGTCAGTGTGGCTTTACAGAATCAGTAATAATATGTTCACTTCTTATTTTGTACATGGTTACTGTTCGGTGACCCGTAGCATGAGTGTGTCAGCCTACCAGAGAAGTTTCCTTCTGTGGCATTTGAACTTAGGGCTTCTGCTGATAATTAGCTTCTCTTACAGTCATGTCAATTTCAAACTGCTTCACTCTTGATAATTTGTAATCCCATTTCTGCTTTGGGCATGTGGTTATCTGTCTGAATTTAGTGTATAAATTCTGAATGACCAAATGCTCTATTCTTTGAGTTATTGTTCCTGGTGAAGATTAGCCATGACGGGTCAGAGAAAATTTAAGAAATGACTGTTATCCATGCTGCTCCTAAGAATACAAACTACCTCAAGGAAAGGAAATAAGAAAAAAATGTACTGCAATGAGATGATCATCTCCACTAAATTTTTATGCTACCCCTGCCATTCTCTGGTGATCAAGTGCAGTGCTCTTTTCCTGCAATGAAGATGATCATCTCCACTCATTTATTTTTCTGTTTGGCAAGGAATGCTCTCCTTTGTTCCATCTCAGTCTTGGGAGGGCATGAGGTTACATTAAAGCATATCTTGTATTACCCAGGGATTTCCCAGGTAGTTCAGTGGTAAAGAATCTGCCTGCCAATACAGGAGATGCCAGTTGGGTCCCTGGATCAGGAAGATCCTCTGAAGAAGGAAATGGCAACCCACTCCAATGTTTTTGACTGGGAAATCTCATGGACAGGGCAGCCTGGAGGACTACAGTCCATAGGGTCAACAAGGAGTCGGACACGACTCAAGCTACTTAGCACACAGGCAGAGGAAAATAGATTACTTCAATGACACTAAAGAAAAACTTAGGACATGCTTTGAAACCCAGTTACATGAAATGGGATTCTCAGAGAATATGTACAATAGAACATATATTCTAAATATAATAGAATATAATTCTAAGTAATATAACTGAATAGAATTCTACCATGATATTATCCTTCCACACTATTCCTCGTATTCGTTGACTTTTAATTATTCTACCACTCTTACCTACTGAAAGACATAAAGTATGTTCTCTTTCTTTTTTGTATCCAGGTTATGGAACTACACAGCCATAGTTATGTCAGTGTGGCTTTACAGAATCAGTAATAATATGTTCACTTCTTATTTTGTACATGGTTACTGTTCGGTGACCCGTAGCATGAGTGTGTCAGCCTACCAGAGAAGTTTCCTTCTGTGGCATTTGAACTTAGGGCTTCTGCTGATAATTAGCTTCTCTTACAGTCATGTCAATTTCAAACTGCTTCACTCTTGATAATTTGTAATCCCATTTCTGCTTTGGGCATGTGGTTATCTGTCTGAATTTAGTGTATAAATTCTGAATGACCAAATGCTCTATTCTTTGAGTTATTGTTCCTGGTGAAGATTAGCCATGACGGGTCAGAGAAAATTTAAGAAATGACTGTTATCCATGCTGCTCCTAAGAATACAAACTACCTCAAGGAAAGGAAATAAAGTAAAACAACAACTACACACCACTCATGTACTTGATAATTATTCATTCTGATGAAAAAGGAGACGGCTGGTTCTGCTTTTGCTTTCAGTGAGCTTTCAGTCTTAATTCCCAAACACTGTTCTCCTCAGTGGTCTAGTCCTGAAAGTACTCTTTTATTATTATTATTATTTTTATTTTGGCTTCTTTTATTTTTTTTCAATAATTCATTTCATTTTCATCCATTCTTATTCTTTGGCTTGTGTGGGCCTCCCACTGCAGTAACCCCCCTTGCTGCAGAGCACTGGCTATGGGCGCATGCGCCCCAGAGTGCTGGCTTGCAATTCGACACACCAGCCCAGGTGCTCCGTGGCATGTGGGATCCTCCCATGCCAGGCACTCAACTGGTGCCCTCTGCACTGCAAGATGGACTCTCCACCCACTGGACCACCAGGGAAGCCCCTGAAAGTATTCTTGATGTCACTGCTACCCTGGAGGGAGGGTTATCTTTCCAGAACTCAGGCCATTTTCACTCCCTGTAGGAGAGGTCAGTTACAGCAGAAGCAGCCAATTTAAGCACTGCAGAAAGAAACTTTTCCTGTAGTTTGCATTTGAAGTAGCTTTAATCCTGTCTGACTCTTTGTGACCCCATGGACTGTAGCCCTTCAGGCTCTTCTTTCCATAGGATTCTCCAGGCAAGAATACTGGAGTGTTGCCATGAGCTCATCCAGAGAATCTTCCTGACCTAGGGATTGAACCTGCATCTCTTGTGGCTCTTGCCTTGCAGGTAGATTCTTTACTCCTGAGCCACCAGGGAAGCCCCAAAGCTTCCAAATACATAGATGGGTCACTAAATAGAAACATGTATGTCAAAGGAAAACCTTAAATATATTATTACTGCTTCATTTTTTAACATTTTTATTAGTTTTTATTGGAGTATAGTGGCTTTACAATATTGTGTTAGTTTCTGCTGTACAGCAAAGTGAATAAATTATACATATACATGTATCCACTCTGTTTTTAGATTCGCTTCCCATTGAGTTCACCACAGAGCATAGTAGGGTTCCTTGTGCGATACAGTAGATTCTCATTCGTTATCTATTTTATATATAGTAGTGTCTATAAATTAA
Organism: Tragulus kanchil; assembly: GCA_022376925.1. Lineage (NCBI taxonomy): Eukaryota > Metazoa > Chordata > Mammalia > Artiodactyla > Tragulidae > Tragulus > Tragulus kanchil. The sequence goes on along the minus strand of JAIOJX010000003.1, from coordinate 121,916,538 downwards.
TACCCATCTCCCAATTCATCCGACCTCCCCCTTCCTCCCTTGGTAATTGTAAGTTTGTATCTACATTTGTGACTGTACTTCTGCTTTGCAAATAAATTCACCTGTACCATTTTTCTGGGCTTCCCAAGTGATGCTAGCAGTAAAGAACCTACGTGCAATGCAGGAGACGTAAGAGACTCAGGTTAGTTGCCTAGGTCTGGAAGAACTCCTGGAGGAGGGTGTGGCAACCCCCTCTAGTATTCTTACCTGAAGAATCCCATGGACAGAGGAGCCTGGCTGGCTATGTATGGTCCATAGGGTTACAAAGAGTCAGACACGACTGCAGGGACTCAGCGCACATGCATTATTTTTCTATACTCCACATATATGACTTCCTTGATACAGTGATCCTATAACTATTGCTCTAGATTCCCCAGTTGTTTGTTTATAAGTGATGGAATGAAAACTCTTGATATAGAATTGCTGCAAATCCAGATGCATAAAATTCACACAAATTAAATGTGTTTTTTTTATTATAAATATGTACAAATCCAAACAGAAGAATTCTTTAAAATATGCTTAACTCATTTAGCCATATAATATTTGCCAGGAGTTGTTATTTTGGAACTAAGTATTTCACATACACTCTGTTAATTCTTTCCATGTCTGAAAAAAGATCTCATTTTATTTATTATTGTCTTACTATTTTTTAACATATAATTGACATGTAATATTATGTTAGTTTCAGTTTGACAACCTAATGATTTCATTTTTGTATCTTATATGAAATGGTCATCAAAATAAGTCTAGACAGCACCCTTTACACATCTAGTTGCAAACTTTTTTTCCTTATGATGAGAACTTTTAAGGTCAACTCTTAGCAATGTTCACATAGGCAATAGTGTTACTAACTATAGGTTTACAATGAAGTATATAGTTTTACTATTTTTTAAAGATGTTTTAATCTGTACATAAAAAATTTTACATGTATCCACTCTGTTTTTAGATTCGCTTCCCATTGAGTTCACCACAGAGCATAGTAGGGTTCCTTGTGCGATACAGTAGATTCTCATTCGTTATCTATTTTATATATAGTAGTGTCTATAAATTAATACCCATCTCCCAATTCATCCGACCTCCCCCTTCCTCCCTTGGTAATTGTAAGTTTGTATCTACATTTGTGACTGTACTTCTGCTTTGCAAATAAATTCACCTGTACCATTTTTCTGGGCTTCCCAAGTGATGCTAGCAGTAAAGAACCTACGTGCAATGCAGGAGACGTAAGAGACTCAGGTTAGTTGCCTAGGTCTGGAAGAACTCCTGGAGGAGGGTGTGGCAACCCCCTCTAGTATTCTTACCTGAAGAATCCCATGGACAGAGGAGCCTGGCTGGCTATGTATGGTCCATAGGGTTACAAAGAGTCAGACACGACTGCAGGGACTCAGCGCACATGCATTATTTTTCTATACTCCACATATATGACTTCCTTGATACAGTGATCCTATAACTATTGCTCTAGATTCCCCAGTTGTTTGTTTATAAGTGATGGAATGAAAACTCTTGATATAGAATTGCTGCAAATCCAGATGCATAAAATTCACACAAATTAAATGTGTTTTTTTTATTATAAATATGTACAAATCCAAACAGAAGAATTCTTTAAAATATGCTTAACTCATTTAGCCATATAATATTTGCCAGGAGTTGTTATTTTGGAACTAAGTATTTCACATACACTCTGTTAATTCTTTCCATGTCTGAAAAAAGATCTCATTTTATTTATTATTGTCTTACTATTTTTTAACATATAATTGACATGTAATATTATGTTAGTTTCAGTTTGACAACCTAATGATTTCATTTTTGTATCTTATATGAAATGGTCATCAAAATAAGTCTAGACAGCACCCTTTACACATCTAGTTGCAAACTTTTTTTCCTTATGATGAGAACTTTTAAGGTCAACTCTTAGCAATGTTCACATAGGCAATAGTGTTACTAACTATAGGTTTACAATGAAGTATATAGTTTTACTATTTTTTAAAGATGTTTTAATCTGTACATTTTTATATAGGTCAAATGTATCACATGTTAGAATCATTCTTGGTCAATAGCAGTTATACGCATTACTAGAGTTTTTATATCGTTTCCCTTTGCCAATCCAAACTTGAAAAAATCAACACTGACACAGACTGCCAGGTCAAAAAATGAACTCCTAATATGACAACTGAAATGAACTGCTCCAAAACCTGGCTGTCAAAACAGAAGTTATAGCTTTGTAATGTAAATACAGTTAAAGGGACAAGTTACTTAGGCCTCCATCTATCAGAAGACAGGATGTCGTAGATCCTGTGGCATTGTACTACATTCACTCCTAAGTAAAGGGGCAAGAAGACTTGTGCTCAGTCCTCCAAAAGGAAGAGACAAGAGGCAAACTGTCCTAACAATTTTAATATTTTATGTTTTCCATATTTCTTATGGTGATAATCTATTCTGTTTATGCTGAGCAAAGCTCCTTTCATTGGGAATGACAAGATCCTATTCCAAAATATAATCAGAGTCCTATTTTTGTTGTAAGGAAAGAAAGGAACTGTTTTAAAAAATTTATTTAAGGGAAGAACTAATCCTTTCCCAGCTCTTTCCAGGTAAAGAAATAATTCTAATGGTATCTCTGGGATAGCCTTGACCTAGCACTAGGGATTAATGCTTCCAAAACAGATGGACTTCAGTTACCATCATGGGCTGCTTCAGGAAGGTTTTAGAAAGCACAATGATGACTAACATGTAGAGATTCAAAATAGGCATTAATTCTTTCCATGTCTGAAAAAAGATCTCATTTTATTTATTATTGTCTTACTATTTTTTAACATATAATTGACATGTAATATTATGTTAGTTTCAGTTTGACAACCTAATGATTTCATTTTTGTATCTTATATGAAATGGTCATCAAAATAAGTCTAGACAGCACCCTTTACACATCTAGTTGCAAACTTTTTTTCCTTATGATGAGAACTTTTAAGGTCAACTCTTAGCAATGTTCACATAGGCAATAGTGTTACTAACTATAGGTTTACAATGAAGTATATAGTTTTACTATTTTTTAAAGATGTTTTAATCTGTACATTTTTATATAGGTCAAATGTATCACATGTTAGAATCATTCTTGGTCAATAGCAGTTATACGCATTACTAGAGTTTTTATATCGTTTCCCTTTGCCAATCCAAACTTGAAAAACTCAACACTGACACAGACTGCCAGGTCAAAAAATGAACTCCTAATATGACAACTGAAATGAACTGCTCCAAAACCTGGCTGTCAAAACAGAAGTTATAGCTTTGTAATGTAAATACAGTTAAAGGGACAAGTTACTTAGGCCTCCATCTATCAGAAGACAGGATGTCGTAGATCCTGTGGCATTGTACTACATTCACTCCTAAGTAAAGGGGCAAGAAGACTTGTGCTCAGTCCTCCAAAAGGAAGAGACAAGAGGCAAACTGTCCTAACAATTTTAATATTTTATGTTTTCCATATTTCTTATGGTGATAATCTATTCTGTTTATGCTGAGCAAAGCTCCTTTCATTGGGAATGACAAGATCCTATTCCAAAATATAATCAGAGTCCTATTTTTGTTGTAAGGAAAGAAAGGAACTGTTTTAAAAAATTTATTTAAGGGAAGAACTAATCCTTTCCCAGCTCTTTCCAGGTAAAGAAATAATTCTAATGGTATCTCTGGGATAGCCTTGACCTAGCACTAGGGATTAATGCTTCCAAAACAGATGGACTTCAGTTACCATCATGGGCTGCTTCAGGAAGGTTTTAGAAAGCACAATGATGACTAACATGTAGAGATTCAAAATAGGCATAAATTCTCAATTTCCAATGTTTATAACATAGAATAGAGCATATATATATATGTATGTATGTATGTGTATATATATATATATATATATGTCAGTTTTTAGACAATTAAATTTAAAGCCAAGCAAGTGACAGTAAGGCTTCCCAGGTGGCATGGTGGTAAAAAATTCACCTGCCAATGCAGGAGTTGCAAGAGGCACAAGTTCGATGCCTGGGTTGGGAAGATCCCATGGAGCAGGAAATGGCAACCCACTCCTATGTTCCTGCCTAGAAAATTCCAGAAGATCCTGGCAGGCTACAGTCCATGGAAGTTGCAAAGAGTCAGAAATGACTTAGAAAACCTACAAGCAAGCAAGCAAAGAGGTGACACTAACCACATAAGTTTAATGATTTGCTATTGTCAATTGAACATCTATTATATATTAAGCAGGAATGTAGATACACTTAGGCCATCTAAGTGAACTACACCAATGCCAAAAGGATTGCAAGGAGAGAGAATTATCAATCCAGACAGCAATTGTTAAAGAGATTTCTAAGAGAAATGGGGCTTCCCTGGTGGTTCAGTGGGTAAGGACACCGCCTTGCAGTGCAAGGGGCTCCAGTTTGATCCCTGGCCTGGGAAGATCCCATGTGCCATGAAGCGGCTGGATCGACGTGTCCAATTACCGAGCATGAACTCTGAAGCACATGTGCCCAGAGCTGGTGCTCTACAGTGACAGAGGCCACTGCGATGGGAGGCCCACAGGAGCCAAAGAACAAAGATGGATGAAAATAGAGAAATGAAAGACCAATAGAAGTGCCTACATTTTTTTTGTTTTTTGGATCTATTCTGTTTATGCTGAGCAAAGCTCCTTTCATTGGGAATGACAAGATCCTATTCCAAAATATAATCAGAGTCCTATTTTTGTTGTAAGGAAAGAAAGGAACTGTTTTAAAAATTTATTTAAGGAAGAACTAATCCTTTCCCAGCTCTTTCCAGGTAAAGAAATAATTCTAATGGTATCTCTGGGATAGCCTTGACCTAGCACTAGGGATTAATGCTTCCAAAACAGATGGACTTCAGTTACCATCATGGGCTGCTTCAGGAAGGTTTTAGAAAGCACAATGATGACTAACATGTAGAGATTCAAAATAGGCATAAATTCTCAATTTCCAATGTTTATAACATAGAATAGAGCATATATATATATGTATGTATGTATGTGTATATATATATTTTGTCAGTTTTAGACAATTAAATTTAAAGCCAAGCAAGTGACAGTAAGGCTTCCCAGGTGGCATGGTGGTAAAAAATTCACCTGCCAATGCAGGAGTTGCAAGAGGCACAAGTTCGATGCCTGGGTTGGGAAGATCCCATGGAGCAGGAAATGGCAACCCACTCCTATGTTCCTGCCTAGAAAATTCCAGAAGATCCTGGCAGGCTACAGTCCATGGAAGTTGCAAAGAGTCAGAAATGACTTAGAAAACCTACAAGCAAGCAAGCAAAGAGGTGACACTAACCACATAAGTTTAATGATTTGCTATTGTCAATTGAACATCTATTATATATTAAGCAGGAATGTAGATACACTTAGGCCATCTAAGTGAACTACACCAATGCCAAAAGGATTGCAAGGAGAGAGAATTATCAATCCAGACAGCAATTGTTAAAGAGATTTCTAAGAGAAATGGGGCTTCCCTGGTGGTTCAGTGGGTAAGGACACCGCCTTGCAGTGCAAGGGGCTCCAGTTTGATCCCTGGCCTGGGAAGATCCCATGTGCCATGAAGCGGCTGGATCGACGTGTCCAATTACCGAGCATGAACTCTGAAGCACATGTGCCCAGAGCTGGTGCTCTACAGTGACAGAGGCCACTGCGATGGGAGGCCCACAGGAGCCAAAGAACAAAGATGGATGAAAATAGAGAAATGAAAGACCAATAGAAGTGCCCTCCCCCCTGACAAAAAAAAAAGAGAGAGAGAGAGAGAGAGAGATTTCTAAGAGAAATGTTCTTGAAAATAAAAGAGGTCAGCATGAAGTACATGTCATGCCAGCTGTCTATCTGTGGTGTTCGGGGAGGAGTCGAGAGTTCTTCCATGAACTTTAGTTCATGAAAACAAGCACATTAACTACTTTCTCCCCCTTCGATTTAGGGCACCATTTTTTAAAGTTGACAACCTCCTGCAGGGATGTTCTGAAAGACAGAACCATCTTGTCAGAATTATAAATGTCCTTTGTGGATGAGGCAGAAAGGGTTGACTGTGTAGGACATATCTGACAAGTCCTCAGGATTTGAAGTGGTAACCATCGTTTTAGTTAGGTTTCCTTTTTTTGTGTGGATGACAGGAGATGTTTTAAAAATTGTGAAGGACAGAGCTTTTCTATTCAGTTACCTGTAATCAGGTGGGGAAGGGCATGTACACAAGCACATAGTAGGTGTTCGATATATATTTACTTAATCAAATATCACCTCCCTCATTGCGGACAACAATCTCAGAGTTAAGGGTGAATTGCTGACTCTAATGACTGCCAGACGGGGGATTTAGGGTTGCTCCATTACTGAATAGCTGGGTTGTACCTCTTTTTCTTTTGCTTCTAACATGATCCATGCTACTGCCGTGTCCAAACTGAATTTATACGCATATACGTCTTCATAGACAGGTAAATAGCCACAGCATAAGTATGTATTTATCGAGTGTATTCACAAATGTATACAAGTGTATATACATGCATACATATGTACATGTGTGTGTATACATTTGTATTTGGCGTATGTTCTTGTCAGCTCCTTACCGTTCTTTGGGAAACTGTTGCCCCTCATTACCCCAACTCATGTTCTTGCTCTCAGTTTAGATCCCTGGCCTGGGAAGATCCCATGTGCCATGAAGCGGCTGGATCGACGTGTCCAATTACCGAGCATGAACTCTGAAGCACATGTGCCCAGAGCTGGTGCTCTACAGTGACAGAGGCCACTGCGATGGGAGGCCCACAGGAGCCAAAGAACAAAGATGGATGAAAATAGAGAAATGAAAGACCAATAGAAGTGCCCTCCCCCCTGCCAAAAAAAAAAGAGAGAGAGAGAGAGAGAGAGATTTCTAAGAGAAATGTTCTTGAAAATAAAAGAGGTCAGCATGAAGTACATGTCATGCCAGCTGTCTATCTGTGGTGTTCGGGGAGGAGTCGAGAGTTCTTCCATGAACTTTAGTTCATGAAAACAAGCACATTAACTACTTTCTCCCCCTTCGATTTAGGGCACCATTTTTTAAAGTTGACAACCTCCTGCAGGGATGTTCTGAAAGACAGAACCATCTTGTCAGAATTATAAATGTCCTTTGTGGATGAGGCAGAAAGGGTTGACTGTGTAGGACATATCTGACAAGTCCTCAGGATTTGAAGTGGTAACCATCGTTTTAGTTAGGTTTCCTTTTTTTGTGTGGATGACAGGAGATGTTTTAAAAATTGTGAAGGACAGAGCTTTTCTATTCAGTTACCTGTAATCAGGTGGGGAAGGGCATGTACACAAGCACATAGTAGGTGTTCGATATATATTTACTTAATCAAATATCACCTCCCTCATTGCGGACAACAATCTCAGAGTTAAGGGTGAATTGCTGACTCTAATGACTGCCAGACGGGGGATTTAGGGTTGCTCCATTACTGAATAGCTGGGTTGTACCTCTTTTTCTTTTGCTTCTAACATGATCCATGCTACTGCCGTGTCCAAACTGAATTTATACGCATATACGTCTTCATAGACAGGTAAATAGCCACAGCATAAGTATGTATTTATCGAGTGTATTCACAAATGTATACAAGTGTATATACATGCATACATATGTACATGTGTGTGTATACATTTGTATTTGGCGTATGTTCTTGTCAGCTCCTTACCGTTCTTTGGGAAACTGTTGCCCCTCATTACCCCAACTCATGTTCTTGCTCTCAGTTTAGATTTAGCTTTTACAGGAAAATGTGAACCTTTCTGCACAGCTGTTAGGTTCCAGGGTCATTTCTATCTAAATTGTGAATGACTTTCTTGAACGTATAGTAGGTTTTACAACCTAACCAATATAGCCAAAATATAACTCTTACTTCTCCTTCAACTCCAACCACCCAGCCCACCCCTAAAAACTACCTTATTCATGTTCTGGAATTTTCCATCTTAGTAAATAGTGTTACTGAAAACGGGTTTGCTGGCTCCATGCACAGCAAGCCAAGCTGAGAAGTTGAGGTCTGCAGCAGAGAAAGGTTTATTCACAAGGCAATCGGGTGAGAAGGCAGAACAAATATGAGGGCTGCTCCCCACCCCCAAAGTGAGGGGCTCTCTGACATCTAAAGATTATCCTTTGGATACTTACACAGGTTCAGTCAAATGGTCACTGGAATCAACCAATTTGAATTGAACAGGACTAGTTTCCTGATGCTTGCATATAACATAGGAGACTATACCTATAGCAGTCCATACATTAGAGGTGTCTGTAATCTATAGAGAACAGTTAAAAAGCCTTGTGACATGCTAAATACTTGAAATTTAAAGGGTATGCAATTTGCAAGAACAATCAAAGTAAGCTTGGTCAGTGAAGGTGGGTTGCTGTTGTTTAGTTGATAAGTCATGTTTAAGTCTTTTGTGATCCCATGGCCTGTAGCCTGCCAGGCTCCTCTGCCCACGGAATTCTCCAGGCAAGGGTACTGGAGTGGGTTGCCATTCTCTTCTCCATCCCAGGGATCAAACCTGCATCTCCTGCATTGGCAGGCAGATTCTTTCTTACTGACCCTCCAGGGAAACTCAAAGGCACATTACTGGATATTGCTTACTAAGCAAGTTTACAGTTTAAGGGATCTGATGACTGTCCTTGGCAGTCAGTGCTATCACCACATACTCTCCAAACCTAGGTATTTTCTATCTTCCTTATGCTTTTCCACCTAATCCAACATCAGGAGTTTCTTGTCAGCTCCTTACCGTTCTTTGGGAAACTGTTGCCCCTCATTACCCCAACTCATGTTCTTGCTCTCAGTTTAGATTTAGCTTTTACAGGAAAATGTGAACCTTTCTGCACAGCTGTTAGGTTCCAGGGTCATTTCTATCTAAATTGTGAATGACTTTCTTGAACGTATAGTAGGTTTTACAACCTAACCAATATAGCCAAAATATAACTCTTACTTCTCCTTCAACTCCAACCACCCAGCCCACCCCTAAAAACTACCTTATTCATGTTCTGGAATTTTCCATCTTAGTAAATAGTGTTACTGAAAACGGGTTTGCTGGCTCCATGCACAGCAAGCCAAGCTGAGAAGTTGAGGTCTGCAGCAGAGAAAGGTTTATTCACAAGGCAATCGGGTGAGAAGGCAGAACAAATATGAGGGCTGCTCCCCACCCCCAAAGTGAGGGGCTCTCTGACATCTAAAGATTATCCTTTGAATACTTACACAGGTTCAGTCAAATGGTCACTGGAATCAACCAATTTGAATTGAACAGGACTAGTTTCCTGATGCTTGCATATAACATAGGAGACTATACCTATAGCAGTCCATACATTAGAGGTGTCTGTAATCTATAGAGAACATTTAAAAAAGCCTTGTGACATGCTAAATACTTGAAATTTAAAGGGTATGCAATTTGCAAGAACAATCAAAGTAAGCTTGGTCAGTGAAGGTGGGTTGCTGTTGTTTAGTTGATAAGTCATGTTTAAGTCTTTTGTGATCCCATGGCCTGTAGCCTGCCAGGCTCCTCTGCCCACGGAATTCTCCAGGCAAGGGTACTGGAGTGGGTTGCCATTCTCTTCTCCATCCCAGGGATCAAACCTGCATCTCCTGCATTGGCAGGCAGATTCTTTCTTACTGACCCTCCAGGGAAACTCAAAGGCACATTACTGGATATTGCTTACTAAGCAAGTTTACAGTTTAAGGGATCTGATGACTGTCCTTGGCAGTCAGTGCTATCACCACATACTCTCCAAACCTAGGTATTTTCTATCTTCCTTATGCTTTTCCACCTAATCCAACATCAGGAGTTTTTTGTTCCTGTTTCCAAAATATTTTCCAAATCTATCCTCTTCTCTCCATTTCTGCTGATATTACCATACTAAGTGGTAAAGAACCCACATGCCAATACAAGAGACATGGGTTCGATCCCTGGGTTGGAAAATCCCCTGCTGAAGGAAATGGCAGTCTGCTCCAGTTTCCTTGCCTGAAAAATCCCATGGATAGAGAAGCCTGCTGGGCTACAGTACACGTGGTCACAAAAGAGTCGGACACCACTGAGCTACCAAAACAAGCCAGCAATACCTTTCACCTAAATTTCTACAAAAGCATTCCAGCTGGTACTCCTGTTTTTACTTTTATTTTCCCTCCTTCCCCTGCTAACTATGAGGCTTTTCTAGTTCACTTAGAATAAAACTGATTTTACAAAGCCTCATAAGTTTTCTGGCTCCTGACTTGGTCACCAATCAGCTGCCTTTCTTCTCTTCATTTACTATCCGGGTTTCACAGGCCTCTTTTGCTCCTCGAATGTGCTAAACATCTCCTCTTTTGCACATGACTATTGCATACTTCCTCCGTGTAAAACTGTCTGCCTCTTGATGTCAGAAGCTGACTTGTTCAACTCAGTTTAGTTCAAACATCGTCTCTTTGGTGATACCCATTTCTGTCTTCCTAATTCGCAGGATCACTTTATCACCTGTTTTATTTCTTTACAGACACTCAGAGGTACCTGAAATTGCACTGTCCATGTATTTGTTTGCTCCTTTCTCCCACTAGGATGTGAGCATCCTAAGAGCATGGATTTATCTGTCTGGCTCATCACATGAATCTGGCACATCAAACAGTGCCTGGCACTTCATAGACATGTAGAAGAATGAACCAAAAGAAGAAACGAATGGTTGTATCAAAGGATTTCTCCCAAATTTTTGAAACCGAAACTAAGAAAGAGAATCACGTTCAACCTCTAAATGTTGAATCCTAGACATAAAACTCAAAAGCTGTTTGGACAAGGCAGTGAGCCAAATAGAAAAAGTGGAGACAAGAGCTAAAGATAGTTTTGTTGATAGTCTACTCTCTGGCTAGTTGTTTGACCAGATGTATTCTTTCCCTTCCCATAGTATGATCATTCAATTTATGTATGGGATATACCAACATAATTCCAGTAAATTCTTCTTTTCTTCCCCCCTTACTTTTTTTTTTTTTTTTTAATTCTAAGACTTACAATGAAAGAATTCCAAGTTACTCTGGCCTTGCTTGCCCCTCTTTCCTTTTCTTCTGTCACTGTTTCTCATCAAAGTCAAATCACTAGCCATAATGTTACAGATAGGTGTGTGGTGGGGTCTGGCTGCTCACTGCTCAAAAGTCAAGAAACAGGCCAGGTTGCAGGAAAGGAAAGTTTGCTTTATTTCAGATGCTGGCAACTGGAGGGGAAAGGAGAGGGCAGACATCTGTCCAAAGTCTGATTCTCCCCACAACTGGCAATCAGTGGGGCAAGAGCTGTTAGAGACAGAAGGAGGAGACTGCATGCAGGAGCAGCACAGTCAGCTCTGACAATCGTCTTAAAATGGTCACAGAAGCTCTGAATACAGTCATCTTATTGTTTTAGGTATAGTTCACTTCCAGGGAGCATTTGTTCCCATTTCTCTGAGGCCAATACTTGGGATTGTGGCAGCTCATGTCCTGGATACAGTCTGGTCTTCATGTAGTTACCTTTCCCACCTGAGTTTTAGTGTCTATAAGATAGTTCACAGGTTATGGCTCAGAATAATATCTGTAGCTCTTGAGAAAGAGCTAAAAGTCCTTGGTGATGCTTAAGGACTTCATTATTATTCTTTAGTCTCCTTTGACTCTTTTTCCTTTGTTTCCTCCATTCTCACTTCTCAGATTCAACTTATTCTTTGACTAAAGTTTTCTACAGACAAAAGGCAGGCAAAGGACATGGTGGAGGGGGGCAAGGACCATAGGATCTTGCTCCATTTCAATAGTTCACTTTCATCTCTCTCTCTTTCTCTTTCCTTCTGTCCCTTGGACCTTTACACATGTGTTTCCAGATACTTGGAGTATTCTTCACTAATATACCTTTGAGAAAATTTTCAGACATCCCAAACTTAGGGTTTGTATACTTTCTTACAACTCATAGCACCCTCAATTTATCCTCAGCGTGTTATTAAGAACCAGTATAGCATCTCCCTAATTCCGTCTCTTTCAATGTTGTGTTTTTTCCTTGTTTACTAAGCATTCTTGATGCTTAGCACAAAGTTCAACACATAAATCTACAATGACTGAATGAATGAAGGACTGAATGAGTGAAGGATTCAATGAAGGAATAAATAGTACTACTTTGTTGGTAGCCAAAGCAGAACTAAGAGGTAACAAAATAGAATCTGATTTTGCTTCTGTTCCCACTGTTTCTCATAAAGCTGGTCAGATGGTTGGGGTCTGGCTGCTCACTGCTCAAAAGTCAAGAAACAGGCCAGGTTGCAGGAAAGGAAAGTTTGCTTTATTTCAGATGCTGGCAACTGGAGGGGAAAGGAGAGGGCAGACATCTGTCCAAAGTCTGATTCTCCCCACAACTGGCAATCAGTGGGGCAAGAGCTGTTAGAGACAGAAGGAGGAGACTGCATGCAGGAGCAGCACAGTCAGCTCTGACAATCGTCTTAAAATGGTCACAGAAGCTCTGAATACAGTCATCTTATTGTTTTAGGTATAGTTCATTTCCCAGGAGCATTTGTTCCCATTTCTCTGAGGCCAATACTTGGGATTGTGGCAGCTCATGTCCTGGATACAGTCTGGTCTTCATGTAGTTACCTTTCCCACCTGAGTTTTAGTGTCTATAAGATAGTTCACAGGTTATGGCTCAGAATAATATCTGTAGCTCTTGAGAAAGAGCTAAAAGTCCTTGGTGATGCTTAAGGACTTCATTATTATTCTTTAGTCTCCTTTGACTCTTTTTCCTTTGTTTCCTCCATTCTCACTTCTCAGATTCAACTTATTCTTTGACTAAAGTTTTCTACAGACAAAAGGCAGGCAAAGGACATGGTGGAGGGGGGCAAGGACCATAGGATCTTGCTCCATTTCAATAGTTCACTTTCATCTCTCTCTTTCTCTTTCCTTCTGTCCCTTGGACCTTTACACATGTGTTTCCAGATACTTGGAGTATTCTTCACTAATATACCTTTGAGAAAATTTTCAGACATCCCAAACTTAGGGTTTGTATACTTTCTTACAACTCATAGCACCCTCAATTTATCCTCAGCGTGTTATTAAGAACCAGTATAGCATCTCCCTAATTCCGTCTCTTTCAATGTTGTGTTTTTTCCTTGTTTACTAAGCATTCTTGATGCTTAGCACAAAGTTCAACACATAAATCTACAATGACTGAATGAATGAAGGACTGAATGAGTGAAGGATTCAATGAAGGAATAAATAGTACTACTTTGTTGGTAGCCAAAGCAGAACTAAGAGGTAACAAAATAGAATCTGAGTGTTAATATTCTCCTTCAGTTCAAACTGTTTTCTGTTGACGCTGCTCTTAAATTTTGAACTGATTTGAGGGCATTCTTTACCTTGGGCTTAGGCAAGATTTATACCTATGTTCTTCAATCCTTTCTTTCCCCCTAAGGATCTTTTTTGTTTTCTGCTCATGTTCCGCTTTTGTTCTCGAGGGCTTATTTTTTGAGAGCTATTTTCCCCTAGTTTGAGGGAAGTTTCCACCTATCTGTGCCATTTGGTTTACCACTTGGTCAAATACTGGCAGCAGGCCAAGCCGCTAGGCACTCTTTCAAAATAAGGTCTTATTGACAATCAAAAATAAACCCACACCACCAAGATTGTTGGAGTCATTTTTTTGAAACCTTAGAAAAAACAAAACAAGAATTGCTACCCCATCTCCAATGCTCTTCTTCAGTTAGTTTTTCAATAGTCCTTAGTGTTAGAAGAAACAAATAATCCAGGTCTCTTAAAGTTCATTTAATAGCTGAAAATAACAAATAGAGTACACAATTTATGTCATGTGCAGTTGTTCCAAAAGGGAGAGAATGTCTCAGTTGACCGTGACTGTGTTCAATATTGCACTCTCATTCCGTTGAATCTCAACTAGTCTCAGTCTTCTGATGGACTTGGTTCAATGAATTTTTTTCCCATTCCATTCTATGGATCTTTTAAGTGTAATGACACTAAATGACAGCCCTTTGCTTGTCTGGCTGGCACTTCTTCCATGTAATTTGTACCATTACTGAATGCATTTGCAACATTACATGAATACTGTCAAGGATTCTTTATAAAATTGGGTTCTTGACAGCAGCATAGCAGAAGCAAAGTTGAAAACCTTATAATGAAAGGAATTCTGAAGAAGACATTTATAAATTGAAAATGAGTTCTCAACTACTGATTATTTTATATAATGCCCTATCATATGAGAGGGCTTCCCTGGTGGCTCAGTGGTAAAGAATTTGCCTGCCAGTACAGGAGACATGGGTTCAGTCCCTGTGTCAGGAAGATGCCCTGCAGGATTCAATGAAGGAATAAATAGTACTACTTTGTTGGTAGCCAAAGCAGAACTAAGAGGTAACAAAATAGAATCTGAGTGTTAATATTCTCCTTCAGTTCAAACTGTTTTCTGTTGACGCTGCTCTTAAATTTTGAACTGATTTGAGGGCATTCTTTACCTTGGGCTTAGGCAAGATTTATACCTATGTTCTTCAATCCTTTCTTTCCCTAAGGATCTTTTTTGTTTTCTGCTCATGTTCCGCTTTTGTTCTCGAGGGCTTATTTTTTGAGAGCTATTTTCCCCTAGTTTGAGGGAAGTTTCCACCTATCTGTGCCATTTGGTTTACCACTTGGTCAAATACTGGCAGCAGGCCAAGCCGCTAGGCACTCTTTCAAAATAAGGTCTTATTGACAATCAAAAATAAACCCACACCACCAAGATTGTTGGAGTCATTTTTTTGAAACCTTAGAAAAAACAAAACAAGAATTGCTACCCCATCTCCAATGCTCTTCTTCAGTTAGTTTTTCAATAGTCCTTAGTGTTAGAAGAAACAAATAATCCAGGTCTCTTAAAGTTCATTTAATAGCTGAAAATAACAAATAGAGTACACAATTTATGTCATGTGCAGTTGTTCCAAAAGGGAGAGAATGTCTCAGTTGACCGTGACTGTGTTCAATATTGCACTCTCATTCCGTTGAATCTCAACTAGTCTCAGTCTTCTGATGGACTTGGTTCAATGAATTTTTTTCCCATTCCATTCTATGGATCTTTTAAGTGTAATGACACTAAATGACAGCCCTTTGCTTGTCTGGCTGGCACTTCTTCCATGTAATTTGTACCATTACTGAATGCATTTGCAACATTACATGAATACTGTCAAGGATTCTTTATAAAATTGGGTTCTTGACAGCAGCATAGCAGAAGCAAAGTTGAAAACCTTATAATGAAAGGAATTCTGAAGAAGACATTTATAAATTGAAAATGAGTTCTCAACTACTGATTATTTTATATAATGCCCTATCATATGAGAGGGCTTCCCTGGTGGCTCAGTGGTAAAGAATTTGCCTGCCAGTACAGGAGACATGGGTTCAGTCCCTGTGTCAGGAAGATGCCCTGCAGAAGGAAATGGGAGCCACTTTAGTATTCTTGCCTGGGAAATTCCATGGACAGAGGATCCTGGAAGGCTATAGTCCATGGGGTTGCAAAAGAGTTGGATGTGACTTAATAACTAAACAGCAACATCATATGAGAATCTGCCTGCTTCCCACGGGATTGTGATAGGAAAAATGGGCAGTGGGGCAAAACATTGTACTTTATTCTCAGCATTTTGAGGGATGGTGCAAGAAGTAAATGTCATCCTCAGAATTAGAGTAGCTATGAGGACATGGGGCTTACTTACTATTTTTAATTCAGTTTTGGCCTTAGAGTGGTGAAGGATGGCTGAATTGCTTCAATTTTCTATACTATTTGGTGGTCACATCTGAAGCACATGTGAGATACTTTTTCAGTCAGACCCTAAAGGTAGAGTTAATCATTTTAAATACAGGATGGAAGTCATTCAGTGTAACCAAATATAGCCATGATTTACGAATGAGTCATACAGAATCCAAATCAAAACTAACATCAATATAATGAATCTAAAAAAATGTGAAATGCAAAAGTTATCACCTAATAGTGTCAGCAATGGAGTTATGGATTTTAATCCCTTGCCATTTTAATTACAGTCAGTTTGCAATTATGAATAGGTTATACATCTGAACCCTGTTAGGAAAACAGATATTTGTAAAGAAGCATGTTTCTTCCCATCAAAATGATGACTTCTTATCAGATTGTTCAGAGCAACTTGTAGAATCCAAGTATAACTAAATGTTAGTCACTCAGTCATGTCTGACTCTTTATGACTCCATGGACTGTGCACTATAGCATGGAATTTTCCAGGCAAGAATACTGGAGTGGATTGCTAGGCCTTTCTCCAGGGGATCTTCCCAATCCAGGGATTGAACTGGGTCTCCTGCATTGCAGACAAATTTTCTACCATCTGAGCCACCAGGGAAACCCTATATCTAAAAAGTAATATTAATAAAGTGCTCAAATATCATATTCTGAGCACAGGAAGGGTTTTAACAGGGAAAAAAAAATAGAATGAATGTATTTCCTCTCTATTTCTAGCCTCAAAAAAATTTAGAAGATGATGAAATTTCCCCTTTATGTTCTGCAACTCCATTCTGCCTTGCTCCTCACCTCTGGGAGTCCCTCTCTGTCTTCTCTGGGAAACCAGTACCTTCTAGCTGTTCACAGGAACATCAAGCTTTCCCTCATGTGCTTCTACCAAACCACATATTTCCATGGGGTGCAAAAAGAGTTGGATGTGACTTAATAACTAAACAGCAACATCATATGAGAATCTGCCTGCTTCCCACGGGATTGTGATAGGAAAAATGGGCAGTGGGGCAAAACATTGTACTTTATTCTCAGCATTTTGAGGGATGGTGCAAGAAGTAAATGTCATCCTCAGAATTAGAGTAGCTATGAGGACATGGGGCTTACTTACTATTTTTAATTCAGTTTTGGCCTTAGAGTGGTGAAGGATGGCTGAATTGCTTCAATTTTCTATACTATTTGGTGGTCACATCTGAAGCACATGTGAGATACTTTTTCAGTCAGACCCTAAAGGTAGAGTTAATCATTTTAAATACAGGATGGAAGTCATTCAGTGTAACCAAATATAGCCATGATTTACGAATGAGTCATACAGAATCCAAATCAAAACTAACATCAATATAATGAATCTAAAAAAATGTGAAATGCAAAAGTTATCACCTAATAGTGTCAGCAATGGAGTTATGGATTTTAATCCCTTGCCATTTTAATTACAGTCAGTTTGCAATTATGAATAGGTTATACATCTGAACCCTGTTAGGAAAACAGATATTTGTAAAGAAGCATGTTTCTTCCCATCAAAATGATGACTTCTTATCAGATTGTTCAGAGCAACTTGTAGAATCCAAGTATAACTAAATGTTAGTCACTCAGTCATGTCTGACTCTTTATGACTCCATGGACTGTGCACTATAGCATGGAATTTTCCAGGCAAGAATACTGGAGTGGATTGCTAGGCCTTTCTCCAGGGGATCTTCCCAATCCAGGGATTGAACTGGGTCTCCTGCATTGCAGACAAATTTTCTACCATCTGAGCCACCAGGAAACCCTATATCTAAAAAGTAATATTAATAAAGTGCTCAAATATCATATTCTGAGCACAGGAAGGGTTTTAACAGGGAAAAAATAGAATGAATGTATTTCCTCTCTATTTCTAGCCTCAAAAAAATTTAGAAGATGATGAAATTTCCCCTTTATGTTCTGCAACTCCATTCTGCCTTGCTCCTCACCTCTGGGAGTCCCTCTCTGTCTTCTCTGGGAAACCAGTACCTTCTAGCTGTTCACAGGAACATCAAGCTTTCCCTCATGTGCTTCTACCAAACCACATATTTCTTCAATAAGAAGAGACATTAGAGAATAAAGAATTCTGATTAAACTAATTCACAATAAAGTGTGAATGACTGAAAGAAAATATATACTTTGGATAGTCAGAGCAACCTCACTGAAACTCCACAGTTTGACCAGAATTGTGTTAGGGTTTTAGCTCTACTAATTTCTCTCCATGTTTATAAAGATTTATTACAGAGGATGATGGAGTTAGATTATTTAAAGAACGTGTTCAAAGTCCAGAGTGAACAGATTACAGAGCCATGATTTAAAACACCAGAAAGATAAAAAAATTTTTTTTGGGGGGGATGTTTGTTGGTGCCAGTTAATTGCTATTGTTTCTGATTCAGGCATTGGGAGAAGGAAGGAACTGGCCAAAAAAAAAGTACAGAATTCTGAAGAGAAATAAGTTAGGGTAGATGGCTTTGCTTAAGTATCTCCTCTTTCTGGATCAACTTGCGCTCCTTAAATTAGTTTTGTTTATTTCATTTCCCATTTTATTCTCCTCTACATCTACATAGAATTATATTTTACAATTCATTATTCTGAAAGTTCCAAATTATTTATAGTTCTGACTTGATTCTCTGCCCTACCATTCAAATTATCTGGATTTCTGAATAGAAAAGAGATCACACTTTGGCATTTTCATGTCTCATTATCTGTTTTGTTTTAATTATTCATTGATGTGAGTTTGAAAAATTTTGTAGCCAGTGGAGAAGGGAGGACATTAGTAGCAGGAGCTGCGGCATCCAGCAGCAGTGACTATGAGGAACATGTGTTAAGACTGAAGGAAGGAGGAAGGGAGAAAAAGGAAGAAAATTGGGAAGCCTGCAGCCATGTATAGATTGGCCTTTCGAACAGTGGAATTCTCATCGCCACCACTGTGATTATATGGACTGCATCAATGTTTGCTTTCATGGGTCTGTGATGTGATCCATAGATAATATATGTTTTCTAGTAAGAAAATCTGGAAAAATCTTTACAAATCTCTACAATCACTATGGCTGAAAACTAATTTCCTTGGGCTTTCCTGATGGCTCAGACAGTGAAGGATTCCTAGCAATGTAGGCTAGCTAGGTTTGATCCCTGCATTGGGAAGATCTCCTAGAGGAGGACATGGCAACCCACTCCAATATTTTTGCCTGGAGAATCCCCATGGACAGAGGAGAATCCCCATGGACAGAGGAGGCTACAGCCCATGGGGCTGCAAAGAGTCAGACATGATTGAGCCACTAAGCACAATACAGCAAAATAAACTTGCCTTAGAAATGGGGAATCTCTGAGTGACCTTGATTGTTATTTTTCTGTTCCACAATACCTCACCAATTCTATTACATATAATGTGAAAAATATTCACCAAAGCTAAATGGTAAACAAAACAAAACAGAACACTACCAACAACAAACAAAAGGGTGATGCAGAGCCATGATTTAAAACACCAGAAAGATAAAAATTTTTTTTGGGGGGGATGTTTGTTGGTGCCAGTTAATTGCTATTGTTTCTGATTCAGGCATTGGGAGAAGGAAGGAACTGGCCAAAAAAAGTACAGAATTCTGAAGAGAAATAAGTTAGGGTAGATGGCTTTGCTTAAGTATCTCCTCTTTCTGGATCAACTTGCGCTCCTTAAATTAGTTTTGTTTATTTCATTTCCCATTTTATTCTCCTCTACATCTACATAGAATTATATTTTACAATTCATTATTCTGAAAGTTCCAAATTATTTATAGTTCTGACTTGATTCTCTGCCCTACCATTCAAATTATCTGGATTTCTGAATAGAAAAGAGATCACACTTTGGCATTTTCATGTCTCATTATCTGTTTTGTTTTAATTATTCATTGATGTGAGTTTGAAAAATTTTGTAGCCAGTGGAGAAGGGAGGACATTAGTAGCAGGAGCTGCGGCATCCAGCAGCAGTGACTATGAGGAACATGTGTTAAGACTGAAGGAAGGAGGAAGGGAGAAAAAGGAAGAAAATTGGGAAGCCTGCAGCCATGTATAGATTGGCCTTTCGAACAGTGGAATTCTCATCGCCACCACTGTGATTATATGGACTGCATCAATGTTTGCTTTCATGGGTCTGTGATGTGATCCATAGATAATATATGTTTTCTAGTAAGAAAATCTGGAAAAATCTTTACAAATCTCTACAATCACTATGGCTGAAAACTAATTTCCTTGGGCTTTCCTGATGGCTCAGACAGTGAAGGATTCCTAGCAATGTAGGCTAGCTAGGTTTGATCCCTGCATTGGGAAGATCTCCTAGAGGAGGACATGGCAACCCACTCCAATATTTTTGCCTGGAGAATCCCCATGGACAGAGGAGAATCCCCATGGACAGAGGAGGCTACAGCCCATGGGGCTGCAAAGAGTCAGACATGATTGAGCCACTAAGCACAATACAGCAAAATAAACTTGCCTTAGAAATGGGGAATCTCTGAGTGACCTTGATTGTTATTTTTCTGTTCCACAATACCTCACCAATTCTATTACATATAATGTGAAAAATATTCACCAAAGCTAAATGGTAAACAAAACAAAACAGAACACTACCACCAACGCAACAACAAAATACCCTTTTAGCTAAAGACTTTATATCTCTTGGTGGCATTTCAATTAAAATGAAAGCTACCCAAAGCAGCATGATAATGTTTAGTAGTCTCTCTCTGTTTTAAATGCATAGATAAAAAACAAATTCTCACTAAAGCAAAAGTGTATTACAATTCTCTTTAGATAAAAGGAATATATTCTCCAACACCAAAACACCTATATAGCCTAGAGCTAATTTCCAGAGAACTGATTTTTTTTTTTTTTAAGTTTGTAATTCTTTGGCTCTCACTCAACTGCCAAGGGATTTATGTACAGTGTATCTTGTTTTCAAGTTCTTATTAAAATAATTAAAGAAAATAGATTATACAGTCATATGTTAACACGATTTACTGCCAGCTTGTTTACTTCTATTTTCCATTCCAAGTGGCCTTTGAAAACAATTTCTCAGATTATCCTCCCCCATGTGTCAAAATAGAAGCCAATTCTGAACACCAAACTCCCTTCCTCCCTAGAGAACCAGAGAGTATATGAGCTCGTTTATCGGAGTTCGGAAAACACCCTCATGCCTGAGGACAGATCATCCAATATTGAGGAATGGGGTTTTCAAGATTTAATGAATATCTCCAACACAATGCACCTTGTGTGAACTGAGTCATAAAATGGAAGCTCATTGTCTTTTAGACACGTTGGAACCCCTCTAGCAAAGAAAGGAGCAGTCATCTAGAAGACTATAAATATCTTCCATACTTGTTAACCTCAAAGATAGACTAGTTATTGGTCAGGAACATAATCTTAGAAGTCACAGATTCATATGGATTCAAATAGTGGCTCTGCTATTTTTAAGGTGTAGCTTTAAACAACTCACATTCCTTGGAGCTTTTTCTCCGTCTGTATCATAGGAGTAATGATATTTAGCTCTGAACTTGAAGATTAAATGATGTTAAGACTGAAAATATCTAAGTTAAGTGCTGGCACATATCAAGCATTAAATAAATTATTTTGTCCTAGGAAGCAGAGCCTTAGTTGGAAATTCTTGGTCAAGAGTTTTATTGGTCAATCCCAATGACTATATATATATATATATATATATATATATATATATATATTCACACACACACTATTGACACTATTTATAAAATAGGTACTAACTAACTAACTAACTAGAACATAGTGTGTAGCACAGGGAGCTCTACTTACTGCACTGTGGTGACCTGAATGGGCAGTGCAGAAGGGAGAGGATATATGTATATGTATAGCTGATTCATTTTGTTGTACAGTAGAAATGAACACAGTGTTGTAAAGCAGCCATATGCCACTAAAACTTAATTTAAAAAAAAAAAGAAGTGGTTTATGGGTTGCATGCTCTCAGCAGGAGAGAGAAAATCAGGAGGGGAAAGAGGAAACAAGCTAGCAGAGCATGGTCTCCACTCAGGACTGGCTTCTGCCTCATATCCTTGGGAAGCTCTCCAACTCAAGAGGTATGTGAGTCCCATTTAGAGGAGTGAAGAGGTGCAGCCTCTCCAGCATGGGAACGCCCTTTTGGCAGAGGGAAATTCTGCAGAGAAGGGTGCATCTGGAGTTGTTATCATAACACAGTGATTGTTTACTTCTATTTTCCATTCCAAGTGGCCTTTGAAAACAATTTCTCAGATTATCCTCCCCCATGTGTCAAAATAGAAGCCAATTCTGAACACCAAACTCCCTTCCTCCCTAGAGAACCAGAGAGTATATGAGCTCGTTTATCGGAGTTCGAAAACACCCTCATGCCTGAGGACAGATCATCCAATATTGAGGAATGGGGTTTTCAAGATTTAATGAATATCTCCAACACAATGCACCTTGTGTGAACTGAGTCATAAAATGGAAGCTCATTGTCTTTTAGACACGTTGGAACCCCTCTAGCAAAGAAAGGAGCAGTCATCTAGAAGACTATAAATATCTTCCATACTTGTTAACC
Organism: Tragulus kanchil; assembly: GCA_022376925.1. Classification (NCBI taxonomy): domain Eukaryota; kingdom Metazoa; phylum Chordata; class Mammalia; order Artiodactyla; family Tragulidae; genus Tragulus; species Tragulus kanchil. The sequence continues at coordinate 121,894,258 of JAIOJX010000003.1, read as the reverse complement.
TCAAAGATAGACTAGTTATTGGTCAGGAACATAATCTTAGAAGTCACAGATTCATATGGATTCAAATAGTGGCTCTGCTATTTTTAAGGTGTAGCTTTAAACAACTCACATTCCTTGGAGCTTTTTCTCCGTCTGTATCATAGGAGTAATGATATTTAGCTCTGAACTTGAAGATTAAATGATGTTAAGACTGAAAATATCTAAGTTAAGTGCTGGCACATATCAAGCATTAAATAAATTATTTTGTCCTAGGAAGCAGAGCCTTAGTTGGAAATTCTTGGTCAAGAGTTTTATTGGTCAATCCCAATGACTATATATATATATATATATATATATATATATATATATATATATATTCACACACACACTATTGACACTATTTATAAAATAGGTACTAACTAACTAACTAACTAGAACATAGTGTGTAGCACAGGGAGCTCTACTTACTGCACTGTGGTGACCTGAATGGGCAGTGCAGAAGGGAGAGGATATATGTATATGTATAGCTGATTCATTTTGTTGTACAGTAGAAATGAACACAGTGTTGTAAAGCAGCCATATGCCACTAAAACTTAATTTAAAAAAAAAAAGAAGTGGTTTATGGGTTGCATGCTCTCAGCAGGAGAGAGAAAATCAGGAGGGGAAAGAGGAAACAAGCTAGCAGAGCATGGTCTCCACTCAGGACTGGCTTCTGCCTCATATCCTTGGGAAGCTCTCCAACTCAAGAGGTATGTGAGTCCCATTTAGAGGAGTGAAGAGGTGCAGCCTCTCCAGCATGGGAACGCCCTTTTGGCAGAGGGAAATTCTGCAGAGAAGGGTGCATCTGGAGTTGTTATCATAACAACAGTGATAGCAACAAAGGATGAGAGGTGCACTTATTGAAAAAGGAGATCTGGGTGGGACACCCACAGCGCCCACTAGAGTTTACTCCAGGCATTACTTAGATTGGCTTGCTTCTCACACCAAACTCATCTACTTAGGCACAGCTTCTTCAGGATTCTGGCGGGTCATAATGACTGAGGAAACTTCAGAGGAGGGAAGGGTTAGCTGGACAAATCAGAACCTCTGATGCTACCATTGTTCCTTAGTCTGTAAATCACTGGTTCCTAATCTGACAAGTCCACTCCACCCCCCTAACACAGGGACATTTGGCAATGTCTAGAGACATTTTTGGTTGCCATATCTGGAGGTTGGTACTGGCATAACCCTACAATGGATAGCTCCCCCATAGCAGAGAATTATCCATCACAAAGTGTCGATAGTACTGGAGTTGAGAAACCCTGCATCACTTCCTTGCTCCTACATCCATTCTAGGTTCTCTCTCTTCCATGTGCACAGGAGCTGACCCAGGTAGCTTGTCTAGAGGGTTGACACAGACTTTCATTCTGAGGGGGTCTAGGTTCTGTTGAGCATGCTCTATGAGATTCTGGTTTCCATTTGGTTAAAAACAGGTATGGAAGTACCAGGAGATGTTCCCATGAAATATTTGAATTCAAAACATTCTTCAACCTGCCACTAATAGATTCAGTGGTGTCCTTGAGGGAGAGATCTGATTCAGCTTAGCCTGTGTTGCTGACCATACAGGTGTTCAATTGTGTCAGTAGCTAGAACAGTCTGTGTGAGAAGAAGCACATGCTATAGAGCCCTACATGGTCCTATGGTTTGCTGCTGAGCTTGCCTAACCTTTACTTGATGGGTCACAATGGTAACTTCCTCTGCTAACATTAGCTATCCAGAGACTGTTTTTCTCCAGCAGGAGAGAGAAAATCAGGAGGAAAGAGGAAACAAGCTGGCTTCTGCCCCCCATATCCTTGGGAAGCTCTCCAACTCAAGAGGTATGTGAGGCCCATTTAGAGGGGTGAAGAGGTGCAGCCTCTCCAGCATGGGAACGCCCTTTTGGCAGAGGGAAATTCTGCAGAGAAGGGTGCATCTGGAGTTGTTATCATAACAACAGTGATAGCAACAAAGGATGAGAGGTGCACTTATTGAAAAAGGAGATCTGGGTGGGACACCCACAGCGCCCACTAGAGTTTACTCCAGGCATTACTTAGATTGGCTTGCTTCTCACACCAAACTCATCTACTTAGGCACAGCTTCTTCAGGATTCTGGCGGGTCATAATGACTGAGGAAACTTCAGAGGAGGGAAGGGTTAGCTGGACAAATCAGAACCTCTGATGCTACCATTGTTCCTTAGTCTGTAAATCACTGGTTCCTAATCTGACAAGTCCACTCCACCCCCCTAACACAGGGACATTTGGCAATGTCTAGAGACATTTTTGGTTGCCATATCTGGAGGTTGGTACTGGCATAACCCTACAATGGATAGCTCCCCCATAGCAGAGAATTATCCATCACAAAGTGTCGATAGTACTGGAGTTGAGAAACCCTGCATCACTTCCTTGCTCCTACATCCATTCTAGGTTCTCTCTCTTCCATGTGCACAGGAGCTGACCCAGGTAGCTTGTCTAGAGGGTTGACACAGACTTTCATTCTGAGGGGGTCTAGGTTCTGTTGAGCATGCTCTATGAGATTCTGGTTTCCATTTGGTTAAAAACAGGTATGGAAGTACCAGGAGATGTTCCCATGAAATATTTGAATTCAAAACATTCTTCAACCTGCCACTAATAGATTCAGTGGTGTCCTTGAGGGAGAGATCTGATTCAGCTTAGCCTGTGTTGCTGACCATACAGGTGTTCAATTGTGTCAGTAGCTAGAACAGTCTGTGTGAGAAGAAGCACATGCTATAGAGCCCTACATGGTCCTATGGTTTGCTGCTGAGCTTGCCTAACCTTTACTTGATGGGTCACAATGGTAACTTCCTCTGCTAACATTATCCTCTGCTATCCAGTGGTCAGAAATTTAGTTTTAGCTTAGTTTTTACCATGGTTTGGTAGCATTTCAAGAGCTGTTTGTTTGTTTGTTTTAACAGCAGCTTTCTTAATACATAACTCACATACTCTAAGCCATCCTTTTGAAATGTATAATTCAGTGTTTTATTAGTTCATTCACTGAGTTGGACAGCAATCACAACTTTCTGATTTCAGAACATTTTCAACATCACCAGATAAAATCTCATACCCCTTAGCAGTCACCTCTCATTCCCTCCAACTTCCCCACATCTAGACAACCACTAATTGACTGTCCTGTCTCCATGGATTTGCTTATTCTAGAAATTTGATATAAAAGGAACCACATAATATGTAGCCTATGCATATGGTTTTTCTCATTTAGTGTAGTTTTAAAGGCTTATCCATGTATTAGTGTGTATTGGTACTTCATTCCTTTTTATGTATAAATAATATTTTATTGTATAATATATAATGTGCAATCTACTGTTGTTGGGTTGAGTGTTCTATAGATGTCTATTAAGTATAATTAGTTTATAGCATTGTCTAAGCCTTCTATTTATCTTCTGCATAGTTGATTTTTCCATTATTGAAAGTAGGACATTGAAGTGTCTAACTATAAATATTGATTTGAGTTTTTCTTTCTTCAATTCTGTCAGTTTTGCTTAATATATGTTAGAACCTTTCTTGTTTGGTGCATATTTTTTAATTGTTTTGCCTTCTGAAATGATTGGCATTTTATCATTAGTCTAGAGGGGTTGACACAGTCTTTCATTCTGAGGGGGTCTAGGTTCTGTTGAGCATGCTCTATGAGATTCTGGTTTCCATTTGGTTAAAAACAGGTATGGAAGTACCAGGAGATGTTCCCATGAAATATTTGAATTCAAAACATTCTTCAACCTGCCACTAATAGATTCAGTGGTGTCCTTGAGGGAGAGATCTGATTCAGCTTAGCCTGTGTTGCTGACCATACAGGTGTTCAATTGTGTCAGTAGCTAGAACAGTCTGTGTGAGAAGAAGCACATGCTATAGAGCCCTACATGGTCCTATGGTTTGCTGCTGAGCTTGCCTAACCTTTACTTGATGGGTCACAATGGTAACTTCCTCTGCTAACATTATCCTCTGCTATCCAGTGGTCAGAAATTTAGTTTTAGCTTAGTTTTTACCATGGTTTGGTAGCATTTCAAGAGCTGTTTGTTTGTTTGTTTTAACAGCAGCTTTCTTAATACATAACTCACATACTCTAAGCCATCCTTTTGAAATGTATAATTCAGTGTTTTATTAGTTCATTCACTGAGTTGGACAGCAATCACAACTTTCTGATTTCAGAACATTTTCAACATCACCAGATAAAATCTCATACCCCTTAGCAGTCACCTCTCATTCCCTCCAACTTCCCCACATCTAGACAACCACTAATTGACTGTCCTGTCTCCATGGATTTGCTTATTCTAGAAATTTGATATAAAAGGAACCACATAATATGTAGCCTATGCATATGGTTTTTCTCATTTAGTGTAGTTTTAAAGGCTTATCCATGTATTAGTGTGTATTGGTACTTCATTCCTTTTTATGTATAAATAATATTTTATTGTATAATATATAATGTGCAATCTACTGTTGTTGGGTTGAGTGTTCTATAGATGTCTATTAAGTATAATTAGTTTATAGCATTGTCTAAGCCTTCTATTTATCTTCTGCATAGTTGATTTTTCCATTATTGAAAGTAGGACATTGAAGTGTCTAACTATAAATATTGATTTGAGTTTTTCTTTCTTCAATTCTGTCAGTTTTGCTTAATATATGTTAGAACCTTTCTTGTTTGGTGCATATTTTTTAATTGTTTTGCCTTCTGAAATGATTGGCATTTTTATCATTATAAGACATTCTTTTTCTCTCTAGTAACAATTTTTATCTTAAAGTTTATATTTTTCTTATGTTACTAAAACTATTCCAGTTTTCTTTCAGTTTCTGATTACATGGTGTATCTTTTTCACCCTTTATTTTCAAAATATTCATGTCTGTGAATCTGCAGTATGTCTTATAGACAGTATACAATTGGATCATTTTTTAAAATCCATTCTGCTGCAGTCCATGGAGTCGCAAAGAATTGGACATGACTGAGCAACTGAACTGAACTGCCAATTTTGACCTTTTGATTAATGTGTCTGTCTATTAATGTTTAATGTAATACCTGATAAAGTGGGATTTACATCTGTTATTTTTCTGTTTACTCTGTCTTATGTTATTTTGTCATTCTATTTTTTCATTTCATGGTGTACCATTTTAATTCCCGTATGTGTTCTTCTACTATGCTTTTTGAGTTATTTTCTTAATTGTGGGCCCTGAAGATTACAGTTAGTATTGACATCTTAATATATTTTGAGTTAATATCAGCTTAATTTCAATAGCACAGGAAAACCTTTCACCAGTATCACTCTGTTCCGTTTCCTTCCTTCATCTGTTACTGTCATAAAAATTACATCATTTAACATTTTAAGTTCATCAATAGTTTTATAATTATTGCTTTATGAAGTTGTGTTTTAAGTCATAGGAAGAGAAAGGCATTATGAACAAGAGCATTCACACCTTCTTTTATATTTACCTATGCTATTAACCATTTTTGGTGTTCTTTATTTCTTCAGATGGATTTGAGTTACTATTTAATACGTTTTCATTTCAGTCTGAAGGACTCTAGCATTTACTGCATTATAGATCTGCTATCAACCAATTTTCAGTTTTTCTCTGTTAATATATAATGTGCAATCTACTGTTGTTGGGTTGAGTGTTCTATAGATGTCTATTAAGTATAATTAGTTTATAGCATTGTCTAAGCCTTCTATTTATCTTCTGCATAGTTGATTTTTCCATTATTGAAAGTAGGACATTGAAGTGTCTAACTATAAATATTGATTTGAGTTTTTCTTTCTTCAATTCTGTCAGTTTTGCTTAATATATGTTAGAACCTTTCTTGTTTGGTGCATATTTTTTAATTGTTTTGCCTTCTGAAATGATTGGCATTTTTATCATTATAAGACATTCTTTTTCTCTCTAGTAACAATTTTTATCTTAAAGTTTATATTTTTCTTATGTTACTAAAACTATTCCAGTTTTCTTTCAGTTTCTGATTACATGGTGTATCTTTTTCACCCTTTATTTTCAAAATATTCATGTCTGTGAATCTGCAGTATGTCTTATAGACAGTATACAATTGGATCATTTTTTAAAATCCATTCTGCTGCAGTCCATGGAGTCGCAAAGAATTGGACATGACTGAGCAACTGAACTGAACTGCCAATTTTGACCTTTTGATTAATGTGTCTGTCTATTAATGTTTAATGTAATACCTGATAAAGTGGGATTTACATCTGTTATTTTTCTGTTTACTCTGTCTTATGTTATTTTGTCATTCTATTTTTTCATTTCATGGTGTACCATTTTAATTCCGTATGTGTTCTTCTACTATGCTTTTTGAGTTATTTTCTTAATTGTGGGCCCTGAAGATTACAGTTAGTATTGACATCTTAATATATTTTGAGTTAATATCAGCTTAATTTCAATAGCACAGGAAAACCTTTCACCAGTATCACTCTGTTCCGTTTCCTTCCTTCATCTGTTACTGTCATAAAAATTACATCATTTAACATTTTAAGTTCATCAATAGTTTTATAATTATTGCTTTATGAAGTTGTGTTTTAAGTCATAGGAAGAGAAAGGCATTATGAACAAGAGCATTCACACCTTCTTTTATATTTACCTATGCTATTAACCATTTTTGGTGTTCTTTATTTCTTCAGATGGATTTGAGTTACTATTTAATACGTTTTCATTTCAGTCTGAAGGACTCTAGCATTTACTGCATTATAGATCTGCTATCAACCAATTTTCAGTTTTTCTCTGGACATATCTTTATTGCTTCTAGATTCTTGAAGGATAGTTTTGCTTGACAGAGAATTGTTAGTTGCCCATATCCTACAGCACTTTAAATATGATGTCCTGTTCCTTCTAGCATCCATAGTTTTTGATATTATAAAAAGTCACTTCTTAATTTTATTGTAGGTTTCTGTGATGAGTCACTATTTTTGCCTTTGGTCTTTTCAAAGGTTGACAGTACTAACAGATGTGAATCTCCGAGCTTATTTTACTTGGGTTTTGTTGAACTTCATGTTTAGATTAATATTTTTCATCAAATTTGAGAAGTTATTGCTCATTATTTCTTCAGATATTTTCTTTGCTCCTTCCTTTCTCTATTCTCTTTGTGGGTCTTTGTCTTAGTCTGTTGGACTTCTCTAACAACCCACCTAGACTGGGTAGCTTATAGATAAGAGAAACTTATTTCCCACAGTTCTAGAGCCTGGAAAGTCCAAGATCATGGTGCCAGTGTGGATGGATGAGGACCCTCTTCCTGGTTCATAGATGGCATTGTTTCCATTGTGCCCTCAGGTGTAAGGGGCAAGGGATTTCTGTGGGGTGTCTTTTATAATAACACTAATTCCATTCATGAGAGCTCCACTTTTGCAACAAAAGAACTTTCCAAAGGCCCAACATTATAATAACATCACATTTGGATTTCAATAGAATTTTGAGAGGACACAGACATTCAGATTATCACAGTTTTCAAATTATTTATAGACTTACTCGGTGATATCTCACATGTTTCTGATGCTTTGTTCTTTTTCCTTCCTTCTTTTACATTCTGTTCCTCAAATTGTATAATCTCTGTTGACCTATCTTTAAATTCACTGTTGTCAGTTCAAATCTGCTATTTAGCCCCTCTGGTGAAATAATTTCAGTTATTTTACTCTTCAACTACAAAACTTCTGTTTTTCTAAAAATAATTATTATATCTTCATTGATATTCTATATTTGATCCAACAATATTTGTCTACTTCCCTTTAATTTCCAGTCATGGTTTCATTTATTTCTTTGAGAATATAACAACTGTCTAAAGTCTTTGTCTAGTAAGGCCAAGATCAGTGCTTCCTCCATGATGGTGTCTAGGTTGTTTTTTGTTGTATATAGACCAATTTCTTGTTTATTTACATGACTCATACAGTTTTTTGTTGCTGAAAACTACATTTCAAATAATATAATGCGATAGTTCTGGCAATCAGATTACTTCTCTCTTCAGGACTTATTGTTGCTGTTTATTTATTTATGTTGCTTAGGTAAATTGGCCAAGTGTGCATTCTTTATTATGTGTGGCCATTGAAGTTTCAACCTAGATAGCACAGTAAACTTAGTGGTCAGCTAATGATTGGATAAAAATTGTCTCAAATATCTTGTACTAGTAAGTCTCTCAGCCTTTGAATTCAGTTTTTGAATTTGGTGGTATGGCTTCAATGCTATTGCAGAGAGTTTACAATATGCCTTAACCTTTACTACTTCCTAATGAAGAGTCTCAAAGTCAGCCTGAAGTGAGAGAATATGGCCTTATTAAGTGCTTCCTGGCCAGGTATAGAGTCTTTCACTTAAGTATGGTCTCTTAGTTCCCCAGAAATATGCCAGAAGTTTTCAAAGCCCTCTAAAAAAGCATCTCATTCATTAGTTTTTCCTTTTAAATTTGACTGGGTAGCTTATAGATAAGAGAAACTTATTTCCCACAGTTCTAGAGCCTGGAAAGTCCAAGATCATGGTGCCAGTGTGGATGGATGAGGACCCTCTTCCTGGTTCATAGATGGCATTGTTTCCATTGTGCCCTCAGGTGTAAGGGGCAAGGGATTTCTGTGGGGTGTCTTTTATAATAACACTAATTCCATTCATGAGAGCTCCACTTTTGCAACAAAAGAACTTTCCAAAGGCCCAACATTATAATAACATCACATTTGGATTTCAATAGAATTTTGAGAGGACACAGACATTCAGATTATCACAGTTTTCAAATTATTTATAGACTTACTCGGTGATATCTCACATGTTTCTGATGCTTTGTTCTTTTTCCTTCCTTCTTTTACATTCTGTTCCTCAAATTGTATAATCTCTGTTGACCTATCTTTAAATTCACTGTTGTCAGTTCAAATCTGCTATTTAGCCCCTCTGGTGAAATAATTTCAGTTATTTTACTCTTCAACTACAAAACTTCTGTTTTTCTAAAAATAATTATTATATCTTCATTGATATTCTATATTTGATCCAACAATATTTGTCTACTTCCCTTTAATTTCCAGTCATGGTTTCATTTATTTCTTTGAGAATATAACAACTGTCTAAAGTCTTTGTCTAGTAAGGCCAAGATCAGTGCTTCCTCCATGATGGTGTCTAGGTTGTTTTTTGTTGTATATAGACCAATTTCTTGTTTATTTACATGACTCATACAGTTTTTTGTTGCTGAAAACTACATTTCAAATAATATAATGCGATAGTTCTGGCAATCAGATTACTTCTCTCTTCAGGACTTATTGTTGCTGTTTATTTATTTATGTTGCTTAGGTAAATTGGCCAAGTGTGCATTCTTTATTATGTGTGGCCATTGAAGTTTCAACCTAGATAGCACAGTAAACTTAGTGGTCAGCTAATGATTGGATAAAAATTGTCTCAAATATCTTGTACTAGTAAGTCTCTCAGCCTTTGAATTCAGTTTTTGAATTTGGTGGTATGGCTTCAATGCTATTGCAGAGAGTTTACAATATGCCTTAACCTTTACTACTTCCTAATGAAGAGTCTCAAAGTCAGCCTGAAGTGAGAGAATATGGCCTTATTAAGTGCTTCCTGGCCAGGTATAGAGTCTTTCACTTAAGTATGGTCTCTTAGTTCCCCAGAAATATGCCAGAAGTTTTCAAAGCCCTCTAAAAAAGCATCTCATTCATTAGTTTTTCCTTTTAAATTTTTTAGGCAGTTTATTGTTAGTTCTAACTGGTATTATTGCCTCAGGTACCTTTGATGTTAAACAATTGCCACTGATAGTTTCTGACAAAGGCCTCAGGGATAAGCTCTGAGTCAAGTCAAATAATGACAAGCTCTGAGAGCAGGACTCTTCTAGAAATCTACCAGACAAATCAAATAGTGACAATTTTCTGAAAAGAAAGAGTATTTTGGGGGGGTGGAAATTCAAATCTGTTTTGCCTCCTCTAATGGCTGCTAAGCTTCTGGTTTTCACAGTACTGTGATTCTGTAGTTGCTGATTTTTCAGGCTATTGTGGTGTTGGAGATATTGGAATGGGGATTAGGCAAGTTAAAATATCACATAGCTGACTGTTGTTACCCAGATGCACTCATTTTTTCTTGAATAAATGCTCCTTGAGTTTTGCAAGTTTCTGGATAATTTCCAAGCTCTGAAAAAGTTGATTTTGAAAAAATTTTGCTAGTGATCTTGCTGCATTATGGGTGAGCAGATTTTCTGAAATCAGTATTCTGGACGTTCTTCCTCTAGGAACTCTTTTTAATGGTGCAAAGTTTATCTGATGTTATTCCATAAGATCTGTGCTATAATTCTGCTATTAGAGTTTGCCTAAGATTCTATTTGACATCTTTCTCTGCCACAGATACCCTCAAGGATTAGCAGATGTACTGGATTAAATGGGCCAACTAGCAGAGTTGAGTCTTTTTCAGCCTGCATATGTGACCACACCCTTTCTTTCTCAAATAATATAATGCGATAGTTCTGGCAATCAGATTACTTCTCTCTTCAGGACTTATTGTTGCTGTTTATTTATTTATGTTGCTTAGGTAAATTGGCCAAGTGTGCATTCTTTATTATGTGTGGCCATTGAAGTTTCAACCTAGATAGCACAGTAAACTTAGTGGTCAGCTAATGATTGGATAAAAATTGTCTCAAATATCTTGTACTAGTAAGTCTCTCAGCCTTTGAATTCAGTTTTTGAATTTGGTGGTATGGCTTCAATGCTATTGCAGAGAGTTTACAATATGCCTTAACCTTTACTACTTCCTAATGAAGAGTCTCAAAGTCAGCCTGAAGTGAGAGAATATGGCCTTATTAAGTGCTTCCTGGCCAGGTATAGAGTCTTTCACTTAAGTATGGTCTCTTAGTTCCCCAGAAATATGCCAGAAGTTTTCAAAGCCCTCTAAAAAAGCATCTCATTCATTAGTTTTTCCTTTTAAATTTTTTAGGCAGTTTATTGTTAGTTCTAACTGGTATTATTGCCTCAGGTACCTTTGATGTTAAACAATTGCCACTGATAGTTTCTGACAAAGGCCTCAGGGATAAGCTCTGAGTCAAGTCAAATAATGACAAGCTCTGAGAGCAGGACTCTTCTAGAAATCTACCAGACAAATCAAATAGTGACAATTTTCTGAAAAGAAAGAGTATTTTGGGGGGGTGGAAATTCAAATCTGTTTTGCCTCCTCTAATGGCTGCTAAGCTTCTGGTTTTCACAGTACTGTGATTCTGTAGTTGCTGATTTTTCAGGCTATTGTGGTGTTGGAGATATTGGAATGGGGATTAGGCAAGTTAAAATATCACATAGCTGACTGTTGTTACCCAGATGCACTCATTTTTTCTTGAATAAATGCTCCTTGAGTTTTGCAAGTTTCTGGATAATTTCCAAGCTCTGAAAAAGTTGATTTTGAAAAAATTTTGCTAGTGATCTTGCTGCATTATGGGTGAGCAGATTTTCTGAAATCAGTATTCTGGACGTTCTTCCTCTAGGAACTCTTTTTAATGGTGCAAAGTTTATCTGATGTTATTCCATAAGATCTGTGCTATAATTCTGCTATTAGAGTTTGCCTAAGATTCTATTTGACATCTTTCTCTGCCACAGATACCCTCAAGGATTAGCAGATGTACTGGATTAAATGGGCCAACTAGCAGAGTTGAGTCTTTTTCAGCCTGCATATGTGACCACACCCTTTCTTTCTCTGGCTCCACTCATGTGCTTCAATGTCTCTCAATAAAGGTGTTCAACCAGTATCTGCAAATACAGGATATCTTTCCTTTAAAACAAAAAAAATCTCTAGGCACTGTGCTTCTTTCTCAAAGATACAAGGTGCCAGGTGCAACAACTTGTATTTCTAGGACATATCCTAGGGTGCCTCAGCCAACTAGATCCCCAACAAATCTATGGAGGCAAGAAGCACCTTGAGTTTTGCAGTTTCTTTTATTCCTAAACTGTGATGCATATGTATCTTTTTAATGAATCTAGAGTACTTGTCACTTTTTTCTCATCGAACTTATAATACATGATGTCATCAATATAGTGGACAAATGTGATATTGTTTGGAAATTGTCATAAAATCCAGGCCTTTTAAGTCATATTGTGACAAATAGCAGTAGAGATGAATATCCATGAGGCATGACCATAAATGTGTCCTGCTGCTCATCCCATGTAAATGCAAGCTAATTTTGGCCCCCCTTTTGTTGGAAAAATCCATTTGCCACGGGCAAATCAAACTTAACAACAAATTCTGAACTGGAGTGAATGAATCATGGCTTTTTGACACCTTTGTATGTGGGGATAATGGACCATGGGATGACTCTCCACTGGGGACAGAGGTTGCTTTGTGACCCATCTTTTGTTCCCTGTTATTATTGAAAGTTTCACAGCAATCTTCATATCCCATTCTGTGGATTAAGACAGTTACACAGGTCCAAACAGATTCAAGCATCAATGTCACCAGAAGAGTACATAAAGGATGAAATATAAATTGAGGTAGTTACCTTTGGTATATAAATCTTCCCAACTTTACTATGATCGCATTTTATTTTTACATCTACTGAAATAGACCTTAATCATTTCTCCATATCTAAGAAAAATGAATCCAGTTGTTTCAAATCTAATTGTGTTTAGATATTGTTGGGCTATTTATTCACATCTCTTAAATTGCTTAATTATTGCTATCAGCCTTGGTGGTGTGTGAATGAAATATTTTCATTATTAACTTCTGCTCCCTGGTATGTATGCTCTGTATGAAAAGGATTTTGTTTTGTTCTTGGCTGTATTTTCAGAATTTAGAAAATGCAGGACACATACTAGGTACTAAGAAAATATTTGTTAAATGAATAAAGCCCAAAGGGCTTATGCCAGTTTTCCACAAAGGGCTTATGCCAGTTTTCCACAAAGTTTAAACATTTGGTAAGTAAAGTCCATTATCTGAGAGGCAAAACTGAGGGTGGGTAACAAAGATCATTAATAAGTCAAAAAAGACTGAAAATCAAGCAAGAAATTATCAAAGTTCCAACAGCATGAGCATTACCCTCAAGTTTTGGATCATTAAACTCGGTGAAAAAGGTTCTGCCTCACCTGGGACTGTTTTATGAACCTCTCAACACGTGCAGCAGCTATATTTCTAGGGTCTTGGCATTTATAAAACACTGTTTGGCATCTATGATACATTCCCATCCTCTTACTGGCACCTTAAACATATGCAAAAATCTTTCATCTATATGAAGTTATGTAATCACTCTCCAAACAATGTAGATAGAAATTAAAGGTTTCATTTGAGATGGTTTCCTTATTCAAGATCACTAGCTTATTAATAGCACAGACTTGATTCAAGTTGGTTTTATTATTTTTTTATCCTTTAGCTCCATTTCCTTGACCAATACTCCAACTACCTACTCTGATATACTGCAGTTTAGAAATACAGAGACCAGTTGTGTTCAGATGGTTATTCTAACAAAAAATATTTCTCCTATTGGCCTACTGAAAATAATAATAGTTATAACTTTCATAGTTTTAATAGTAACTGACAGTTATTTAAATTTCACTGTATGCTAAGCTGTTTCCTAAATATTTATTGTTTAACTAGCATTTTGTGAATGGAAAAATATGTCAGATCTTTCATCTAATAATCATTGACAAAGTTTAAAGTGGAAGTATCTCTTGTAAAAGTAATCCATCAATTCAGTACAATATTAAATTTTCTTGTTTATTATTTTCATAGAAACCCTTGAGATCCTGGATCATATTTCTCCTCTTCTTCACCAAATGCACTGTGCTTGTGAGGACATCATTCTCTGAACTTATAGCTTTTAGAGCCAGTTACACTTACTTGATACTTATTGTATCATTTTCTTATATATGAGTATTCTTTTTTCTTTTTTTTTTTTCTGGCACGACCAGGCTGCCGTGGCCGGCGGGCTCTGGGGTTTAATACACAGCACTACACTTGCAACAGTGGGGAAGGCGGGCAGAAATTCAGGCCGGAGCACTCCTCGGTCCAGGGATGGTCAGTCTTTTGTAAAGTACACTTGTGAGTTTGTCCAGAATACTCAGTAGTAAGGCCATCGGGGGTCGTTCAGGGGGTTGGGCCAGAAGCAGTAGGCCAGCATCATCCTCTTGCAAAAGGCCTCGTACTCATCATCCTCCTTGGAGAGCTCGGCTGGCCAGTCAATGCCAAAGCCAGCGCCGTCTACCATGGTGGTCCCCTTGTTGACGGGGTTCTTGATCCCCTGGCCCTCTGAGCCCAGGCTGTCACCCTCCTTCCAGCCCATCTTCATCAGCATCTGGTAGCCGATGTTCTCTATCGTCAGCTTGAACTCCTTGTACTCGGAGTAGTCAGGCTCGCGGCCCTCCTTCAGGGCCTTAAAGGTCTCCATGAACTTCTCCAGCTCGTCCGGTGGCAGGAAGTCCCCAATGAAGTTCTTGCCCGCCCATCTTCGTCCCGCTGCTCTGCCCATTCTCGAGTCTTGTCCATCTCCATGCGCCGCAGCTGGTGCTCCCAGGTGCCCAGCTCGCTGTCCACCTCCTCGTCGCTGTCGTGGCCGTGCTGGTGCTGCTGCAGCGCCTTCTCCCACAGCAGCTGCATGTCCTGCATGGCGCGCTTGTGCTGCACGATCATGTCGTACATCTGCTGCATCTCCTGCTGCTCCTTCAACTGCTTCTTCTGGGCATCCGAAGCTCTGTGACACCCACCACACCCACGGGCTTCCCCTTCTCGTAGCCGAGACCCTTGAGGTCTTGAACTGACAGAGGCGAGGCGGAAGCGTCGACGTCCCTCTGCACCAGCTCGGTGGGCGGGAGCTCCACCTTGTCCTCTTCCGGCCCCCACCGGCTATTTCGCTTCCTCTTCACGTTGGCCGTGGCAGCTGGCTTTCCTGGGGCGGCTGCAGATGGGGTGGCGGTGGGTAGAGGGGCAGATGAGGTAGGGCAGGCAGTGACCATGGACACGGACCCCAGTGGAGTCTCAGGAGGAGACCTGCGCTTCAGTCCGAGGTCAGGTGCTGTGGGGGTGCCCGTGGGACCTGCCTTGGCTTTTCAGAACTCCTCCAGCTTCTGGCGGTAGTACTTGTACCCTTGGCTGTTGGGCACTACACTTGCAACAGTGGGGAAGGCGGGCAGAAATTCAGGCCGGAGCACTCCTCGGTCCAGGGATGGTCAGTCTTTTGTAAAGTACACTTGTGAGTTTGTCCAGAATACTCAGTAGTAAGGCCATCGGGGGTCGTTCAGGGGGTTGGGCCAGAAGCAGTAGGCCAGCATCATCCTCTTGCAAAAGGCCTCGTACTCATCATCCTCCTTGGAGAGCTCGGCTGGCCAGTCAATGCCAAAGCCAGCGCCGTCTACCATGGTGGTCCCCTTGTTGACGGGGTTCTTGATCCCCTGGCCCTCTGAGCCCAGGCTGTCACCCTCCTTCCAGCCCATCTTCATCAGCATCTGGTAGCCGATGTTCTCTATCGTCAGCTTGAACTCCTTGTACTCGGAGTAGTCAGGCTCGCGGCCCTCCTTCAGGGCCTTAAAGGTCTCCATGAACTTCTCCAGCTCGTCCGGTGGCAGGAAGTCCCCAATGAAGTTCTTGCCCCGGCCCATCTTCGTCAGCTGCTCTGCCCATTCTCGAGTCTTGTCCATCTCCATGCGCCGCAGCTGGTGCTCCCAGGTGCCCAGCTCGCTGTCCACCTCCTCGTCGCTGTCGTGGCCGTGCTGGTGCTGCTGCAGCGCCTTCTCCCACAGCAGCTGCATGTCCTGCATGGCGCGCTTGTGCTGCACGATCATGTCGTACATCTGCTGCATCTCCTGCTGCTCCTTCAACTGCTTCTTCTGGGCATCCGAAAGCTCTGTGACACCCACCACACCCACGGGCTTCCCCTTCTCGTAGCCGAGACCCTTGAGGTCTTGAACTGACAGAGGCGAGGCGGAAGCGTCGACGTCCCTCTGCACCAGCTCGGTGGGCGGGAGCTCCACCTTGTCCTCTTCCGGCCCCCACCGGCTATTTCGCTTCCTCTTCACGTTGGCCGTGGCAGCTGGCTTTCCTGGGGCGGCTGCAGATGGGGTGGCGGTGGGTAGAGGGGCAGATGAGGTAGGGCAGGCAGTGACCATGGACACGGACCCCAGTGGAGTCTCAGGAGGAGACCTGCGCTTCAGTCCGAGGTCAGGTGCTGTGGGGGTGCCCGTGGGACCTGCCTTGGCTTTTCAGAACTCCTCCAGCTTCTGGCGGTAGTACTTGTACCCTTGGCTGTTGGGTTCATACAGAAAGCTGAATGCCTGGTTTTCGCGGTTGTTCTGGAGCGCAATGGTTTCCACCTCGGGACCCCCATCTGCTATGAACCTGGCCAACTTTTCTGCGAGGCTCTTGACCTCTTCGTCCTCTGGGGATGAAACTTTCTGAGAGGCTGCCTGCACCTTCTCTGCTTCCTTTCTTATCTCAGCCACCTTCTTTCTGTAGTAGAGGAATTCCCTGCTATTCTTATCGTGCAAAAACGAAAATGCCGGGTTATCCTTGTAGTTCTCCATAGCTACTTTTTCTAACTCGGGGCCTCCTTCTGCCACAAAGCGGGCCAATTTCTCTATCACTTTCCGAGTCTCGGCTCCCTCTTTGATCTCCAGCCACTGCTCATAGTCCTCCTCCTCGTCCTCATCGGGGGACTGGAAGACACTCAGGCGGCTGGCCAGGGGCAGCTGCTTGGAGTGCACGTAATTCTTCACCTGGCCCAGCGGGCTGGAGATGAGCGGGGCCTCTTCCCGCACGAGGGAGCACACGAGGCGGGCAGTGGGTGTGCTGGGGGATGGATCTGTGCTGGTCTGTGCCTTCTGCAGCTTCAGAAACTGCTGCAAGAAGCTGCCGTCGTTGACAAACTTGTTGGAAACGTTCGAGTTGTGTGAGTTTGCAATTTCGCCAGGATGTGGGGGCTGAGGGCTGGTCACCTGATTCTGCTTGGCTTTCTGCTCCATTCTGGCCTCAATTTCCCGTTTCTTCTGAGCAATGGCTCCTCCTGGTGAAGGATGTTCATGATCATTTCCAGACTTGGGGCAGGGTTCTGCTCCATCTGGGGGCGGAGCTCATTCCCCGGGCTATTTCCCTCTTCACGTTGGCCGTGGCAGCTGGCTTTCCTGGGCGGCTGCAGATGGGGTGGCGGTGGGTAGAGGCAGATGAGGTAGGGCAGGCAGTGACCATGGACACGGACCCCAGTGGAGTCTCAGGAGGAGACCTGCGCTTCAGTCCGAGGTCAGGTGCTGTGGGGGTGCCCGTGGGACCTGCCTTGGCTTTTCAGAACTCCTCCAGCTTCTGGCGGTAGTACTTGTACCCTTGGCTGTTGGGTTCATACAGAAAGCTGAATGCCTGGTTTTCGCGGTTGTTCTGGAGCGCAATGGTTTCCACCTCGGGACCCCCATCTGCTATGAACCTGGCCAACTTTTCTGCGAGGCTCTTGACCTCTTCGTCCTCTGGGGATGAAACTTTCTGAGAGGCTGCCTGCACCTTCTCTGCTTCCTTTCTTATCTCAGCCACCTTCTTTCTGTAGTAGAGGAATTCCCTGCTATTCTTATCGTGCAAAAACGAAAATGCCGGGTTATCCTTGTAGTTCTCCATAGCTACTTTTTCTAACTCGGGGCCTCCTTCTGCCACAAAGCGGGCCAATTTCTCTATCACTTTCCGAGTCTCGGCTCCCTCTTTGATCTCCAGCCACTGCTCATAGTCCTCCTCCTCGTCCTCATCGGGGGACTGGAAGACACTCAGGCGGCTGGCCAGGGGCAGCTGCTTGGAGTGCACGTAATTCTTCACCTGGCCCAGCGGGCTGGAGATGAGCGGGGCCTCTTCCCGCACGAGGGAGCACACGAGGCGGGCAGTGGGTGTGCTGGGGGATGGATCTGTGCTGGTCTGTGCCTTCTGCAGCTTCAGAAACTGCTGCAAGAAGCTGCCGTCGTTGACAAACTTGTTGGAAACGTTCGAGTTGTGTGAGTTTGCAATTTCGCCAGGATGTGGGGGCTGAGGGCTGGTCACCTGATTCTGCTTGGCTTTCTGCTCCATTCTGGCCTCAATTTCCCGTTTCTTCTGAGCAATGGCTCCTCCTGGTGAAGGATGTTCATGATCATTTTTCCAGACTTGGCAGGCGCAACCCCGAACCACCGGTTGGCCTTTCCTGCAACATCCCGGTTGTCCATCTTGAGACTCATCCAATCCCACAATGCTCACGAGTATTCTTTACAGAGAATTGTCTATTAAAAACAACACAGTTTTTCCCTCTTTTGCACCAAATGTGAATCACAAGACTGTGTATATATTCGTCTGAAAAATGTTCTTTTGTTCTCTTTTGTTTCTGTCTACAAGCAAGTTAAACACATAAACAATAAAAATAAAACTAAAATCAGAACAGAAAAATACAAATCAGAATAGAAAGTGGTAAACAGTCCAGAGAAAAAACGAAAAGGAGATAAATCCCTCTGACTGTACTTATCCCGCAGAGCAAAGGACAGGGAAATTTAGGCATTCACCTGATTTCCATTGGGGAAAAAAAAAATGCATTAGCTTCCTAGGAGGAGCAAATCATTTCCTGGCACTAAACTTTAAAATAAGTTTCCATTACAGAAATGTCTTATGAAGACCCTGAACAAGTTAATGAGAGAGATTTTCAGCAGCAGACTGCAGCACACTCAGTAGAGTGAAATGGTTTTTCTTATATGCTCCTTCTATATCCCTTAATGAACCAGGCTTTATAAAACACAAGTCATTTAAAAACATCATTAAAAGGCTCGATGCCACTGATTCGATGTTCATAAAATGTATCAAAGTGTGTACTGATGTTTTTAGAGAAATGAGATCTTGCTTGTAAAGGTGATTGGTTAATAAAAGTTCCTGTCTTGCCCATGGCGTGGCTTTGTCATCTAGGTGTCTGTTCCTTTCTTCAAAGACTTGAGAGATATGATTTTTAAAATAAAGTAACTGAGATTATTTCAATTTTCAGTTCCAAAACTGTATTTGTTCTTATTCCTCTGAAAACATAACTTATCTTTGGGAAGAAATCTTAATGAATTACTCACTTATCCAAAGGAAAAAAAAAAGAAGAAATAAAGCTTTTTCTTAAATAAGGCAATGACCTGTCTGTGTGTATGTATGGTAAATTTATTTATTGAAATAGAGCAAAGTTATAGAAAAGTGCACACTTGCTGAATATTCACCAGAACTATCACAAAGTAAATATAACTATGTAATTATGACCCTGTTAAGCAGTAGAACATTCTCAGTCTGCCAAAAGGACCCCATCATCCTGATCAGTCCCCCATCCCGGTTGTCCATCTTGAGACTCATCCAATCCCACAATGCTCACGAGTATTCTTTACAGAGAATTGTCTATTAAAAACAACACAGTTTTTCCTCTTTTGCACCAAATGTGAATCACAAGACTGTGTATATATTCGTCTGAAAAATGTTCTTTTGTTCTCTTTTGTTTCTGTCTACAAGCAAGTTAAACACATAAACAATAAAAATAAAACTAAAATCAGAACAGAAAAATACAAATCAGAATAGAAAGTGGTAAACAGTCCAGAGAAAAAACGAAAAGGAGATAAATCCCTCTGACTGTACTTATCCCGCAGAGCAAAGGACAGGGAAATTTAGGCATTCACCTGATTTCCATTGGGGAAAAAAAAAATGCATTAGCTTCCTAGGAGGAGCAAATCATTTCCTGGCACTAAACTTTAAAATAAGTTTCCATTACAGAAATGTCTTATGAAGACCCTGAACAAGTTAATGAGAGAGATTTTCAGCAGCAGACTGCAGCACACTCAGTAGAGTGAAATGGTTTTTCTTATATGCTCCTTCTATATCCCTTAATGAACCAGGCTTTATAAAACACAAGTCATTTAAAACATCATTAAAAGGCTCGATGCCACTGATTCGATGTTCATAAAATGTATCAAAGTGTGTACTGATGTTTTTAGAGAAATGAGATCTTGCTTGTAAAGGTGATTGGTTAATAAAAGTTCCTGTCTTGCCCATGGCGTGGCTTTGTCATCTAGGTGTCTGTTCCTTTCTTCAAAGACTTGAGAGATATGATTTTTAAAATAAAGTAACTGAGATTATTTCAATTTTCAGTTCCAAAACTGTATTTGTTCTTATTCCTCTGAAAACATAACTTATCTTTGGGAAGAAATCTTAATGAATTACTCACTTATCCAAAGGAAAAAAAAAAGAAGAAATAAAGCTTTTTCTTAAATAAGGCAATGACCTGTCTGTGTGTATGTATGGTAAATTTATTTATTGAAATAGAGCAAAGTTATAGAAAAGTGCACACTTGCTGAATATTCACCAGAACTATCACAAAGTAAATATAACTATGTAATTATGACCCTGTTAAGCAGTAGAACATTCTCAGTCTGCC
This sequence comes from Tragulus kanchil, assembly GCA_022376925.1. Taxonomy (NCBI): domain Eukaryota; kingdom Metazoa; phylum Chordata; class Mammalia; order Artiodactyla; family Tragulidae; genus Tragulus; species Tragulus kanchil. The sequence goes on along the minus strand of JAIOJX010000003.1, from coordinate 121,873,926 downwards.
AAAAGGACCCCATCATCCTGACAAGTCACCATTCCATCCTACCCAAAGACAACCGCCATCTTGACTTTAACTACCATAGCTTAGGGAATTCCCTGGTGGCAGTCCACTCCAGGATTCTTCCCTGGAGAATCCCACGGACAGAGGAGCCTGGTGGGCTACAGTCCATTGAGACAAAAAGAATCCGACACGACCAAAGCGATTTAGCATGCAGGGAATTTCCTGGCGGTCTAGTGGCTAGGACTCAGCACTTTCACTGCCCAAGTTTGATCCCTGGTTGAGAACTAAGATACTGTAAATCATGCAGCATGCCCCCAAAGTATCAATAAATAAACACCATAGCTTAGGTTTGCTTATTTTTGAACTTTCAGTGAAAAGAGTCACACAGTTTGTGTTCTTTTGCACCTGACTTTGCTTAGTATTATTTTCACGGTTCTTATATCCAAGCTCATGCTATGGTGTGGCCCATACATTTTATTTGAGTATTCCATTGTATAAGTATGCACTTTCAGTTGTTCAGTCCTGTCTAACTCTTTGCAACCGCAGGGACTATAGCCCTCCACACTCCTCTATCCATGGGATTTCTCTGGCAAGAATACTGGAGTGGGTTGCCACTTTCTACTCCAGGGGATATTCTGGATGCAAGAATTGAACCAACACTCTATTTCACTCAATTGAAGTACTACTGTCCATGTGGCATTGTCCATATGGGCTACTGTGAATAACATAACTTTTAACAATCCTGTGCAACTCTTTTAGTGTCCTGTAAGAGAGTGATTAGTGGGTCATTGGAGATGTGTGCTCCATTTTGATTGATACTGCCAGTTTCCCAAAGGGATTAGACTAATATACCCTCCCATCAGCAGTGTTCATCATCCTGACTCTTCACATTTGTTTCTGTCAATCTTTCCATTTTTGAGTCCTGCTGGTTGTGGAGTGGCATCACATTGTGTTTTTAATTTGCATTTCTCTAGTGACTGATGCAGCTGACCACTTCGTTACTGATCATTTGAACAGCCTCTTTTGTGAAGCCTTTTGTCAGTTTTGTGATTAGCTTGCATATCTTTTCCTGAAACAGGGCTCAGATTTTCTAATATGCAATAGGTGTGAACCTTACTTTTTCAGTTTCTCAACTTTTTATGAATGGAAGTTTTTAAACTTAATAAAGCCTAAGACATCAGGGTCTTCCTTTAAGCTAATTCTTCAGTGTCTTTTCCTACTCCAGGTCCTAAAAATATTCTTCTGTGTTTTCTTCTAGAAGCTCTCAAGTTTTACCTCTCACATTTAAATCCACATAGAATCTTATCATCACAACTGATGAAATAATTGACATAGTGGTAAGAATAACAGTAGTTACCATTTGTTCTGTGCAGTAGTAGACATCCTGGAACTTTAATCTTCAAAAGGAAACCATAAAGTAGACATCATGGATATTAGAAAGATAAGGCAATTGAGGCTTGGGGTGGTTAAATACCTATTGTCCTAATGATATAAAAGATGGAGAAACAATTCAAATCCTTGTCTGCCTCATTTCACAGATCACATAGTTATTATTTTACCAGATGTCTGTAAAGGGGATTCTGTTTTGGGGCTGTATGCAAGTGAGAACCTTAAAAACTATATAAATACCCTAAATCAAAGAATTCCTATCCTGGAGAAGAAATCAAGTGAACAAAATAAAAAGCAACATTTAGTCATAATTCTAAAGCAGCACATCAATAAAATACAAAAGTATAAAAAGGTGAAAATAATACACTGAAAACTCAGAAAGGAAGAAAATGGATCAAAAGGAAAAGCAACAAAAGAGACTGACGAATGAAATCATTAATGTTCAGCTTCAATCTACAAAGCATCATTGGAATGTAGGCAAGAAAGAGAAAGCAGGAGAAATTCGTGAAAGTCAGGGACATAAATAATGCTGAGTGTTATCACTTTATATGTAGGTGTCTAAGTTCACACTCAAGGGGCTTCTTATTTCCTTGTTATTGCTTTGTTTTTACCCAGGTAAGTTCAATTGAGACAGGGAAGATGTTTTTCTGTTATATTGGTTATTGTCAACATGATAAGATAGAAGGCTTGTGTTTTTCCCCACTGGTTCAATCAGAATATTGCTTTCTATTAAATTATTTTCTCTAGCAGGCTTCTATTTAGATGGGCAAACATCACTGAAATAAGTATCCCCAAATAAAATAAAAATATAATCCTACATAGCATAATGTAATGATCTATTTTCAAGTGTACTTTTCCTCAACTTTTATGAATGGAAGTTTTTAAACTTAATAAAGCCTAAGACATCAGGGTCTTCCTTTAAGCTAATTCTTCAGTGTCTTTTCCTACTCCAGGTCCTAAAAATATTCTTCTGTGTTTTCTTCTAGAAGCTCTCAAGTTTTACCTCTCACATTTAAATCCACATAGAATCTTATCATCACAACTGATGAAATAATTGACATAGTGGTAAGAATAACAGTAGTTACCATTTGTTCTGTGCAGTAGTAGACATCCTGGAACTTTAATCTTCAAAAGGAAACCATAAAGTAGACATCATGGATATTAGAAAGATAAGGCAATTGAGGCTTGGGGTGGTTAAATACCTATTGTCCTAATGATATAAAAGATGGAGAAACAATTCAAATCCTTGTCTGCCTCATTTCACAGATCACATAGTTATTATTTTACCAGATGTCTGTAAAGGGGATTCTGTTTTGGGGCTGTATGCAAGTGAGAACCTTAAAAACTATATAAATACCCTAAATCAAAGAATTCCTATCCTGGAGAAGAAATCAAGTGAACAAAATAAAAAGCAACATTTAGTCATAATTCTAAAGCAGCACATCAATAAAATACAAAAGTAAAAAAAGGTGAAAATAATACACTGAAAACTCAGAAAGGAAGAAAATGGATCAAAAGGAAAAGCAACAAAAGAGACTGACGAATGAAATCATTAATGTTCAGCTTCAATCTACAAAGCATCATTGGAATGTAGGCAAGAAAGAGAAAGCAGGAGAAATTCGTGAAAGTCAGGGACATAAATAATGCTGAGTGTTATCACTTTATATGTAGGTGTCTAAGTTCACACTCAAGGGGCTTCTTATTTCCTTGTTATTGCTTTGTTTTTACCCAGGTAAGTTCAATTGAGACAGGGAAGATGTTTTTCTGTTATATTGGTTATTGTCAACATGATAAGATAGAAGGCTTGTGTTTTTCCCCACTGGTTCAATCAGAATATTGCTTTCTATTAAATTATTTTCTCTAGCAGGCTTCTATTTAGATGGGCAAACATCACTGAAATAAGTATCCCCAAATAAAATAAAAATATAATAATAGCATAATGTAATGTCTTTATCACTTTTACTAGCATCCCTCTTTCTAAGCATGGAGATTATTCTCTTTGGAGTGGCCAAGGAGAAACTTGTATCTTGTTGAATCAGAACAAGAATCCTATGTGACTGACTACCTATTCTTCCACTCATTTTATTTTTTCTCCTCTCAACTCTGGGTATCTTTATAGTTATTGTTGCAAGAATAGTATTTTTCATTATAAATTCTTTAGCTACACTGCAATGCACAAAACAGTCCAATCAGTGTGTCTAATTATGAGCCAGCATTCTGGAGCACATGCGTCCAGAGCCGGTGCTCTGCAACAAGAGAAACCATCACAATGGGAGGCCCACACAGGCCGAAGAATAAAGATTGATGAAAATAAATAAATAAAAAGCCAATAAAAGAGGCCCAAATTAAAACAAACTAAAAAAAAAAAAACGGTCCAAGTTGGAAACGACACTCTTTGGTACAGACCAACCTTTAAACTAATGCTGATAAGAAACCAATAAGAGCTGTAAGACAGAGTTAAATTTTCCTCACCTTAACTTTTGTGCTGTTTATCTGATTTGACAGCTGTGGTCCTACAAAAAGAATGTTCACTGAGTTAAGACATTTTAAATGTTACGACTTTAAATGCTATATAACATTTAAAAATGTTCTTTGTTATAAAATGTAATTAAATGTTATAAATTTACTATAAATATGAAAATCATAATTATTCAAAAGAGTTAATATCATACCCTACTCTGATTGTAATTGAAGGAAATCTTATGAGGCTTGAATACGCTGTGTGACACACTCATGTGCTCATGTAGCTGGATCAAGTTTAAGGAAGATACTTAATATGAAGGACAGGTACTTTGAAATTGCTTCTTCTCTTCTCAGACTCCAGCACTGAGCACTCACTTAGATATCATCAAGAGAGACATTGTTGTTACCCACAACTAGTCTCTTGATCAAGATGGTGAACAGATTCAGGGAGGCCCCCACGGAAAAAAGGAAAGCTTTAAGTGCATCGTTTCTCAGAGATGGATGAGGTAGAGAGGAAGAACTGATGAAGAAACCAGGAAGGAGTGAAGGTATGCATGCATGTTCAGTTGCTCCATTGTGTCCAACTCTTTGTGACCCTCATGGACTGCCACTCGCTGGATTCTTTTGTCCATGAAATTTTCCAGGCAAGAATATTGGAGTGGGTTGCCATTTCCTCCTCTAGGAGAACTTCCTGACCCAGGGATTGAACCCGTGTCTCCTGAGTCCCCTGCATTGGCAGGCAGATTCTTTATCACTGAGCTATCTGGAAAGCTAAGAGTGAAGGGGTAAATGAAAATTCAAAGTAGAAATACATAATGAGAGGTAGATATGTGGTTGGTTTCTTGTGTGTATGTGTGTTTTGCTTGTTTTATTTTTCAAAAGAGAAAAATGACAATGTAAAGAAGAGGAAGCAAATCTAACTTGAACAGACTCCTATGGTCTGGATGCATCTGTGTAAAAAGTGGGTCTCGGGATTCCCCTGGTGGTCCAGTGGGTAAGGACACCGCCTTGCAGTGCAAGGGCCGCCGGTTCAATCCCTGGCCTGGGAAGATCCCACGTGCCGCGGAGCGGCTGGACCGATGCGTCTAATTACCGAGCCGGCTCTGGGCGTGCATGTGCCCAGAGCAGGCACTCTGCGACAACAGACGCCACCGCGATGGGAGGCCCACAGGAACCAAAGAACAAAGATGGATGAAAATAGAGAAAGACCTATAGAAGTGGCCCGCCCGCTCCCCTCCCTCCCCAACCCGACCCCCGCCCAAAAATAAAGAAAAAAAAAAAAAAAGTGGATCTCATCCCCATCCTGAATTGGTCTTCTGTTATTTCAATTACAAGTAGGAAATGGCAGGTATATAATATGGATACTTCCTCTAACAAAGAAATGTTCTTAATGCTGACAGTGAGTAGTTATTTGTTCAATTAGCAAATATGTATTGAGCTTGCTTATGAGATAGGTATATTCAAAATCTGGACACACACATCTGAGTATACACAATTCCTGACTTCAAGGAATTCACAGCTAGTAAAAGGTGTATCCCTGGTGGCTTAGATGGTAAAGAATTAACCTGCAGTACAGGAGACCCATGTTCAATCCCTAAGTTGGAATGATCCCCTGGAGAAGGAAAGAGCAACCCACTCCAGTATTCTTGCCTGGAGAATCCCATGGACAGAGGAGCCTGATGGGCTACAGTCTATTGGGTTGCAAAGAGTTGGATACAAATGAGTGATTCACACACTTTCAAGATGCACACACAGAAGGTGTATCCAAATCAACAGATCATGATAGAACAATGGTGTTTAGTGTTATAAGAAAGGGCTATGGTGGCATTTGAATAGGGAGATAAGATACAAAATTTTCTAAGATAGAGACGATCTTCTGGGAGGAGGAGATGCTGGAAATAATTTTAAAACTTAAGTAGGACTTTATCAGTCTATTGGAAAATTTTCCAAAGAGTTATAAATAGACAAAGCATAATGAGAGGTAGATATGTGGTTGGTTTCTTGTGTGTATGTGTGTTTTGCTTGTTTTATTTTTCAAAAGAGAAAAATGACAATGTAAAGAAGAGGAAGCAAATCTAACTTGAACAGACTCCTATGGTCTGGATGCATCTGTGTAAAAAGTGGGTCTCGGGATTCCCCTGGTGGTCCAGTGGGTAAGGACACCGCCTTGCAGTGCAAGGGCCGCCGGTGCAATCCCTGGCCTGGGAAGATCCCACGTGCCGCGGAGCGGCTGGACCGATGCGTCTAATTACCGAGCCGGCTCTGGGCGTGCATGTGCCCAGAGCAGGCACTCTGCGACAACAGACGCCACCGCGATGGGAGGCCCACAGGAACCAAAGAACAAAGATGGATGAAAATAGAGAAAGACCTATAGAAGTGGCCCGCCCGCTCCCCTCCCCCCCCAACCCGCCCCCCGCCCAAAAATAAAGAAAAAAAAAAAAAAAGTGGATCTCATCCCCATCCTGAATTGGTCTTCTGTTATTTCAATTACAAGTAGGAAATGGCAGGTATATAATATGGATACTTCCTCTAACAAAGAAATGTTCTTAATGCTGACAGTGAGTAGTTATTTGTTCAATTAGCAAATATGTATTGAGCTTGCTTATGAGATAGGTATATTCAAAATCTGGACACACACATCTGAGTATACACAATTCCTGACTTCAAGGAATTCACAGCTAGTAAAAGGTGTATCCCTGGTGGCTTAGATGGTAAAGAATTAACCTGCAGTACAGGAGACCCATGTTCAATCCCTAAGTTGGAATGATCCCCTGGAGAAGGAAAGAGCAACCCACTCCAGTATTCTTGCCTGGAGAATCCCATGGACAGAGGAGCCTGATGGGCTACAGTCTATTGGGTTGCAAAGAGTTGGATACAAATGAGTGATTCACACACTTTCAAGATGCACACACAGAAGGTGTATCCAAATCAACAGATCATGATAGAACAATGGTGTTTAGTGTTATAAGAAAGGGCTATGGTGGCATTTGAATAGGGAGATAAGATACAAAATTTTCTAAGATAGAGACGATCTTCTGGGAGGAGGAGATGCTGGAAATAATTTTAAAACTTAAGTAGGACTTTATCAGATGGACTCAAATGAAATCATAATGCCAGATAGAGAAAATATTTTGTGCAAAAAGCATCTAAATATTAGATTCTGTGTAGCTTTCTATGCATAAACTCATCCTTAGGCAACAAAGAGCCCTTAAAGGATGTTCAGGTTTTGACATATTCTGGGATTTGCATTTTAGAGTTTCTAGTAACTTACTGAGGTTATTCTGTTAATGCCAATATCAAGACACAAACTAAAAATAAAACTAAGAACTACAATTTATGATTATCATGGGTAAGAAACTCTGAAGCACCAGGTAACATGTAATGCTCACAAGAACTATATGAGGTAATTTTATTATTGATTCTGTTACATAAAGGAGGAAATGAAGGCACTGAAAATTGAAGTAACTTGCAAGTTACATAGCTTGAAAATAGCAGAACCAGGATGTAAACCTGGTATACAGTCTGCATCAGAATCTGTGTGATGAAACACAACTATATAAAGTATATATACCAAATCTGAGGCCATTTGTATTTCCACAAGGATGGATGTGTGGGCCCATGATTTCATGGTGTACAGGTAGATGAGATAGCCCAGAACAAGTGAAAAAGTCAGGAAAGATGAGCAATAAGGGCTAGAGCAGCTTAACATGTAAGGAGTTATCTAACAAAAAAGGTGTTGTCTAATAACTTGAAACTAAGGGATCTGAAAGAGAGAGGAGGAAAACCAGACTGAAGACTCAGTGGAGAAAGACAAAGTTTTGCGGAGGAGTGGGTCAAGTGCTACAGAGAAGATAGGTCAGACAAGGACTGAAAGATGTGAATTTGATAAACTGTCCATTAGCAGTGACCTTGGAAAGAGGATCATTTTGACAGCTTGGTGGCTGCAGAAGTCAGATGTAACTGAAGTGAAATACATGTTAAGAAGATGGAGTCTGTGAAACTTGTTTGCCTATTTTTAATGCCATGATTCTGGAGGGTGGAAGAAAGGTGACAGAGACCAGAAAATGCACCCAGCATACTGTTTTTGTATATTCATTTGAGGATGAAACAGTCTGGTACAAAAATCAGGTACTGAGCCACCAGGGACCTCTTCACTAAGTTCTGCTCCTGTGCCATCGGTGCTAAGCCTAGAAATGCCCCAGGAGGGAGGGGACCTGCCCAGAGACCTTAAGTGACTTGCCTCAGGTCACAGAACTAGTAACTTGAAACCTGCCTAAGGCCAGGGTGAGAGCCTGAAACCAGCTTCCCACACAGACAGACAGGGATGTGGAGAGAATCTTGTGCCTTGGGGACAGATAAAGGATTTGAGTAATTGTCACAGACTTTGGTTCACTGAACTGTATGCAAGAGTCCAAGAACCACCCATTTGCAGTTTACTTAGATTTCCAAGTCATATTCAGCTTCGTTTTTAAGAGTTTCCTCAGCTCAGGGGTGATATATTCGCCCAGAACAGACGGGTATTCTTGGCAGAGGTCTCCTTGCCTGCCTCCACTCCATGGAGACACAGTGGTTGTCATGGCTGGTCTGAGGAGCCTGAGCAGGTCTAAGCAGGCCCAAAGCTCTGAATGTTCCCCCCTGCCAAATGCTGTCACATATGCCTTCCTGGTATGCCAGGCTCAGGGGCTGTCAATAACAAGATCCTCCTGATAACAGGATGCACGCAGAAACTAACAAGACAGGCTTCCAATTTGCAATTTCTAACTTGCTTACAGTTCTGTAGGACCACTCTAATAGGGCAGCTGGTGGTCCACTTTTCCCCTACATAATGTCCTACTGTAACAAGGATCAGAGGATGGGTGGCTGGCTTCCCTAGTGGCTCAGTGGAGAAAGACAAAGTTTTGCGGAGGAGTGGGTCAAGTGCTACAGAGAAGATAGGTCAGACAAGGACTGAAAGATGTGAATTTGATAAACTGTCCATTAGCAGTGACCTTGGAAAGAGGATCATTTTGACAGCTTGGTGGCTGCAGAAGTCAGATGTAACTGAAGTGAAATACATGTTAAGAAGATGGAGTCTGTGAAACTTGTTTGCCTATTTTTAATGCCATGATTCTGGAGGGTGGAAGAAAGGTGACAGAGACCAGAAAATGCACCCAGCATACTGTTTTTGTATATTCATTTGAGGATGAAACAGTCTGGTACAAAAATCAGGTACTGAGCCACCAGGGACCTCTTCACTAAGTTCTGCTCCTGTGCCATCGGTGCTAAGCCTAGAAATGCCCCAGGAGGGAGGGGACCTGCCCAGAGACCTTAAGTGACTTGCCTCAGGTCACAGAACTAGTAACTTGAAACCTGCCTAAGGCCAGGGTGAGAGCCTGAAACCAGCTTCCCACACAGACAGACAGGGATGTGGAGAGAATCTTGTGCCTTGGGGACAGATAAAGGATTTGAGTAATTGTCACAGACTTTGGTTCACTGAACTGTATGCAAGAGTCCAAGAACCACCCATTTGCAGTTTACTTAGATTTCCAAGTCATATTCAGCTTCGTTTTTAAGAGTTTCCTCAGCTCAGGGGTGATATATTCGCCCAGAACAGACGGGTATTCTTGGCAGAGGTCTCCTTGCCTGCCTCCACTCCATGGAGACACAGTGGTTGTCATGGCTGGTCTGAGGAGCCTGAGCAGGTCTAAGCAGGCCCAAAGCTCTGAATGTTCCCCCCTGCCAAATGCTGTCACATATGCCTTCCTGGTATGCCAGGCTCAGGGGCTGTCAATAACAAGATCCTCCTGATAACAGGATGCACGCAGAAACTAACAAGACAGGCTTCCAATTTGCAATTTCTAACTTGCTTACAGTTCTGTAGGACCACTCTAATAGGGCAGCTGGTGGTCCACTTTTCCCCTACATAATGTCCTACTGTAACAAGGATCAGAGGATGGGTGGCTGGCTTCCCTAGTGGCTCAGTGGTAAAGAATCCACCTGCTAAGTAGGAGATGTGGGTTCAATTCCAGGGTCAGGAAGATGGCCCTGGTGATAGGAAGGACAACCCACTCTGGTATTCTTGCCTGGAGAATTCCATAGACAGAGGAGCCTGACGGGCTATCATCTGTTTCTATGAGGTCTCAAAGAATAGGACATGACTTAGCTACTGAATAACAATAGCAAGGATGATCACAGAAATGATAACAGACTGAAGAATTAACACTCATCTACCAAAAAGTCAGGCATTAGGATGCAGAATAGGATAATTGTAAATAATGATGGCTTTGTGTAAGAAAAGGTAAGAAGATGAAAGTTTAAGAAAGAATATAGGGCTTCCCTGGTGGTCCAGTGGTTATAGAGTCCGCCTTGCAGTGCAAGGGGCACTGCTTCGATCCCTGGCCCAGGAAGATCCCATATGCCGTGGAGCAGCTGGACTGGTGTGTCCAATTAGCCAGCACTCTGGAGTGTGTGTGTCCATAGCTGGTGCTCTGCAATGAGAGAGGCCACTGCAATGGAAGGCCAACAGAGGCCAAAGAATGAAAATGGATGAAAAATACATATAAATAAAATAAAGAGGCATGATGGGGAAAAAAGAGAAAAGAACTATAAAAAAAAAAAAAAAAAGAGTATAGAAGTTAGTCTCAAAATGGATTTCTACCCAAGTGACTTGAGACAAATCTGTCTTGATCTTCAGGAGATTGAAAGATAATAGCCGAATGGGAAAGGGCATGGAAATGACCATGGTAGGCAGGATCGTCTTTCTTATCCCCACCACAATTCGGATGAAGTACTTCCCAATGAGCTCTTCTATGTCTCTCGAAAAACAGTTGCCTGGTAATGAAATTTTCAAGGTTATTTCCTCAATAATAACAGCTAGAACTGCTTCTCTCTAGGCTGAATATTCTGATATTGTTTTTTTTTTTTTTTTTCTGAAAATGATTTGAGCTATCTTACAAGATTCATAGTCTATATAACACAGATAGATGAAAAATAAAAAGTCCAGGAAAATAAACCTATGGTGTGTGTGTGTGGGGGGGGTGGGGGGGACGGGGTATGAGACAGAGAGAGAGGGATTTTTGAGTTTGATAAATACTTTACAAATAGGAGTTGCCATTTAGTTTCTGATTCAGCCTAAACTGTACCTCCATAGGTTATCATGATTAAAAATGTCTTTAAATTTGACAAAATGCAAAGGTATGTCTTTACTAGAAGAGAAGGTGGCGAAAAACCTCTCTTGAGAAAAGTGAAGGGGCAAAGATAGATGTCTTATCCCAGATATCCCAGAAAATAACCTAAGAAGGGAGCCAGAAAAAGAAGATTCCAAGGAGATGGAAAGTAATGCCAAGAGGCAAACACATAAAGAAGATTTAGAGATCTGACTAATTAAAATTTAAAAGCTTTGTTTGTCAAAAACATCATAAACCACCCAAATGTTCTCCAATAGGGGATAGGTTGAAACAACCTAAGGGCATTTGCTATGTAGGTGGGAATTTCCTGAGCCAGGGAGGTCTTTAGTTAAGGGACATTTCCTATCAGTTCAAGGTCATCAGCCAAGATGTGAACTGATGTCTCTGTACTCTGTAGCACAGGCTCTTGGTCATCAGGTTTATTTCTCCATGTATAGACTTCCTGGGATTTATCTATTTCATTCTCTTTTAAAGATTGTTTTTTCCTTTATTGTTTCCATAAATTTTGCTTTGTTTTATAGTCAATCTATTCATCAATGATTCTTCAATAGTGCAATGATTTTCTTGGTATTCTGTTAATGTTGATTAAATAAATAATGAATATTCTAACGGGTTATTTTTTGGCACACAGACTTTTTTTTTTGGTGGTCCAAAGCTACATTACATTTTCACTTTATATTTTTCAGTATATATTCTTAAATTTCAATGGATAGAATAATGGTTTCTGAAAATCATTATAATTGAGTTTCCCTGTTTCCAATAATGAGGCTTCTTTCTTATCTCTCATGTCTTAATGTCTACACCAGAATTTTAGAACTATGTGAAGTAATGTAGGAGATTTCTGATATTCTGATTTAGTTCATTAATAAGAACACTGTTAATGTTTTTATGTTTTGTTTTTAAAAGTCCACTAATGTTTCTACATGAGTTGTTTTTTTTTTTTTTTCTGCTTAAAAACATTGCTTTAAAGTGGCTATTCTCTATCATTTGGAGATATATATTCTTCTGTTTCTGGTTTTATGTTTTCTTTTTAAAACAGAAACAAGTGGTGAATTTTATTGACTAACTTTAGCATCTATTCTGTCGAGATTTTTTTCTCTTGAGGCATATTGAAATAAATCTTTACATCACTAAGTGTCTTGATGTTTTTTCATTTCTTTTTATTTATTTATTTATTTATTTTGGGCGGGGGTTGGGGAGGGAGGGGAGCGGGCAGGCCACTTCTATTGATCTTTCATTTCTCTATTTTCATCCGTCTTTGTTCTTTGGCTCCTGTGGGCCTCCCATCGTGGTGGCATCTGTCGTTGCAGAGCGCCGGCTCTGGGCACATGCGCTTCAGAGATCCGGCTCGGTAATTGGACACATCGATCCAGCCGCTCCGCGGCACGTGGGATCTTCCCAGGCCAGGGATCGAACCGGCGCCCCCTGCACTGCAAGGCGGTGTCATTACCCACTGGACCACCAGGGGAAGCCCTGTTTTTTCATTTCTAATTGATAGAATTTGCAGTTGACAGAATGCTACATGGTTATGAGAGATTATGACAATGTAGTACTTTTTACTTTAATTTGCATAAAAATCACCTGGCACAAATGCCAAAATGCCGATTCTATGGACACTCTTGGAGACTGATTCAGCAGGCCTGGGGTGAGACTGAGAACTTGAATTATTAGAAGTAGCCCCTTTACACCATAAGTCCAGGACGATAGACTCATGATAGCTTCTGTTTCTCACAGACCAAGTTTTGAGAAACTTCGTTTAAATGAACCACTGAGCTTTATTAGTATGTTTCTTGATATTTCAATAATGTAAAAAAGTGAAACTAATCTATTTGTTTTTATTTTAGGGGGATTTTGACATATTTTTGTTCTCTGGTTTTTCTAACTTCATTAAATAAATTGGAGTTGTTTTGAAAAATGTTTTCTTTATGATGTTAACTGTTTATATAGCACAAGAGGTTTTTTTTTTTTTTTTTTTACTTAAAAGTTCAAAAGAATTCATAGGTAAAATAATCTGACTCTCAGGTCTTGTTTAAGATAATTCTTAGCTTATTTTTCAATCTATGCCATAAAAAAAAAAGTAAACTGAGTTCAGAGATATATGAGTAAGCTAATTTTGCCAGAACATATCACATACAAGGGACTCCAATGGAATACAGGACTAGAAAATTTGCATGGGATCAGATCTTGGAGGGCCTCAAATTCACATAGAAAAAATAGCTTATAAAGTATTTATGTATAACATATCAGTTTAGGTTTACAATAACCCTGCACAATAGATTTTTTCTCCATCCTCATTTTATAAGCAAGGAATCCAAATACTGGAGTCTCAAAGCAGGGTAGTGATTAGGGAGTCAGATCCAAGTAAGTGTCAGTAAAAAAAAGAGCGTCTTGAAAGACTAGATGAAATACTATAATGAATTATTCATAGTGCTGGGGGTCAGACAGAACAGGCGGAAGTATTGCAGGGCCTACGTGGTAACAACCCATTCTGGCTGACTGTCCTGCTCACAAACTACCTTGCCATCTCAGAATGTTTTCTTCTTTTTATAAAGTAATTTTATTTTATTTATTTATTGGCTGCACCACTCAGCATGTGACATCTGCCCCCTGAATTGGAAGCACCAGGGAAGTCCCTCAGAACTCTTTTTCATGTCTACTAGTTAATGTGATCCAATCTTCTGCAGCTATTGGGTTGGCCCAAAAGTTCGTTTGGGGTTTTCTATATCATCTTATGGAAAAGCACAGACATTTTGGCCAACTCAATATTTTATACCTCTTACACAGAGGCTTATCTAAGTGTTGTGAGGCTAGAAGTTTATAAACTTTTAGGGGCCATCTTTAAAATAATTTTTTAAATGTCATTTTATAAAATTCACTTTATGATGTTTTTCTTGATATTTCAATAATGTAAAAAAGTGAAACTAATCTATTTGTTTTTATTTTAGGGGGATTTTGACATATTTTTGTTCTCTGGTTTTTCTAACTTCATTAAATAAATTGGAGTTGTTTTGAAAATGTTTTCTTTATGATGTTAACTGTTTATATAGCACAAGAGGTTTTTTTTTTTTTTTACTTAAAAGTTCAAAAGAATTCATAGGTAAAATAATCTGACTCTCAGGTCTTGTTTAAGATAATTCTTAGCTTATTTTTCAATCTATGCCATAAAAAAAAAAGTAAACTGAGTTCAGAGATATATGAGTAAGCTAATTTTGCCAGAACATATCACATACAAGGGACTCCAATGGAATACAGGACTAGAAAATTTGCATGGGATCAGATCTTGGAGGGCCTCAAATTCACATAGAAAAAATAGCTTATAAAGTATTTATGTATAACATATCAGTTTAGGTTTACAATAACCCTGCACAATAGATTTTTTCTCCATCCTCATTTTATAAGCAAGGAATCCAAATACTGGAGTCTCAAAGCAGGGTAGTGATTAGGGAGTCAGATCCAAGTAAGTGTCAGTAAAAAAAAGAGCGTCTTGAAAGACTAGATGAAATACTATAATGAATTATTCATAGTGCTGGGGGTCAGACAGAACAGGCGGAAGTATTGCAGGGCCTACGTGGTAACAACCCATTCTGGCTGACTGTCCTGCTCACAAACTACCTTGCCATCTCAGAATGTTTTCTTCTTTTTATAAAGTAATTTTATTTTATTTATTTATTGGCTGCACCACTCAGCATGTGACATCTGCCCCCTGAATTGGAAGCACCAGGGAAGTCCCTCAGAACTCTTTTTCATGTCTACTAGTTAATGTGATCCAATCTTCTGCAGCTATTGGGTTGGCCCAAAAGTTCGTTTGGGGTTTTCTATATCATCTTATGGAAAAGCACAGACATTTTGGCCAACTCAATATTTTATACCTCTTACACAGAGGCTTATCTAAGTGTTGTGAGGCTAGAAGTTTATAAACTTTTAGGGGCCATCTTTAAAATAATTTTTTAAATGTCATTTTTATAAAATTCACAGAAACACAAGGCCATGTTAACACATTACTAGGGTTCTTTCAAGTAACCCATGCAAGGAAGGGCCAGTAAGATGAAGTTTCATTAGCTTTGTGGTCAGATTTATAGACAGAAAATAGAATCCTTGTTGCCTGGGGCTGGGATGAGAGAAGAATGAGAAGTCATTTAATGGATATAGAGTTTTAATTTTGCAAGAGGAAAGTGTTCTAGCTATGGGCTGCAGAACAATATGAGTATACTTAATGTTACCAAATTGCACATTTAAAAATTATTATGTTGATAAATTTATTATATATATACATATGATAAGTATTTCTAAAATTACAAAAATTTAAAACCTTAATTCAGTTATTCTTATACAAAGTAGAAAAGTATTGTAATTCTTCTTCACACTTTATGAACAAAGTATCTTGATATCCAGAAAGCCTCCTTATTTTGTATAGGTTTGGCTATATGTATGGTACACATCTAGATTCAAAACTGAAAGAATAGAAACCAGGCAGGAACAAAAGATGAAATGAATGAGTGCTTATATCCCAGTTACTAACAGTGTGCTTAACTATTCAAAATGAGAACTTTTTGAATGCTTTAATTTAGGTTTCTTGATAAAAAGCCTATTATTGACTTGAAATGAAGAACAATTAATTCCACTATAGGCTTCAGTAGTGATGATAATACCGGGACCTGATTATACTTTATAATGATACCAGATAGGGTAATTTTTTAAATGTTTTATTGGATCTATAAAGGGATCACTGTGTGACCTGCATTTAAAAAAATCCACTCTCCAAAGAATTATCTATGGTTAGGTTGTTCTTGTTAGGTCAAATTACGAGTTTGAAGTTGATTAATTCTTTTCTGGGGTGATTGTCTTAACTTGTACTGTTTACAATTAATCCCTTCTGTAATCTGGCCCTGAGTTATTTTAATGGGAAATCTCAGAATCCATGCAATATTCATATCTCATCTATAGACACATTATAATGGGCAATCGACTTGCCATTATCTATGGATTAATTCAAATTTGATAGAATTATCTCTCTCCAGAGATAGATTATGAAAGACTTTTAAAAGAACAGATTTCCATACTAACTTTGAACTTAATCAGCTATTTCATAATTATTCCAGGACTGCTACAAGGAATCCCCTGGCTTCTTATTATTCATAGCAGCAAGACAAAAATGTGTGCAACCTTTCTTCATTTTAGAAAGGGGCAAAAGGTCTTAGTGATTACCCTTCACATGTTAATATTTCAGAACTCTATTATTTTGGTGTGGTGGTAAAAAAGAAAAGTAACTTTCAAGGTTCTTCCCTATTTTGCCCTTTCCTTATTCTCAAATGCATCTTTCGTGGAACTAAAGCTCTTTTATGGCTTCTATAGTTATTGGAGAATGTTCCTTTAAAATATTTCACTTGAGCAAATGTTGAGCCTTTGCCATTTGAAATGCAAATATGTAATGAAGAGCTGACTTCTTCAACTGCATTGCTTGTATCACTTTAATTGCCACCAACAAACTAGATTCCAAAAAGGTTTCGAGGACAGCACTGGTGAGTGACAATAACCATTCCAGACCCCATTTTTGCTTTTTTCCCTTTCTTGTTTTTATTTTTTATTGGCTAATAGTTTATATATTTAAAACAATACTTAAAAAATGAAATTCTTATGGAGAATATACACATACATGCTGCTAATATTTCTATCAAGTTACATCTTGTATTGCTACCTAAGACAGGTAAAATATTTAAATGCATAGGCAGGTATGAATTCAACTAGAAGCATTTTCGAATCTTTATTTTGAAGTGGTTACCTAAAGGACGGATGATGAAGCTGAAGCACCAATACTCTGACCACCCGATGTGAAAAGCTGACTTACTGGAAAAGACCCTAATGCTGTGTAAAATTGAAGGTAAAAGAAGAAGGAGGCAATGGAGGATGAGACAGTTACATAGCATCCCTGACTCAATGGGCATGAATCTGAGCAAACTCCAGGACATAGTGGAGGACAGAGGTGCTTGGTATGCTGCAGTCTGTGGGGTCACAGAGTTGGATACAACTTAGCAACTAAACAACAACTTAATTCATGAGGACATAGGAAAACATTTTGCATTTTCAGTTGTACATTACAACCTGCTTATGTGACTTTTTCCTAGAAGTCAAGCAGTATTAAGGATGTGTATTTTGTAAAAGCTACCCAGGTGACTCTGATGTACCATCTGATCAAAGAGCCAGTGTGCTAGAAGTGTATTTCAACAGTGTTCCTAGGAGAAGGACAGCACATGAGTGGCATGAGTCCAGTGGCAGGGCTCGTGTGCCTTCAGATCAGTTCAGTTCAGTCATTCATTTGTGTCTGACTCTTCTGACCCCATGGAGACTGGCTTCTCTGTCCTTCACCATCTCCCAGAGCTTGCTCAAACTCATGTCTGTTGACTCAGTGATGCCATCCAACCATCTCATCCTTTGTCGTCCCCTTCTACCTTTCCCAGCATTGAGGTCTTTTCCAATGAGTTGTTTCTTCAAGTCAGGTGGTCAAAATATTGGAGCATCCAGGGAAGGTGGTATATATTGATTATAGGTCTTTTTCAGACTAGCCTCAGTCTTCATATCCAGGAAGTTATCATTTTGACACAAAAGTTGGAACCGACTTGTCATTCCTGTCTGAAATGTTCTCAGTCTTTGCAAGGGGATGATAGTCTATAATGTGAAAATCACTCAGTCATGTCTGACTCTTTGCGATTTATGGATGAGCCATGGAATTCTCCACACAAGAATACTGGAGTGGATAGCCTTTCCTTTCTCCAGGGGATTGTCCCAACCCAGGGATCAAACCCACGCCTCCCACACTGCAGGCTGATTCTTTACCATGTGAGTCACCAGGGAAGCCCAAGAATATTGGAGTGGGCATCCTATCCCTTCTTCAGGATATCTTCCCTACCCAGAAATCAAAGTAGGGTCTCCTGCATTGCAGGTGGATTCTTCACCAGCTGAGCTACAAGGGAAGCCCATAGTCTGTAAAGACTCAGCCAAATCTATTCTCTGTGCCGAAAGTAGTATCAAATGATACTATGGAATTTCAGCAACTTTGAAGTCAATGCGGGTGGGCAGTCTGTGGGGTCACAGAGTTGGATACAACTTAGCAACTAAACAACAACTTAATTCATGAGGACATAGGAAAACATTTTGCATTTTCAGTTGTACATTACAACCTGCTTATGTGACTTTTTCCTAGAAGTCAAGCAGTATTAAGGATGTGTATTTTGTAAAAGCTACCCAGGTGACTCTGATGTACCATCTGATCAAAGAGCCAGTGTGCTAGAAGTGTATTTCAACAGTGTTCCTAGGAGAAGGACAGCACATGAGTGGCATGAGTCCAGTGGCAGGGCTCGTGTGCCTTCAGATCAGTTCAGTTCAGTCATTCATTTGTGTCTGACTCTTCTGACCCCATGGAGACTGGCTTCTCTGTCCTTCACCATCTCCCAGAGCTTGCTCAAACTCATGTCTGTTGACTCAGTGATGCCATCCAACCATCTCATCCTTTGTCGTCCCCTTCTACCTTTCCCAGCATTGAGGTCTTTTCCAATGAGTTGTTTCTTCAAGTCAGGTGGTCAAAATATTGGAGCATCCAGGGAAGGTGGTATATATTGATTATAGGTCTTTTTCAGACTAGCCTCAGTCTTCATATCCAGGAAGTTATCATTTTGACACAAAAGTTGGAACCGACTTGTCATTCCTGTCTGAAATGTTCTCAGTCTTTGCAAGGGGATGATAGTCTATAATGTGAAAATCACTCAGTCATGTCTGACTCTTTGCGATTTATGGATGAGCCATGGAATTCTCCACACAAGAATACTGGAGTGGATAGCCTTTCCTTTCTCCAGGGGATTGTCCCAACCCAGGGATCAAACCCACGCCTCCCACACTGCAGGCTGATTCTTTACCATGTGAGTCACCAGGGAAGCCCAAGAATATTGGAGTGGGCATCCTATCCCTTCTTCAGGATATCTTCCCTACCCAGAAATCAAAGTAGGGTCTCCTGCATTGCAGGTGGATTCTTCACCAGCTGAGCTACAAGGGAAGCCCATAGTCTGTAAAGACTCAGCCAAATCTATTCTCTGTGCCGAAAGTAGTATCAAATGATACTATGGAATTTCAGCAACTTTAGGTTTCAATTCACAGAAACAATTGAACTTAATGCTTTTGTATTTTCTGGAAATAATTCTGTTTTCATTGTCAGAAATTTAGGTTCACACCCTGAGAATATGTTGTAGATCAAATTTTGTAATGTTTGATGAGATTTTGCTTTTAGTCTCACTACCTAAAGAGAAGAATGTTGCCCAGGAGTAAGCACACAAAGTCTGGATTTAGAGTGTCTGAATCCAAGCTATAGCTCTTCCACTTACTCTGTGACCTTAGGGACGTAGCAGACCCTTTTTATGACCTTGACTTACTTATTAGCAAGGACTTCCCAGGTGATACTAGTGGTTAAGAACCCACCTGCCAATGCAGGAGACATAAGAGACATGGATTTGATTCCTGGGTTGGGGGAATTACCTGGAGGAGGGCATGGCAACCCACTCCAGTATTCTTGCCTGGAGAATCCCAAAGACAGAGGAGCCTGGCATGCAACAGTCCATAGGGTTGTAAAGAATCAGACACAACTGAAATGACTTAACACACACACATATAAGAAGTGGGAGAAATAAATGTGTGAGAAGTGATTAATACTCTACCAGTGGATTGGAGACCCTCAACAGTTGTGGTTTTTATTAGTCATAGAATTTAGAACTATTGTTTTCTCTTACCTTTCTTAAAAATGATCTTTTTTGGCAGTAGAAGTTTCAGAAATGTCTTATTTGTCTTATACAGAGTCTTGTAAGTTCTTTGGGAATTATTTATCATTGTTTAATATATACAGCTGTGTCTATAAAAAGATGAATATTAATTGTTTTAAAAATCTAGAAAAACCTGTGGATGATTCATCATCTGTCTTTTATTTGTCTGTTCATCCATCAGTCCATCCATCCATCCATTCAATAAATATTTGACAAGTGCCTTCCACAGCCCTGGACTGGTGAAATAAATATAAATAAGGCATATTATTTGCCTTTAATGATCTCCCATTCTCTGATAGGAGAGACAGATAGACAGGCAATTATCATCCCGAGTTTTAAGTATTATGAAATGATCTCTGTAAAGACTCAGCCAAATCTATTCTCGTGAAAGTAGTATCAAATGATACTATGGAATTTCAGCAACTTTAGGTTTCAATTCACAGAAACAATTGAACTTAATGCTTTTGTATTTTCTGGAAATAATTCTGTTTTCATTGTCAGAAATTTAGGTTCACACCCTGAGAATATGTTGTAGATCAAATTTTGTAATGTTTGATGAGATTTTGCTTTTAGTCTCACTACCTAAAGAGAAGAATGTTGCCCAGGAGTAAGCACACAAAGTCTGGATTTAGAGTGTCTGAATCCAAGCTATAGCTCTTCCACTTACTCTGTGACCTTAGGGACGTAGCAGACCCTTTTTATGACCTTGACTTACTTATTAGCAAGGACTTCCCAGGTGATACTAGTGGTTAAGAACCCACCTGCCAATGCAGGAGACATAAGAGACATGGATTTGATTCCTGGGTTGGGGGAATTACCTGGAGGAGGGCATGGCAACCCACTCCAGTATTCTTGCCTGGAGAATCCCAAAGACAGAGGAGCCTGGCATGCAACAGTCCATAGGGTTGTAAAGAATCAGACACAACTGAAATGACTTAACACACACACATATAAGAAGTGGGAGAAATAAATGTGTGAGAAGTGATTAATACTCTACCAGTGGATTGGAGACCCTCAACAGTTGTGGTTTTTATTAGTCATAGAATTTAGAACTATTGTTTTC
Organism: Tragulus kanchil; assembly: GCA_022376925.1. Lineage (NCBI taxonomy): Eukaryota > Metazoa > Chordata > Mammalia > Artiodactyla > Tragulidae > Tragulus > Tragulus kanchil. Next base: position 121,853,047 of record JAIOJX010000003.1, on the reverse strand, counting down.
TCTTACCTTTCTTAAAAATGATCTTTTTTGGCAGTAGAAGTTTCAGAAATGTCTTATTTGTCTTATACAGAGTCTTGTAAGTTCTTTGGGAATTATTTATCATTGTTTAATATATACAGCTGTGTCTATAAAAAGATGAATATTAATTGTTTTAAAAATCTAGAAAACCTGTCGATGATTCATCATCTTTCTTTTATTTGTCTGTTCATCCATCAGTCCATCCATCCATCCATTCAATAAATATTTGACAAGTGCCTTCCACAGCCCTGGACTGGTGAAATAAATATAAATAAGGCATATTATTTGCCTTTAATGATCTCCCATTCTCTGATAGGAGAGACAGATAGACAGGCAATTATCATCCCGAGTTTTAAGTATTATGAAATGACCATGCTTGGGCTGATATAAGAAAGGCACAGGGGATGAGTTTCAATGCATTCAAAGTCAAGGAAGGCATTCGGTTTTCCTAGTAATGATCAGTTTATTTTAAGGGAATTGTTTTTCAGTTGACCTTAGCCAAAAATTGCCTTCAATAAATGAGTTCATAGCCTTATAGAAAACACTTAGGGCAAAGCAGGCTTCATTCAAAGTTGGAAGAAAGAAACTTCTTTCTTAATCTCATGGCTATTTTACTTTGGGGAGCAGAACACACTGATTATGGCTATTTTGCTGCCTTTCAGTTCTGTTTTCCAAAAGGGTGTTGGTGTATTTTATATAGCCGAGTTGAATAAATTCCAGTACTTACCACTGTAATTTACTGCCTGTGAGGCTGACTTTTCCTCTCTATCACAAAATAAATCCACTAGGGAAAGTTTTCACCCCACTTTTATATTTCAGACATAAATCATTCTTTCTGTGCAAAACACATACGAAGCTGTAAAATTTAGACTATGTATTAATAATTATTTTTAGTCCTATCAGTCCTAGATTATTTTATAGTATGACCATAGGAACATTTTTTCCACATCTTTTATTTTTATCTAGTAAAATGGGCCATTGGTTATACAGAGTCTTGTAAGTTCTTTGGGAATTATTTATCATTGTTTAATATATACAGCTGTGTCTATAAAAAGATGAATATTAATTGTTTTAAAAATCTAGAAAAACCTGTGGATGATTCATCATCTGTCTTTTATTTGTCTGTTCATCCATCAGTCCATCCATCCATCCATTCAATAAATATTTGACAAGTGCCTTCCACAGCCCTGGACTGGTGAAATAAATATAAATAAGGCATATTATTTGCCTTTAATGATCTCCCATTCTCTGATAGGAGAGACAGATAGACAGGCAATTATCATCCCGAGTTTTAAGTATTATGAAATGACCATGCTTGGGCTGATATAAGAAAGGCACAGGGGATGAGTTTCAATGCATTCAAAGTCAAGGAAGGCATTCGGTTTTCCTAGTAATGATCAGTTTATTTTAAGGGAATTGTTTTTCAGTTGACCTTAGCCAAAAATTGCCTTCAATAAATGAGTTCATAGCCTTATAGAAAACACTTAGGGCAAAGCAGGCTTCATTCAAAGTTGGAAGAAAGAAACTTCTTTCTTAATCTCATGGCTATTTTACTTTGGGGAGCAGAACACACTGATTATGGCTATTTTGCTGCCTTTCAGTTCTGTTTTCCAAAAGGGTGTTGGTGTATTTTATATAGCCGAGTTGAATAAATTCCAGTACTTACCACTGTAATTTACTGCCTGTGAGGCTGACTTTTCCTCTCTATCACAAAATAAATCCACTAGGGAAAGTTTTCACCCCACTTTTATATTTCAGACATAAATCATTCTTTCTGTGCAAAACACATACGAAGCTGTAAAATTTAGACTATGTATTAATAATTATTTTTAGTCCTATCAGTCCTAGATTATTTTATAGTATGACCATAGGAACATTTTTTCCACATCTTTTATTTTTATCTAGTAAAATGGGCCATTGGTTATATAGAGCCTTTATAGTTTTGAATTTAGAAAGCTGTTTGTTTTTATCATGTTGGGTTTGCTTGCTAATGCAAAATATTTAGATACCTGTGCTCTGAATTTCCTTTTTTTCAGTGTCCCTGGAAACAAGAAACCATATAATTTTATCACCGAGAATTTACAGGGTACTCAATGTATCAATGAGTCAGTAACAAATCCAATTTAAATGAAAGAAAGAAAGAATGAAAAGATTGCAAAGCCCCTGAAAATCATTGCTCCTGGCACATTCAGCATTAAATTTAGGACTGATAGGACATTGCCATGGGCACAAATACATGCCAGCTGCACAAGTTAATGATGATAAGGCTTGCCAGCTTCACTTTTGATGGTTTTTTTTAACCCCTTTTAAGAAATGTTCTGGAACTACTTCAAATAATGAGGAATAATGAGGAACAACATATTCATTCTTTATTTCGGAACCAGAAACCAGGAAACCAATTGGTTTCGGAAATGTAATCATTAAAACAAACAGGGCTGTTTATGTAGAAGAAGCCATTCTGTTATGGAAGAATGGAAATCCCTTCATTTTTGAAGACTATCAATAAAACTTCCTAAAGAAAGCCTTGCCTGACTCCTCCATGAGTGTAATTCAGTCTTGATGAAATGAAAACTGAAAGCAGAAGGCTAAGTGCTCCATCTAGAGTACAAAGGAACCAAGCTTAAAAAACTGGAAGGGATCCTTTAGAAAAAGACTTTCTGAGAAATATTCATGTGAGAAACAGATGGAACAAAGAGGAAATACCACTTCCCAGTGCTAGTAAACTGAGTCCGTTCACTTTTCACCTGAAATGAACACAACACTGCTAGTTGGCTATACTCCAATACAAAATGTTCTTGGTATTAAAAAAAGAGAGAAAAAAAATTCTAGAACTAGAATCCATTAGAATTCTCAGAATCGCTTGCTGTCTTCAGTCGCAAAAGAGTCAGACATGCCTGAGCAACTGTGTTAAGCAGTGTTTAGAAGTGGCGTGCAAACTTGTCTCTCATATTCATCAGTCCAATCATATACCACATTTTGATAATTTGCCCGTATCATAAACGCATTAAGAAAAATAGTACAGGTCAGCTAAAAATATTGAGAAGTAAATATGACATCACACAATATGTTAAAAATCTTCATCTTCTGTTATTAATGCAGCATTGGCTATGTTTTAAATACTGAATATCATAGCATCTCCCATATTTGTCCTCCAGAAGGCCATACTCTTAAAATGTTTGTATTTTATTATCATTAATATCTATTTTTCCTTTCTTCCCTGAGAAATAATCACAGATTTATCATTTACCACTGGGCTCATAAAACCAAGTTTCAGGACCTTGCACTCTTAGGGAATATCATTGAAAGGCTAGAGTCTTACTGGGCAGCACAGTGATAAAGAATTGGCCTGCCAGTGCAGGTGATGCAGGAGCCGCAGGTTGGATCCCAGGGTCAGGAAGATTCCCTGGAGGAGGAAATGGCAACCCACCTCAGCATGCTTTCTGGGAAAATCCCACGAGCAGGGAAGCCTGGTGGGCTACAGTCCAGGAGGTCGCAAAAGAGTTGGACACGACTGAGAGACTGAGTTTGTATGCACATTAAATAAGTAAAGTTGACGATACATTTCCATTGGCTTTAGTGCGACATACTTAATAGGTTCACAGTCCTTTTTTGTATAATAATTAAGCTAGTATTAGTTAGGTCTGTGTAGGAATAACTTGTAGTAATATTCTTATTTTCCAATATCCTGATAACTCTGCAGCAGAAACATCTGGATAATAGAGGAAAAGGAGAAGTCCGTCCATGCCAATTCTTTCAAATTGTACAGCTCACAAATATGATTAGGGATTGTCATATTTATCAGAGGACCTGAGTTTTGAACAAAAAAACACTCCGCTAGTCTGAGCTATTTCACCTGAAATGAACACAACACTGCTAGTTGGCTATACTCCAATACAAAATGTTCTTGGTATTAAAAAAAGAGAGAAAAAAAATTCTAGAACTAGAATCCATTAGAATTCTCAGAATCGCTTGCTGTCTTCAGTCGCAAAAGAGTCAGACATGCCTGAGCAACTGTGTTAAGCAGTGTTTAGAAGTGGCGTGCAAACTTGTCTCTCATATTCATCAGTCCAATCATATACCACATTTTGATAATTTGCCCGTATCATAAACGCATTAAGAAAAATAGTACAGGTCAGCTAAAAATATTGAGAAGTAAATATGACATCACACAATATGTTAAAAATCTTCATCTTCTGTTATTAATGCAGCATTGGCTATGTTTTAAATACTGAATATCATAGCATCTCCCATATTTGTCCTCCAGAAGGCCATACTCTTAAAATGTTTGTATTTTATTATCATTAATATCTATTTTTCCTTTCTTCCCTGAGAAATAATCACAGATTTATCATTTACCACTGGGCTCATAAAACCAAGTTTCAGGACCTTGCACTCTTAGGGAATATCATTGAAAGGCTAGAGTCTTACTGGGCAGCACAGTGATAAAGAATTGGCCTGCCAGTGCAGGTGATGCAGGAGCCGCAGGTTGGATCCCAGGGTCAGGAAGATTCCCTGGAGGAGGAAATGGCAACCCACCTCAGCATGCTTTCTGGGAAAATCCCACGAGCAGGGAAGCCTGGTGGGCTACAGTCCAGGAGGTCGCAAAAGAGTTGGACACGACTGAGAGACTGAGTTTGTATGCACATTAAATAAGTAAAGTTGACGATACATTTCCATTGGCTTTAGTGCGACATACTTAATAGGTTCACAGTCCTTTTTTGTATAATAATTAAGCTAGTATTAGTTAGGTCTGTGTAGGAATAACTTGTAGTAATATTCTTATTTTCCAATATCCTGATAACTCTGCAGCAGAAACATCTGGATAATAGAGGAAAAGGAGAAGTCCGTCCATGCCAATTCTTTCAAATTGTACAGCTCACAAATATGATTAGGGATTGTCATATTTATCAGAGGTTGTTTCAAACTTAAACACAATCATGAAGATTTACACTGACATTACTAAAGAAGTTTCAAACCAAAGAGATGTTTTTAAATAACCACCACAAATAAATGTCCATTACTCATGCTAGATGAAAAACTAAGTTATATATTAAAAAATCATTGTGGGAGCTGAGGAGGGAGGTTCAGGGGTGAGGATGTGTATACCTATGGAGGATTTGGGTCTGTGTGTGGTGGTAAACAACAAAACTCTGTAAAAAATAAAATAAAATAAAATAATATAAAAAAATCATTCTTGTATAAAGAAGTAATCATAGAACATGAAGCCTCCAAAATGTAAAAAAGAAAAATACTCTAGGGGTACATCAGGTTATTAATTAATAAAATGCATTATTTTAAATTTTTTGGTATTACTTGTTTCTTCACTTTTAAAACTTTTTTATTTTTTGGTTTTTATTTTAATTTTATTTTTTCTTTATGGGAACAGCTTTATTTTTTAACTTTGAAAAGTTTATATTTTGTTGTGATTTTGTCTCACCTTAAATACTATTCACTTTGTATCTAATTTTGTGTCCTTTTTCTTTTTTAAATAAATATTAACACTTTAATTTTGAAAAATCTAAATAATATAAAGCAAAATTTTAAAAACTGAGATTGTCTCAATTGCTTCTGTAGGTCAAGAACAATTTAATTTCTCCTTTTATTGGAGGTTTCCTGAATAGTCATTTTCCCTTATATTTTTATAAATCTCCTTAAAACTACTATTCTTCACTCATAGACACAGAAAACAAATCAGTGGGGAGAGGGAACAGAGAAGGGCAATATAGGGAGAGGGGTCTAAGCCTTACAAATCTTTTAAAAATTTATTTTTAATTGCAGGATAATTGATTTACAACATTGTGTTGATTTCTGCCATTATCAATTCTTCTGTATAAAATAAGCTGCAAGGATATTGTATAGCAGAGAATTTTATGATTATAAATGGAGTATAACTTTTACATTGTGAATCACCATATTGTACACCTGTAACATATAACATTATATGTTAACTAAACTTAAAAAACAAAACAAACAAACAGGAAAAACTATTGTCCTTCAGGGCTTCCTGGGTGGTACTAGTAGTAAAGAATTTGCCTACCAATGCAGGAGACATAAGAGATGTGGGTTCCATCCCTGGGTAGGGAAGATCCCCTGGAGAAGGGCACAGCAACCCATTCCAGTATTCTTTCCTGGAGAATCCCATGGATTCTGGAGGCCTGGCTACAGAGGCTTGTAAAGAGTCGGATGAGACTGAAGCAATTTAGCAGCAGCAGCGCTGCCCTTACTGGTCTTATAAGCATATAAAGGCACATGCACTCAGGTATCTTCTGCCTTTATAATCGTTTTCTTAAAAAGAGCACCCATGCCAGCTATCCCTGTCAATAATTCTTAAAGTATCTAGAAATTCTGTTTATAATGAATGAAATCACTTCTTTCTTATTTTCTTTTTTGTTTGTTTTATGAACATCATCATTAGCCATTTCAATCTTTACTGCATTTTAGAAAACTAGACTTCAAACTCTAAGAGAAATTAACCTAGCTTTTTATTAATAGATACATTATGAAAAGAAGCTGTGGAGACAATAGTCTTCCAGATGTATTCTCCAAATTTTCCTTCTTAAATAAATATTAACACTTTAATTTTGAAAAATCTAAATAATATAAAGCAAAATTTTAAAAACTGAGATTGTCTCAATTGCTTCTGTAGGTCAAGAACAATTTAATTTCTCCTTTTATTGGAGGTTTCCTGAATAGTCATTTTCCCTTATATTTTTATAAATCTCCTTAAAACTACTATTCTTCACTCATAGACACAGAAAACAAATCAGTGGGGAGAGGGAACAGAGAAGGGCAATATAGGGAGAGGGGTCTAAGCCTTACAAATCTTTTAAAAATTTATTTTTAATTGCAGGATAATTGATTTACAACATTGTGTTGATTTCTGCCATTATCAATTCTTCTGTATAAAATAAGCTGCAAGGATATTGTATAGCAGAGAATTTTATGATTATAAATGGAGTATAACTTTTACATTGTGAATCACCATATTGTACACCTGTAACATATAACATTATATGTTAACTAAACTTAAACAAACAAACAAACAGGAAAAACTATTGTCCTTCAGGGCTTCCTGGGTGGTACTAGTAGTAAAGAATTTGCCTACCAATGCAGGAGACATAAGAGATGTGGGTTCCATCCCTGGGTAGGGAAGATCCCCTGGAGAAGGGCACAGCAACCCATTCCAGTATTCTTTCCTGGAGAATCCCATGGATTCTGGAGGCCTGGCTACAGAGGCTTGTAAAGAGTCGGATGAGACTGAAGCAATTTAGCAGCAGCAGCGCTGCCCTTACTGGTCTTATAAGCATATAAAGGCACATGCACTCAGGTATCTTCTGCCTTTATAATCGTTTTCTTAAAAAGAGCACCCATGCCAGCTATCCCTGTCAATAATTCTTAAAGTATCTAGAAATTCTGTTTATAATGAATGAAATCACTTCTTTCTTATTTTCTTTTTTGTTTGTTTTATGAACATCATCATTAGCCATTTCAATCTTTACTGCATTTTGCGAGAAAACTAGACTTCAAACTCTAAGAGAAATTAACCTAGCTTTTTATTAATAGATACATTATGAAAAGAAGCTGTGGAGACAATAGTCTTCCAGATGTATTCTCTCCAAATTTTCCTTCTTAGTAAGTAAAGAATCAGGATTTTTTTTTTTCTAAAATTGGTTCAGGATTTGGGGTAGGCTTCTATAAGGAATGAAGTATTTCTGATAACTAGAGATTCTTTATGAAAAGATTTTTATTATAAAAGCAAAAAAGAGGGCTTCCCTGGTGGTCCAGTGGGTAAAGAGTTCGCCTTGCAGTGCAAGGGGCGCAGGTTTGGTCCCTGGTTGGGGAAGATCCCACGTGACACAGAACAGCTGGACCTGTATGTCCAATTACAAGCAGGTGTTCAGGAGTGCATGCGCCCAGAGCTGACGCTCTGCAGTGAGAGAGGCCACCACAACTGGAGGCCCACACATGCCAAAGAATGAAAAGATAGATGAAAATAATTATAAATAAAAGAGGCATGATGGGGAAAAGAAAAAGCAAAGAAGATTCTTAAACTTTGAGTGTCTGTAGTCCTGAATCATTATGAGTTGGTATGTTGGTCAAGAGAAGGTTGGACTCCTGAAATGACAGGTGATTTCTATTATGAGAGGTTGAAGGGATTTTTGAAATATATGAATTGACATTCAGAGGACAGCAGTAGTAATGACAGTTTGAATTATCTTGTAAGGAAAAAAAATGGATTGATGAATTTTTTTTTTTTAAAGTAGCTACAATATTTTCTACAAACCAAAATCCTCTAGGAGCTCTAATTTCTCTCTGTGCCTACTAGCAACTGGGTTCAAGTGTAATTCTAGAGGGCACAATAAGCGCCATGTTTCATCAACATAAATAATTAACTGGAGAAGGACATGCAATATTCATAGTGGGAAATTATTAAAGGAGATCTCAGGAGGAGAGAAAACATCTAAAAATTGAAGAAAAGGTATCAGTCAGCATTCCCTTTATTTATACAATTAATTAAAAATTAAAAATATATTTCCCTTTGGGGCCAATGACAGAGTGGTGAGTCTGCTAGCTATTAGGACACTTAGACACTGTTTGATGCCTGCTTTCAAACAATACAGAATTCCATGGTTCGAGCGCATTGTGATGGGAGGAGTCACCTTTGGTGTTTGTATTTTAAGCTCCTTCCAGTAATAAAGCAACTGTTATTTTAGGAGCCAGAGCAATTGTTCAAGTTAGTGTCACAACCTGTGAATGATTTATGCTATTGGAGGTTTTCCCTTTTGTGGGAAGGGATTATAGTGATGGGTTCTAGAAAACCTATTGAATAAATAAATATTTCCAGGCAGATGCTGCTTCTCTGCCCCTAGCCAATATCAGTTGCAAAAGACACAGAGCTTACGGGTTACTGGCAGTGCTGTTAATTAACGTCATAAAGTTTTATCGAAGAGTGTCCACCAGATGATAAACAACTGCTATTTACCCAAGGCAGAGGGACTGAAAATGGATCCAAAGAACAACAATTCCGTGATGTCGTTTTTTTGTCAGAGGTACAGTCTATTTCCAGCTGTTCCTATTTATAGGAGGGAAAAAACGGGACCTTCTCCCCTGGCCTCTTGAAGCGTGTTTGTAGGAGACCCTGAGAGCATTAGTCCCTCCAAAAGCAAAGGATGGACGACTTTCCAGTCCAGGAGCCTTATTAGGATTTCTGAGGAAATGAAAGGTGGTTCGATGGGAGGCTGAACTAAGGCTACCAGGTGTAGCTCTTTAGAGCTATTTAAACCGCTCATTTTGCTGATGAGGTGAACTCAGGCCAGCTCTAAAAGACTCCAGTGTTCCTTCATGGCCCGAGAACAATCATGTACAAATTAGCGGTGTCCAATCAGAAAAACTTCTCATCATCAGGCTCTCTGACATTACCTCTCCTGCCCCTTTTATTTCAACTTACAAAGTGCAAAAGGATTGAGATAAAGACAAAGAAGTTTGGGTATTTGATACCAACTTTTCCAAAGGAAAATGTGGCATTGTTTAAGGAAAAATACTCTAGTTTTGAACCATATTTGTTAGAGATATCAGTCATTTTTAAGCAGTGAAAAATTAAAATATATTTCCCTTTGGGGCCAATGACAGAGTGGTGAGTCTGCTAGCTATTAGGACACTTAGACACTGTTTGATGCCTGCTTTCAAACAATACAGAATTCCATGGTTCGAGCGCATTGTGATGGGAGGAGTCACCTTTGGTGTTTGTATTTTAAGCTCCTTCCAGTAATAAAGCAACTGTTATTTTAGGAGCCAGAGCAATTGTTCAAGTTAGTGTCACAACCTGTGAATGATTTATGCTATTGGAGGTTTTCCCTTTTGTGGGAAGGGATTATAGTGATGGGTTCTAGAAAACCTATTGAATAAATAAATATTTCCAGGCAGATGCTGCTTCTCTGCCCCTAGCCAATATCAGTTGCAAAAGACACAGAGCTTACGGGTTACTGGCAGTGCTGTTAATTAACGTCATAAAGTTTTATCGAAGAGTGTCCACCAGATGATAAACAACTGCTATTTACCCAAGGCAGAGGGACTGAAAATGGATCCAAAGAACAACAATTCCGTGATGTCGTTTTTTTGTCAGAGGTACAGTCTATTTCCAGCTGTTCCTATTTATAGGAGGGAAAAAACGGGACCTTCTCCCCTGGCCTCTTGAAGCGTGTTTGTAGGAGACCCTGAGAGCATTAGTCCCTCCAAAAGCAAAGGATGGACGACTTTCCAGTCCAGGAGCCTTATTAGGATTTCTGAGGAAATGAAAGGTGGTTCGATGGGAGGCTGAACTAAGGCTACCAGGTGTAGCTCTTTAGAGCTATTTAAACCGCTCATTTTGCTGATGAGGTGAACTCAGGCCAGCTCTAAAAGACTCCAGTGTTCCTTCATGGCCCCGAGAACAATCATGTACAAATTAGCGGTGTCCAATCAGAAAAACTTCTCATCATCAGGCTCTCTGACATTACCTCTCCTGCCCCTTTTATTTCAACTTACAAAGTGCAAAAGGATTGAGATAAAGAAAAAGAAGTTTGGGTATTTGATACCAACTTTTCCAAAGGAAAATGTGGCATTGTTTAAGGAAAAAAATACTCTAGTTTTGAACCATATTTGTTAGAGATATCAGTCATTTTTTAAGCAGTGAAAACTGAATTCCTTTAACTCTTATTACCTAGAAATTTGTATATGAGATATTTCTTTTTTAACATTATATTTATTTACTTTATAATTTTTTTTTCCCACACCGTGCAACATGTGGAACTTTCATGACCAGGGATAGAACCCCTTTCCCCTGCATTGGTAGGTGGATTCCTATCCACTGTGCCACCATGAAAGCCCCTATGAGCTGTTTCTTAATCATAACACTTTTTTTCCTCTTTTTAAATTATTGGACAAATGTCAGTCACAATGGAATCTTTAAACATCAGTTTAACATGATACTTTATCCTAAATGGAAGTTATACTATAGCATATATTGGATGAACAATGTATGAAATAATTTGGGCATGATGGCAAACAGCAGAGGTGCAGATATAGAGAATGGACTTGTGGACACAGAGGCAAAGGAGAGGAGAAGACGAACTGAGACAGTAGCATGGACATATGTGTGAAATAGCTCACACAGGAAGCTGTGAAAGCACAGGGAGCTCAGCTCAGTGCTCTGTAATAACCTCGAGGGGTGGGATGGGGATAAGGGGTGGGAGACTCGAGTGAGGGGGCATATGCATGCATAGAGCTGATTCACTTCACTATGCAACAGAAATGCAACATCATAAAGCCAGTAATTTCCAACAAAATCAAAATATTAAACATTTTAAAAATTATTAGGCATTGCCAGGGTGTTTTTATGCATCGGGCCTGCATTTTAGTAGGGAATCATCCTCTGCATTGGAATCACCAGAGAATGAGTTGTTGTACATAATAAAATCTTTTGGCCAAGTTTTATAAATGTATTTCCAAGACTTATCTCATACCTTTGAGGTAATTGTAAAACTTCAATAGTATAATTTGAGAAGTAAATTAAGAAAAATGCTCCCTATAATGACTAAGATTAGACAACTATAAAAATAATCTATCCTAACTGATAATCTATATATGAGTACTTTTGAAGACATCCAGATTCTATTCATGGTTGTCACTTATTCATGGGATTATTCGTTTATCAGTAATTTATTAAGCCCATGATATGTTCCAGGCATTTGGTTAGGCATCGTATAAAAATGGTTATTTTTTTTAAAAAATGTTTTTTTCTTGGCCACTTTTATTGGTCTTTTTCCATTTGTTTTTTCATCTATCTTTGTTCTTTGGCCTGTGTGGGCCTTCTAGTACAGTGGCCTCTCTCATTGCAGAGCACCAGCTTTGGGCACGTGCACTCCAAAGTGCTGGCTCGGTGGTTGGACACATGGGTCCAGCTGCTCCACGGCACGTGGGATCTTCCCAGGCCAGGGATCGAACCAGCACCCCTTGTACAGCAAGGCGGTGTCCTTACCCACTAGACCATGAAGGAAGCCCTAAAAATTGTTATATTTTATTTTCTAAAGTTCTAGCCTATCAATAGCATTTCACCCCAGTTTGCCAAAACGCTGAATTAACCCAAGCCGAAAGGTTATGAGCTAGCTTGGAAGTAGGAAGACAATGAATAAAGATTGCTAGTATATTTCAAAGAATGTTAGCAGAGAAAGGGCTTCTACCTTTCAATGCAAATTTTCAACTTACAGAGCTCACAAAGTAAAGAGAGTAGCCATAAGTTGACACTTGATTAGTATAAGCTGTGTGTCGCATACACTATGTGCATTAGTTTATTCAAGACTCTAACAGTCTTGCAAAGATGCAATTGTCACTTTTTGAGTGAGAAAACCGAGAGCTCTAGAGAGTAATTAATTTGTTCAAGAGTCCATAAATAAAGTTTGGAACTAGAATTTCATATGCAAGTCATTTTGACTTCATATCCCAGGACTTTGAGACATATGGACAAATATTTATCTGTTATAATTGCTGATACTTGTTATTCATTAATCATCCTTTAACTCTTGCTCCACATTTCTTCAATATTCTCTTCTGATTAACTTAGAACTTCCATTAAATATTTTCCCTTCAGGAAGAGGACAGTCCACCAACGATTTTGAATGGTTGATCCCTTTATAGAGTGCATATTTTAAAAATTGTAATCAAGTGACTCTGTATCAAAATAAACCTATCTAAGGAGCCAAAAGACCTGTATTCTGTAAATTCTAAGATGCTAATGAAAGAAATCAAAGATGGAAAGATATACCGTGTCCTTGGATTGGGTCAATCAATAATGTCAAAATGACTATACTACCCAAGATAATCTACAGATGCAGTGCAATCCTCCATATAGAACTACCAATGATATTTTTTGCAAATCTAGAACAAAAAATCTATCTAAAAGCACGAAAGTCTCCAAATAGCCAAAGAGATCCTGAGAAAGAAACTCTAATACATTAGGAGTTGCAGGAATCAGGCTTCCTGACTTCAGATCATATAATAAAGGTACAGTAATCAAAAGAATATGATATTGGCACAAAGACAGACTTAAGATTAAGGGAACAGGGTAGAAAGACCAGAGATAGACTCATGCACTTAGGGTCAGTTAATCTATTACAAAAAAGTCAAGAATATACAACAATGAAAAGACAGTAGTCTCTTCAATACATGGTGCTGGGGGAGCTGGACAGCTACTTGTAAAAGAATGGAATTAAGAGGACGTCTTTGGTGGTCCAGTGGTTAAGAATCTACCTGCCAATGCAGGGGACACAAGTTCGATCCCTGGTCCTAGGAGATTTCACATGCCACAGGGCAACTAAGCTACTGAGCCCAAGCTCTAGAGCTAACAAAAGGGCAGCCGCTGCTAGCTACAACTAGAAAAAATCTTGTGCAAAGCAATGAAGCACAGTCTCAGCACAGTCAAAATGATAAAGTGAGTTAAAAAATAAGAATGGAATTAGAACATTCTCTAACACTATACACAAAAACAAACTCAGAATGAGTTAAAGACCCAAATGTAAGGTCAGATACTATAAAACTTCTAGAGGAAAACACATGCAGAACACTCTGATGTAAGTCACAGCAATATTTTTTTTTTGATCTGTCTCTTAAAGCAAAAGAAAAAAACAAGCAATAAACAAATAGGACCTAATAAAAATATTTTTTCATAACAATGCACACCATAAATAAAATGAAAAGACAACCCATAAAATGGAAGAAAATATTTGCAGATGATGTGACTAATAAAGGATTAATCTCCAAAATATGCAAATAGTTCATGCTGATCAATATCAAAACAAAGCAAACAACCCAGTCCAAAAGATGGGCAGAGGATCTAAATAGACATTTCTTCAAAGAAGTCCTACAGATGGTCAAAAAACACATGAAAAGATGTTCAACATTACTAATTATTTGAAAAAATGCAAATCAAACCTACAATGAGGTATCACGTCACACCAACCAGAATGGCCGTCTTCAAAGTCCACAAACAATAAATGTTGTGGAGGCTATGGAGAAAAGGGAATCCTCCTACACCATTTGTGGGAATGTAAATTGGTGTAGTCACTAGGGAGAACAGCAGGGAGATCCCTTAAGAAACTGAGAAAAGGGCTTCCCTGGTGGTCCAGTGGGTAAGGACGCTGCCTTGCAGTGCATGGGGCGCCGGTTGGATCCCTGGCCTGGGAAGATCCCACGTGCCGCGGAGCGGCTGGACCGATGTGTCCAATTACCGAGCCGGAGCTCTGGAGCGCATGCGCTCAGAGCCAGTGCTCTGCGACAACAGAGGCCACCGTGATGGGAGGCCCACACGGGCCAAAGAACAAAGATGGATGAAAATAGACAAATGAAAGACCAACAGAAGTGGCCTGTCTGCCCCTCTCCCTCCCTCCCCAGCCCCTCTACCCAAAAATAATAAATAAATAAATGTTAAAAAAAAAAAAAAGAAACTGAAAAAAAAGCTACCATATGATCCAGCAATCTCACTCCAGGGCACGTATCTGGAGAAAACCCTAGTTCAAAAAGATATATGCACTCCAGTGTTCATTGTAGCATTATATACAATAGGCAGGACGTGGAAGCAACCTAAATATTCGTCAACAGGTGAATGGATCTAGAAACTGTCATATGTATAGTTCCATATTATTCAGTTATAAAAATGTGTAGTTCAATATTATTCAGTCATAAAAAAGAAGAAAAATCTTGTCATTTACAAAAATGTGGATGGACCTTAAGGACATTAGGTAAGTGAGATAAGTCAGAGAACAAATAACGTATGATCTCACTATTATGTGGAATCTAAAATAATTGAATTCATAGAAACAGAGAGTAGATTGATATTTACCAAGGGTAGGAGGAGAGAATAGGAGCAGAAACAAAGGATTGTCACAGTTTACAAACTTCTGGTTTTAAGATGTAATATATCAATCACACAGTGATATAGGTAACACTGTATTTGTATATTTCAAAGCTGTTAAGAAAGTAAATCTAAAAGGTTCTCACCCCCTCACACAAATTGTCACTATGTGATGTAATAGATGTGTTAACTAATCTTATTGTAGTCATTTGCATATATACATATACCAAATAATTTCATTGTACACCTTCAAACATACATGAAATTACATGTCAATTATATCTCAATAATGCTGGAATAAAAAGAAATGCAACAGCATCAACAAAAGCCGTGAACTACATTGTGGCCTTTAGGTAACAGATAATGTTTGTCCATACTGCATATCAATACATTTTTGCTGAAGTTAGTCCTTCTCAAGGAAATGGCTGCTTAACTGATGGCAGTTATTTTACTGGAAACTCTAATACATTAGGAAGTGATGGATCTGAAAAAATGTAAAGTGTGTTCTTGTGTACAATATGCATGAATATATGCACACACACAGAGTTGTGTGTAAATACGTCATTTTACTCACACAAGAAAATGACTCAGATGTTCTGAGAGTAAACAAACCAAGGAGTAAAGCAGATTGAATACTTTGGAAAATTACACTATCATGTTTGGGCAACTAACTTTGTGGGCAGAATTAGCATTCACTGCTTGACTTTGGAAAATTTAAGCCTGACAGGAAGCAAAAACAAAATCCAGGGAAAAACACCTACTTTGCACTGTGGATTCAAATGGAGGAGGACAGCTTGTTAATTGGTAAACACAATCATTTTCAAAAATCTTCAACATTCTGCATGGATTTCCTAGAGTTTCCATAACAAATACCATAAACTACGGAGCTTAAAAGAACAGAAACTGAATAGTTTGAAACAACGGAAGTTTATTCTCACAGTTCTGAAGGCTGGAAGTGTGAAACCGGAAGTTTATTCTAAAAGGTAAGTGAGATAAGTCAGAGAACAAATAACGTATGATCTCACTATTATGTGGAATCTAAAATAATTGAATTCATAGAAACAGAGAGTAGATTGATATTTACCAAGGGTAGGAGGAGAGAATAGGAGCAGAAACAAAGGATTGTCACAGTTTACAAACTTCTGGTTTTAAGATGTAATATATCAATCACACAGTGATATAGGTAACACTGTATTTGTATATTTCAAAGCTGTTAAGAAAGTAAATCTAAAAGGTTCTCACCCCCTCACACAAATTGTCACTATGTGATGTAATAGATGTGTTAACTAATCTTATTGTAGTCATTTGCATATATACATATACCAAATAATTTCATTGTACACCTTCAAACATACATGAAATTACATGTCAATTATATCTCAATAATGCTGGAATAAAAAGAAATGCAACAGCATCAACAAAAGCCGTGAACTACATTGTGGCCTTTAGGTAACAGATAATGTTTGTCCATACTGCATATCAATACATTTTTGCTGAAGTTAGTCCTTCTCAAGGAAATGGCTGCTTAACTGATGGCAGTTATTTTACTGGAAACTCTAATACATTAGGAAGTGATGGATCTGAAAAAATGTAAAGTGTGTTCTTGTGTACAATATGCATGAATATATGCACACACACAGAGTTGTGTGTAAATACGTCATTTTACTCACACAAGAAAATGACTCAGATGTTCTGAGAGTAAACAAACCAAGGAGTAAAGCAGATTGAATACTTTGGAAAATTACACTATCATGTTTGGGCAACTAACTTTGTGGGCAGAATTAGCATTCACTGCTTGACTTTGGAAAATTTAAGCCTGACAGGAAGCAAAAACAAAATCCAGGGAAAAACACCTACTTTGCACTGTGGATTCAAATGGAGGAGGACAGCTTGTTAATTGGTAAACACAATCATTTTCAAAAATCTTCAACATTCTGCATGGATTTCCTAGAGTTTCCATAACAAATACCATAAACTACGGAGCTTAAAAGAACAGAAACTGAATAGTTTGAAACAACGGAAGTTTATTCTCACAGTTCTGAAGGCTGGAAGTGTGAAACCTTCAGTCTCTCTGAAGGTCATTGGGAAAAATCCTTCATTGCCATTTTCGAGCTTCTGGTGGCTGCCAGTCACTCATGGCACTCCTTGATTATGGACTCACCCCTCTAAAATATGTTTCCGTCTTAACAGGACCTTTATCTTTGTGTGTCTGTGTGTCTCTGAATCTCTTATGAGAAAACCAGTCATTGGATTTAGGGTCCACTCTAAATATACACGGGTGTGTGCATACTAAGTTGCTTCAGTCATGTCTGACTTTTTGAGACTCAGTGGACTGTAGTCCACCAGGCTCCTCTGTCCACAGGATTCTCCAGGCAAGAATACTGGAGCGAGTTGCTATGCCCTCCTCCAGGGGATCTCCTGACCCAGAGATCAAACCCATATCTCCTGTGCTGGCACGTAGGTTCTTTACCGTTAGCACCACATGGGAAGTCCTATGTGCGCGCACACACACACACACACACACACACACACATGTATATATACTCTATACTTTTGATATGTATATATATGCTCTCTATATTTGATATATGTATATATATATATATGTATACATTCTATATATTTGTGATAATGCTAACATTCCAGATATACAAGGCTGGTGCTATTTACCTTAACTTCACAGGGGAGAAAACTGAAGTTTGTTAGGGTTAAGAGACTCACCCCTTGACCAGCTGCAGAGTACACAGCAGAACTGAAATTCTAACCAAGATTATCAGCATTCACACCTGCTGTTCTTTCCTTTGCCACAGTTATCGAAAGTGTGAAGGTGCTCAGTCATGTCTGAGTCTTTGCAACCCATGGACGAGCCTTGGAATTCTCCAGGAAAGAATACTGGAGTGGGTAGCCTTTCCCTTCTCCAGGAGATCTTCCCAAGCCAGGGATTTAACCCAGGTCTCCTGCATTGCAGGCAGATTCTTTACCTTCAGAGCCACCAGAGAAGACCATGAATACTGGAGTGAGTAGCCTAACCCTTCTCTAGGGGATCTTCCCAACCCGAGAATCAAACTAGGGTCTCCTGCATTGCAGGGGATTCTTTACCGGCTGAGCTACGAGGGCTATTGGCTATTAGCAATTCCTACAGCATTGCCCATCACAGTTTGAAAAAAGTCAGAGTCAAAACAGGAGCAAAGAGCTGCAATTCAAAAAAAAAATTAGGTTCTAATTTCAGCAGCTGTCTTCTGACCTTTGACATCTATAAATGTATGTGACACTATTTGCCCTACTTCTCTTGAGGGATGAGAGAATAAAGCAGGCAGAACTATGAAGCAAGGATGAGACATTCTGTGGGCAAGAGGAGAACAAAGAATGTGTACACAAATGAGATCTTTGAGATTCCTATAAGGAACACCTTGCAATCATGTTTCCTGAGATTCCCATTTCCTTTAATAATGAATTCATCCCTTTAAACTTCAGTTAAATAGTTTTTGTTGCTTTTGTTTCATGTGTTCAACCTATCCTGTTCCAAAGACCCTAAAGTTTATAATCCAGTAGGGAAGACTGATGTTAAACAGGCAATTTCTCCAAAGTATGATGAAAAATAAGGGAAACACCCAAGGAGAATCCTGTGTTAAGGCACCTTTGCTCATTTGTCTTTCAGCATCATTTACTTCCAATCCTTTCAGACTCAGTATTCAGCAAGGATCTTGGATGATGCAAGAAGGGGCTTCCTGTGAACTCAACGTGATAGGAAGACAAGGGAAAACAGAAGGCTCCTGTGAATTCCATCCCAATTCAGCAGAGTTGGAAGCTAGTTGCTACCTTTCTCCAATGTCTTTTCTTGTTTACTCCTTTTGTATAGGAAATATTGCCATTGGTTTTCTCTTAGAAGATACTTGGGGAAGTTAAAAAATAAATCCTTTCCTTTCATATTTCTCAATCTCCTTTAAGAGGAAGGAATAAGGAATATGTATATATCACATGTATAAAGGTGAAGCACACCTAAAATATAACGTTAAAATTTGTTATCATTAGGCATACTGTCAAAATGCTATTGCCCTGCAATTTAGACATGATGAAACACATTGGAGGGACGAAACCCATCTGCCCAAAAGGCAATGTATTAAACGGTTTTGAATCAAGGCTCTCTTGCCAACAATAAAAAAATGACATTTTTACATGAGGCATAAAGCAACTAACAAACAAAGCTATAATCATTGGATTATTAGCAAATAAACTTCCTTAGATTTATAGAGCCATAGATCTGTTTGGGAACATCCATGTGACAGGTAAAAAAACAAGAATTCATGTGAACGTATATAAAGTTGCACATTAGGATGAATGATTTATTATAACATTATTTGTATTAATCCAGATGGTGCACAATTTGGATATGTAACCCTGTATATGAGAAAGGCTTTATAAATGTCACACATCTCTGTTAAGCAGCAGTGACTGCATGCCAGGATGACATTCTACTCCAAAACATCCATGCCAACAGGAATAAAGAAGGAAATGACCTCTTACTTGCTGAAGTAAAGAAAAGGCAGTGCAAACAATAACAACAATCAAGCAATCAAGAGAAGCGATTAAGTAGGAAGAATCCATTCTAAATGACTGACCACAGTAGACCCATAAACTGTGACCCTTCCATCTCACCCAGACAAAAAGAAACTTTGTTTGAAAGCCTCCTCCTCCAAGTTTCTGTTTTAAAAGTCTTTTCATAACCAGCTGTCTTTCAACTATTGATTATCAGAAAATACTAAGAGTGATTTAGTCTCTTTGTTGGTATCCTAACAGATTTTCACCTTTGGTTCAGGACGAAATCTTCTCGGCTATTTAGTTTCAAATTTTTACTCCAGCAAATGTCAAATGGAAGGATACAATTTTCTAGATCCTCGATAGTTTTAAAAGAACTATGCCAAGAACTTCAAGGATTTCCTGGAAGCGCAGCTGGTAAAGAATCCACGTACAATGCAGGAGACCCTGATTCAATTTCTGGGCTGGGGAAAACCCATGGAGAAGGGGTAGGCTACCCACTCCAGTATTTTGGGGGCTCCCTGGTAGCTCAAATGGTAAAGAATCTGCCTACAGGAGACCTGGGTTGGATCTCTGGGTCGGGAAGATCCCCTGGAGAAGGGAATGCCTACCCACTCCAATATTCTTGCCTGGAGAATTCCATGGACAGAGGAGCCTGTCAGACTACAGTTCATGGGCTCGCAAAGAAAAGGAGACAACTGAACTATACCTAGAGCTTCAAGGTGTCTGTCTGTGGACTCCTATGAATAGATTTAAAAACTTCGTGCATTTTTCTGCTGAGAGAGTTTAGAACAATAAAGTCCAATCTTCATATGCCCCAGTTTCTCCATGGAATATCCCAACTGGTAGCAATTATTATGTTTTCAATAATTTTCATGCCACTTAAGTACTTGGAGAGTTTTCTTACATTGAGAGTTTTTCTGTTCTTAAGAGTGACAAGAAAAGTGTAGTTGAACAAAAGGTAGCAAATTGCTGAATCAAGATTTAATTAAGCAAGCAAGTGTAACATAATTTAAAGGAATACAATAGATAGTATTCATCAGCAAGTTAAAAAAATCTAAATGTGAAGGGGAAGATGTTTAGAGAATTACATATTAATATTCATATGCATTGTGAGCATGCTCAGTCACTCAATCATGTCCAAATCTTTGCGACTCCATGAACTGTAGCTCATCAGGCTCCTCTGTCCATGGGATTGTTCAAGCAAGAAGACTGGAGTGGGTTGCCATTCCAGGGGATCTTTCCAACCCAGGGATCCAACCCATGTCTCTCCTGCATTGGCAGGTGGATTGGTGGATTCTTTACTACTGAGCCACCTGGAAAGCTCCTATGCTCATATGTTTATGTAAAATAAATGAAATCTTTCAACCCAGTCTAGAAATGAAAAGTACAAAAAGATTGACCTTTCTTATAGGGAGTTTTTCTCATTTTGAAATACTGATTCATCCACTTATCTTGATTATTCTACCTTAAAACTAGTCTGGGTCATTTTGACCAATCAAAAATGAAAGCAGTTTGTTGAAGGAAATTCAAGTAATTTAAAATAGCCTTTTAGTAAAACAGGGATAAAAACAACGTGGAAACTGCTTATAAAGTATGATGTCTAGATAATAAATGTAAAAAGATACATACAGGATAATAAAAATGGAAAAAAAATAAAGATGTATATACACAGTGATGAAAATAACCCAAATAGATTTCCAATTTTTCTTATATGCTTGTATTAGTTAACTGGCATAAATGTGATGTCTGAAAACAATGGAGATGTATTCTCTCACATTTCTGGAGGTGAAATCAGCTGTGCTCCCTCTTAGGGCTGGAGGGAGTCTGTTCTTAACCTCTTCTAGCATCTGCTGGCCACAGGTGTTCATTGGCTTGTGCATTATTCAAATGTCTGCTCACCCCTGGCTTCAAATGACCCTTTTTGTACATGTCCTTTTCTACCTCCTATAAAGAAAATTTCATTGGGTTAAATGCTCATCATAATTCAATAGGAGTTTACCTTTTGACATAACTTAATCACAACTGAAGAAACCATACTTCCATCTAGGGTCATATTCTGAGAGAAAACTCTTGAGAATCCCTTGGGCTTTAAGGCGTTCAAATCAATCAATCCTAAATCAACCCTAAATATTCATTTGGAAGAACAGGGAGGCCTGGCATGCTACAGGTTATGGTGTTGCAAACAGTCAGACACTTAGCAAATGAACAACATATATTGGAAGAACTGATGTTGAAGCTAAACTCCAATAATTTGGCCACCTGACAGAAAGGGCTGACTCATTGGAAAAGACCCTGCTCCTTTGAAAGGCTGAGGGCAGGAGGAGAAGGGGACAGAGAGGATAAGATGGTTGGACAGTATCACTGACTCAATGGACATGAGTTTGAGCAAACTTTGGGAGATAGTGAAAAATAGGAAAGTCTGTCCATGGGGTCACAAAGAGTCAGACATGACTTAGCAACTGAACAGCCACAAAAGTAGACATGAATATTTGAGGATACTAGTCAGCTATCTCAATGGCATTTCAATTTGTCATGAATCATAGGGCTCTCCCTCAGCTATCCAGTAGAATAATTAAAAAGAGAGGAAATCCATTTTCCTCTGAGTGGTGATATTCAAGTTTGCATAACTCCAACCAGCTATTAAATCTCTAGCCTAGACTACTTTGAGAGTTATGTTGCTGCTGAAGATTCAGCTAAAGCCTAGACTACTTTGAGGAGGTTATGATGTCTAGATAATAAATGTAAAAAGATACATACAGGATAATAAAAATGGAAAAAAAATAAAGATGTATATACACAGTGATGAAAATAACCCAAATAGATTTCCAATTTTTCTTATATGCTTGTATTAGTTAACTGGCATAAATGTGATGTCTGAAAACAATGGAGATGTATTCTCTCACATTTCTGGAGGTGAAATCAGCTGTGCTCCCTCTTAGGGCTGGAGGAGTCCGTTCTTAACCTCTTCTAGCATCTGCTGGCCACAGGTGTTCATTGGCTTGTGCATTATTCAAATGTCTGCTCACCCCTGGCTTCAAATGACCCTTTTTGTACATGTCCTTTTCTACCTCCTATAAAGAAAATTTCATTGGGTTAAATGCTCATCATAATTCAATAGGAGTTTACCTTTTGACATAACTTAATCACAACTGAAGAAACCATACTTCCATCTAGGGTCATATTCTGAGAGAAAACTCTTGAGAATCCCTTGGGCTTTAAGGCGTTCAAATCAATCAATCCTAAATCAACCCTAAATATTCATTTGGAAGAACAGGGAGGCCTGGCATGCTACAGGTTATGGTGTTGCAAACAGTCAGACACTTAGCAAATGAACAACATATATTGGAAGAACTGATGTTGAAGCTAAACTCCAATAATTTGGCCACCTGACAGAAAGGGCTGACTCATTGGAAAAGACCCTGCTCCTTTGAAAGGCTGAGGGCAGGAGGAGAAGGGGACAGAGAGGATAAGATGGTTGGACAGTATCACTGACTCAATGGACATGAGTTTGAGCAAACTTTGGGAGATAGTGAAAAATAGGAAAGTCTGTCCATGGGGTCACAAAGAGTCAGACATGACTTAGCAACTGAACAGCCACAAAAGTAGACATGAATATTTGAGGATACTAGTCAGCTATCTCAATGGCATTTCAATTTGTCATGAATCATAGGGCTCTCCCTCAGCTATCCAGTAGAATAATTAAAAAGAGAGGAAATCCATTTTCCTCTGAGTGGTGATATTCAAGTTTGCATAACTCCAACCAGCTATTAAATCTCTAGCCTAGACTACTTTGAGAGTTATGTTGCTGCTGAAGATTCAGCTAAAGCCTGTCTTGATTGCATGCTATCATTTTGCACAGCAAGGGACTAGTCTACACACATTAACTATTATCTGTGCTGCTGTCCTTGTGGATCTTCTTACAGTCTGTGAACTTTCTGATCCATTTCAGCAAAGCTACAGCCTTTCAAAACTTTGCATGTCTTTCTACAAGCAACTCAAATAGTTTCGGAATCAAGCACTAAATTCACTTCCTATAAAAGAGGTTTCTAGTTCTTAATCCACTTCCTCTATCATGTGCCTTCAAAGGATATATTGTACAACACAGGGAATATAGCCAATATTTTATACTACCTATAAATAGAATACAGCCTTTAAAAATTATATAGCACTATGAAGCACCTGAACTGTATAATACTATAAATCAACAATACCTCAGTACAAATTATAAAAATGAAAAACAAGAGATTTAACATTTTTCTTAAGGGTAATGATCTGAAAAATATTAGATGTTAGAGTACAAAAGCTACTTTTATTTTGGAGGGCTATTTTGTTGATAGGAATATCTCACTGGCAAAAATGACACAGCTCATAAAGCTATGTTGTAGCATGCAATAAGTCCATACTTAAGAAATCCTTTATATATACTTAAAATTGATGTTTGACATAGTCAAGGTTGTGGTAATAGGGAGACAAACATATATTATATCATGATTATTCATATAACATTTACACATATGATCTTCACAGAAAAACACAGTCAGAACAAGCACATCAAAGAGTGTATTTACACACGTTCACTAACAGAGAGACATATATAGCCAACATAATGAGTCCTGAATCTAATCTAAATCTTGCTTTTTACTTAAATAATATTCTGGATAACTCATCAATTTATCTCTGTCAAACCCACTCCCAACTAGTATAGTTCCTACATGTAAGATTCATGTTGATATTTGGCAAAGAAACAACAAAATTCTGTAAAGCAATTATCGTTCAATTAAAAAAAACAATTAAGCAACAA
This sequence comes from Tragulus kanchil, assembly GCA_022376925.1. NCBI lineage: Eukaryota > Metazoa > Chordata > Mammalia > Artiodactyla > Tragulidae > Tragulus > Tragulus kanchil. The sequence continues at coordinate 121,828,805 of JAIOJX010000003.1, read as the reverse complement.
CAACAAAAAGACAATGGGAAGAAGTTCTTCAGAATTACATTTATTTCTGCCTGCCTTTCTTAAAAACACTTTCTGTTCATGTGCTAATTTATTTCCTTATCCCTGAAACACTAATGATTATCCTCTCATTTTGTCCTTATAGATGTTTATGGGCCCATTTACCCATAATAAGAAGTAAAGTTCAAAAAGTTAAATTCAGCTAAAGGCTCACAGTAGCATTATTTACAATTGCCAAGATACAAAAACAACCCAAGTGCCCATCAATAGATGAATGGATAAAGATGTGATATATATATGTCATGAAAGGATGATATGTTAATCCTAGTGAAAGTGGGAAACTGACTATTTTGAGCTTAATAGTTAAATTAACCATCAAGACTTAAGTTTCATCTTTAAAATGGAGTGGGTTTTTTTTCCTGTATGGAAACGTAAAACTATTGAATTTAGCTTTAACAAATTAAAACTAAATTTAATAATATCCATATTGAACACCAAGTGGAAATGATACCACTAATTAGTATTATAGATGCAACAATACATGAAGTAGACATGCAAGTTTAAAAACATCAAAAAACTTCAGTGACTTAGAATTCAAAATGTTTTATACAAAGAAGATAGTTTTAAATCGTGAATAAACTCAATTTTTCAATGGTCCAGGCAGGTCCACCACTCTCTTCTTTCAATACTGCCTTTACTTGTATCAGAGATTCTGTCTTTCCAACCCACTCATCCTATTTTCATAAAATATTAGAATTTTACGATTTGAAGGTCTTCCAGTTTCTTCTCTCCAGATTTCCCACAGAGTGGTTTTGTTCACATTGAGTTATTTGATTATTGTTAGTGATAGAGAACTCTGTATCTAAGGACAGATCCTTCCTTTTGTCCAGAGCTGATGATTAGAAACTGTTCCATAAAAAACATAGAATGGGGACCATTTTCAATGCCTGGATCACTCTAACCTGAAACTTCTCATTTTGTCTGTGGCTCTTAAGCATGACACCTAGACCAAATGACTTAAATTGATCAAGAGCAGAATTAAGTGTACTGAAATCATCTCTTTCTTTGTCCTCCATTCCTATGGATAGCTTAGGGGAAAAATACACTTTTAGCTAATTTTTAAATTTAATATGCTAAAATTCACTTTTCTTGTGGTTGAAAAATTCCTTGAGAATTGACCAATGCATAGTCACATAATCACAACCTGATCAAACTACAGAATGGTTTCATCATTTCCAAAACACATCCTATTGCTATCTTCTTGCCAATCTCTTTCCAGCCAGTAACCCATGGCAAAAACTGTTGTGTTCCCCTTACCTATAGTTTTGCCTTTTCTAGAATGTCATATAAATAAAATCATGAATTTGAAGCCTTCTGAGTCTGATGTCTTTCACTTAGCATAATACACTTGAGATTCATCCACTTTATTGAATGCTTGTTAATTTTATTGCCAAGTAGTATTCCACTGTATGGATGTATCATAATCTTTTGTTCATTAATGAGGTGTAGGGAAATTGGGTTGTTTCCAGGTTTTGGCAATTATGAAATAAATTGCTGAAACACTCATATACAGATGTTTGAGTAAATATGCTTTAACTTCTCTCAAGTTAATACTTAGTGAGTTTAGAGAGGTCATAGGACGTAAGTAAATATACAAAAATCAATTCTATTTCTAAATATTAGTAATGAACAATTGGGAATGCAAATTTAACAGACAGTACTCTATGCAATGGCACCAAAAGTTGAAATGCCTACCTATGTATCTAACAAAATATGTACAGAATATTATGCTGAGAAGTAAAAACCTCTGATGAAGAAAGATATAGACCAGCTCCACAATCTGTTGAATTTTCACTGAATCTCATTAAACTGAGAAATGTTACAGTTTCATGACATAATCCAGAATTATGTGTGAAGGTAACTTTTTAAGTTTTTGACATTGATTCTAGGAAGATAAAAGTGGTGATATATGGACATAAATAATTGAATTAGAATACGCCAAAGCTGTTTATTCTGAACCTGTTATAGCAAAGGAGCCAACCAGGATCATTTGGCAGACTCAAAGGCAGGGAGTTAGTCACTCGGCTGTATCTGACTCTTTGCAACCTCATGGACTATAGCCCGCCAGGCTCCTCTGTCCATGGGCTATCCCAGGCAAGAACACTGGAGTGGGTTGGCTTGCCCTTCTCCAGGGGAGAGAAATGATAAATCTGTAGAATGAAAAAAGGAAAGGTTTCAGGTATGTTTTGATTAGAGGCTGTTGGCCTAGGGGTGCTAGAGGTTGCCTAACTGAAAACTGAGTGTTCTCTGTGGTTGGTTTGGGGAGCATATTTGACTTTCAGCTATTGGTCCAAAGCAAGGACAAAAGATACAAATAAAATTAGGGAAGGTGGCAATCACTCCCTACATCCTGACTGCTTTGGACTCATTATTAAGAAATTGTTTGGCTTCCTGGGGTAGGAACTGAAGAGACTGTGAATTAGAGTTCTATTGTCATATATGATCTGGCCATGGTTTCTGTACATATTCGGTCTCTCAGATGGTTTTCTTGGAAGAAGACACAGGATACGGTCTAGACATATAAATAATCCTCAACTGGCTAAAGGTGCAGAGAAAGGTGCTATTCTATGCATGAGGTACAGCAAATGCAAAAACTAGTAGCCTGTCTTGAAGAATTGTATTAATAAGTCCCACACACTATATAAATGGTGCTGTGATATATACACTATACGCACAGTGGTATCTCCGTTACATAGTATATGCACTACAGCGTTTTAACCAAATCTGTGTCTTATTAATATAAAGCGACCATGTCTGACATTTTACTTTGTATTTTCCTCACTCTGAGATTGAGATTGCTGCCAGGGACTTCTACACAGTATTTTTATCCCCTCCACACATGGTTGATACTCTTGTACTCTAACAATACAGCCATTCATTTGCATTCATAAACATCTTTGCTCCTCTCTCCACCTACGAGCCATTTAGTCCACACGAAGCTTGCTCAATTGTCAAATGCTAAAAGAACCATCAAATGTTCATCAGTTTGTCTGTGGCTTCACTTTTGGAATTATGCAGACAATAATCAGTTCTATTGTATGTTATCAAAAGCAAAATTTGATATCAAATTATATGCCATTCTCTACAATGAGGGACAGATATGAAAAATGCTAGTTAGAAGAATTATTTGTGGGAAAAGGATAGAACGCACATAACTTTTAGAGTTTAATGGTTGCAATTGCTTTTCTGTTACAGCTTTTGAGATATTTCCACTTTGGTTTCTTCCCATGCTTAGTTAACCTTTCACATCGGAAACTCTTGTGACTCTTACATTCTTCTGCAGAGTCTAATGACCTATTTAAAGTACAAGATAAGTAAATCAATAACATGGCTTTTATCTTAGAGACAAGAGAAAATTATTTCCCACCATTACAAGAATTTGAAAAATACTTGATGCCTTCTTTTTTTTTTTTTAATAAAGTCCATGTCTTCCATCTCTTTTAGTCCTGTTTTACTCTTCCTTATGCTGTTTCCAGTAGCATCTTCTATGTTACCTTTTCCATAACTGTGTCCCTCCTTACTACAGTCAGTGGGCCTGAATTCTCAGTTACTGAGTTGTGTCAGACTCTTTGTGAGGCCATGGTGGAGCCTACCAGGCTCCTCTGTCCATGAGATTCTCCAGGAAAGAATACTGGAGTGGGTCACATGCCCTCCTCCAGGAGACCTTCCCGGCCTAAGGATTGAACCTGTGTCTCTTGTGCCTCCTGCAGGGGACAGGCAGATTCTTTTCCTCTCTGCCACCTGGGATAACCACCTCATGAACCAGAATTGGTGAGAAAAGATTAACAAGGCCACAAAAAGTACCTATGTCACTCATCTCGCTTACCCTAAGAGAGAAACTTTAAAAGATTGAGTTAGTTCTCCTTTTACAACCCAGGGGAATCTGTATAATTGTCGCTGGCCATTTTAAACTGCATAATGGACTATTCTAAGTATTCTGGCAGATTTCACACAACTTCCTCTGTCTCATGGATATAAATACATTTCAGTTTTGATCTGTTTGTTTTCAAAATGAACTGAAGCTTTTCCTTGAAGACAGGGTACTGCCTCTTTTGTGGCTAAAGTACTCCTAGAAAAGATTGTTCCAACCCTGGGAACTCCTCTCGAACATCACAGTGATGGAGGAACTCATTTTACTGGCCAACTACTTTGACAAGTCTCTGCTATAGATCGTGAGCACCAAAAGCAAAATTTGATATCAAATTAGCCATTCTCTACAATGAGGGACAGATATGAAAAATGCTAGTTAGAAGAATTATTTGTGGGAAAAGGATAGAACGCACATAACTTTTAGAGTTTAATGGTTGCAATTGCTTTTCTGTTACAGCTTTTGAGATATTTCCACTTTGGTTTCTTCCCATGCTTAGTTAACCTTTCACATCGGAAACTCTTGTGACTCTTACATTCTTCTGCAGAGTCTAATGACCTATTTAAAGTACAAGATAAGTAAATCAATAACATGGCTTTTATCTTAGAGACAAGAGAAAATTATTTCCCACCATTACAAGAATTTGAAAAATACTTGATGCCTTCTTTTTTTTTTTTTAATAAAGTCCATGTCTTCCATCTCTTTTAGTCCTGTTTTACTCTTCCTTATGCTGTTTCCAGTAGCATCTTCTATGTTACCTTTTCCATAACTGTGTCCCTCCTTACTACAGTCAGTGGGCCTGAATTCTCAGTTACTGAGTTGTGTCAGACTCTTTGTGAGGCCATGGTGGAGCCTACCAGGCTCCTCTGTCCATGAGATTCTCCAGGAAAGAATACTGGAGTGGGTCACATGCCCTCCTCCAGGAGACCTTCCCGGCCTAAGGATTGAACCTGTGTCTCTTGTGCCTCCTGCAGGGGACAGGCAGATTCTTTTCCTCTCTGCCACCTGGGATAACCACCTCATGAACCAGAATTGGTGAGAAAAGATTAACAAGGCCACAAAAAGTACCTATGTCACTCATCTCGCTTACCCTAAGAGAGAAACTTTAAAAGATTGAGTTAGTTCTCCTTTTACAACCCAGGGGAATCTGTATAATTGTCGCTGGCCATTTTAAACTGCATAATGGACTATTCTAAGTATTCTGGCAGATTTCACACAACTTCCTCTGTCTCATGGATATAAATACATTTCAGTTTTGATCTGTTTGTTTTCAAAATGAACTGAAGCTTTTCCTTGAAGACAGGGTACTGCCTCTTTTGTGGCTAAAGTACTCCTAGAAAAGATTGTTCCAACCCTGGGAACTCCTCTCGAACATCACAGTGATGGAGGAACTCATTTTACTGGCCAACTACTTTGACAAGTCTCTGCTATAGATGTCAAGGAATGAGCACCACAGTGCCATGCATGTTAACAGTATTGCCCCATGACTTTAGGGCCTTTGTTGTTGTTGTTAAATAGGCCTTCCAAGAATTCTGAACGTCGTGGGAACAGGAGCTGGGAAGAGGTCTGCTCTTCTCTTTTTACATTCAATCTAAAATCAAATCTGCTCACAGCTAACAAATAGAAATATAATTTTAAAGGCAGTAACTAGATGGAGGTCTAATACTATGCTGCAGTGACAATTCACGTTAGAAGATTTCAAATATAGAGAGAAATCACTTAAATGACACAACCTCATAAGATTTTCCCAACTCATAAAGTTTTTCATGAACTTTAAGACTTTGAGTATTTCTAGAAGTTTACTTTATTTGGCAATAAGTTGGTCATTTGGACTACCCTGAGATAAGAGAGAAACTTTAAAAGATTGAGTTAGTTCTCCTTTCACAATTCAGGTCTTTTTTTTTTTAAATTTTGGCCTCTTTTATTTTTTTAATTAATAAATTTATTTTGATCCATCTTTATTCTTTAGCCTGTGTGGGCCTCCCATTCTCTGGAGGCTGAGCACCAGCTCTGGGTACATGTGCTCCAGAGCGCTGGCTCATAATTGGACACCCTGGTCCAGACGCTCCCTGGCACGTGGGATCTTCGCAGGTCAGGAATCGAACAGATGCCCCCTGCACTGCAAGGCAGACTCTTTACCTACTGGACCACCCGGGAGACCTCTCACAGTTTAGATATTTAAGCATCACTGAAATATCTGCCCATCCAATGTGCTGCTGCTTCATGATAGCCTTAACTTGATTTTCTATCATCTTAGGTAAAAGGTGTATTTTGTGGAGCTGTGACATTTTGTCAATTAGATCTGGAAAGATAATGATTAAAAACTATTGTCTGATAAAAACCAGTGTCCCACATGCATGATTTATAATAGAGTCTCTTTTCTAAAGCTTAAACTCAGCATTAAAAAGAAAGGCTACAATATAAACAACAGAACTAGACTGCTCTCTGAATTTACCAGTTGTTATTTCCTCTCTATGTGGACTAATTCACACCAGTAGAGGAGGGAATTAAAAAAGAATAAAGGCAAGTGGCATCTGAGAATATATTTATGTTTATGTATTTCTTTAATTTTGAATATATATATATTTCTGATTGAAAAATGACGATGAAATTTGGGAAATAAAGACAACTATAGAGAATAAAATAAAAATCAATTTTAGTTTTTTGTTTTGATCCAGAGAGATCTGTTGTTGGCATATTGATCACATGTACACACCCCCCAACACACACACACATACCATACAGAGTTTTAATATTTTGATTAGTTCATTCTTTGTTATGCCCTCATCCAATCCTGGACATTTCTCAGTGACCTTGATAGAGACTTCAGTAGCATGAATTTAAATGAATGCATCATATTAATTCATAAGGAACACACAATTTCATTTTGACTATTCTGACATTATTATTGTTTAGGGTATTTTCCTATTACAGATAACTGCAATAAATATCACTGCACATAATGAATTCCTAGACAAGTTATCACTGGGCTCAAATTACAATTTCTAAGGGCTTTTGGTTCCTAATTTGCTTTCTTCAAGGATTATTAATTTACACCATCACTGACCATAGCTGAAAACAAACATTGTACATAGCCCACTTTAACACAGAATTATAACTCAGGAAAGAAAAAAAAAGCCAACTCTATACCTGAAAAATAATGCCTCATTATTGTTTAAATTGGCCATTTTTATAACTTTGTGAAACTGGACACACTTGAATGTGTCAGCAACATTCTAATTTCTTTTTTCATTCATATGATGTTCTTTGCTATTTTCCCCTAAGTTTTAATGATTTTTAAAACAAATTCTAAGATATCTTTCCATATTAAGGAAGCCAACTCTACCACATTTATTAAAATTTTTCTCACTTTTGTCTTTTAATCTATTAATCATATACATGAACATGTTATATGTAAGAATGAATTTTTTATGTAGATGAGCCATTGATATTTTTATTTGCTATTTCTGTGAATACTTTTATGCTTTAGGAAGTCCTTATATGATATGAAATAAATATTCACCATTTTAAAACTTAAGGTTGTTTTATAGTTTCATTTTATTGACGTCCCTGCATGATTTATAATAGAGTCTCTTTTCTAAAGCTTAAACTCAGCATTAAAAAGAAAGGCTACAATATAAACAACAGAACTAGACTGCTCTCTGAATTTACCAGTTGTTATTTCCTCTCTATGTGGACTAATTCACACCAGTAGAGGAGGGAATTAAAAAAGAATAAAGGCAAGTGGCATCTGAGAATATATTTATGTTTATGTATTTCTTTAATTTTGAATATATATATATTTCTGATTGAAAAATGACGATGAAATTTGGGAAATAAAGACAACTATAGAGAATAAAATAAAAATCAATTTTAGTTTTTTGTTTTGATCCAGAGAGATCTGTTGTTGGCATATTGATCACATGTACACACCCCCCAACACACACACACATACCATACAGAGCTTTAATATTTTGATTAGTTCATTCTTTGTTATGCCCTCATCCAATCCTGGACATTTCTCAGTGACCTTGATAGAGACTTCAGTAGCATGAATTTAAATGAATGCATCATATTAATTCATAAGGAACACACAATTTCATTTTGACTATTCTGACATTATTATTGTTTAGGGTATTTTCCTATTACAGATAACTGCAATAAATATCACTGCACATAATGAATTCCTAGACAAGTTATCACTGGGCTCAAATTACAATTTCTAAGGGCTTTTGGTTCCTAATTTGCTTTCTTCAAGGATTATTAATTTACACCATCACTGACCATAGCTGAAAACAAACATTGTACATAGCCCACTTTAACACAGAATTATAACTCAGGAAAGAAAAAAAAAGCCAACTCTATACCTGAAAAATAATGCCTCATTATTGTTTAAATTGGCCATTTTTATAACTTTGTGAAACTGGACACACTTGAATGTGTCAGCAACATTCTAATTTCTTTTTTCATTCATATGATGTTCTTTGCTATTTTCCCCTAAGTTTTAATGATTTTTAAAACAAATTCTAAGATATCTTTCCATATTAAGGAAGCCAACTCTACCACATTTATTAAAATTTTTCTCACTTTTGTCTTTTAATCTATTAATCATATACATGAACATGTTATATGTAAGAATGA